>BROG01000364.1:0-435000 GCA_030159075.1 Atrina japonica
CCCCCCCCCCCCCTCCCAAAAGAAAAATTGCCATTACAACAATTACTGTCTGTACACTGTCAAAGGAAAAGTCCTGTCTAGAGTTAGTGGCCGGAAACCATTTCCCAAATCTTGTTTTTTGACCTTGACCCTATGACCCCAGAAGTCCTGTTGCAAATTTAGGGACTATATAAAAGTTGAAATAAAAAGTATAAATATTGAGGTACGTACTTATAATTCGTTGTCTTTTTTCGTCAGCTTTTTGTTTCCACTCGGGCTCATCCTTCTTAGTGACTGAAGATGCTGTGAAATAAACATGCAGAAATAACAAAAACATGCTGGCAAATTGCTATATAATAAAATCAAGAGAGATAACTCTAGTTTGACAAAAATATTTATATTAAATAAATCTAAAGTGGACAAAAATGAAAGCAAAAAGAAAAATAAACTCAAAACCAGAATTTGATTTGAAAATAGGATTAAATGAATGGTATAAAATCAATAAAGTTGAAATCAATTGTTTCAATGGGATTCACAATGTGATAAAACCCTTTACTGTATAAGCGGAAATTTTAACAAGGAATCAAATGAAGATTGCTAATAATACAATCCTCATCCTTAGTAAAGTCTATTATTTGAATCATAAAATTACTTCTAGCAAAAATTATATATCATATTTTTGAAAAAAAAAACACTAAATTTGTGGCTGGCTAATTTTCCCACTTATACAGTACTCTAATGGATAAACAGGTAAAAACCTTATATTTTGATGCAGACAGTAGAAACCATAAGTCTGATGGAGTAGCTGGAAAAACCCTTATATTTTGATGCAGTAAGTAAAAACCTTATCAGTGCTACGGATGAATTTTTTGAGCACTTTGGTATAATACCCATCATTTCTAAATCCAATGGGTATTTTAATCCACAAAATTTCTGTTGAGTGGGAATTCTAGAGATTAAATTTCACTAAAACATTTTTTCAACTATCTACAAGTAAAACACAGTAATGCATCATTGTGAATGCAAGGGGAGATGATTGAGGAAACCATGCAAAAATGAATGAAAATGACAAAGTCTGAAAAGACCTCAAAAATGTGTCAATAACTAATATTCCGATTTCTATGAAAAATACAAACTTGAATCATACATCCATGTAGATCACTAAAAAACAATGCAATTTTCTATTTATGCAACGGTTCTGGAGAGGAAGATTTTTAAGGAAGGGTACCTTTTGGGACCTATTCTGCCCCGCCCTGGATCCATTCCTGGGCCACTCTGGCTGAAAACTACTAACTTGGTAAAGGACCTTGAGTACTTGCTTCCTATCAAGTTTCGTCAAAATCCCTTCAGTGGTTTCAGAGAAGAAGTCGAACATACGAAAAGTTTACGGCCGGATGCCGGATGGGAAGTGATCACAATCGCTCACTTTAGCCTTAGGCTCAGGTGAGCTAAAAACCTTATATTGTGATGGAGTAGTTGCTCAAAACCTTATATTTTTAAGAAGTTACTGATAAAAACATTATATTTTGATGCAGTAACTGGTAAAATCCTTATATTTTGATGCAGTAGCTGGTGAACAACCTTATATTTTGATTGAGTAGCTGGTAAAAACCTTACATTTTGGTCGAGTTCCTTGTAAAAACCTAACATTTTTGTACAGTTGATGGTAAAAATCTTATATTTTGATAGAAAATCAAGAAGCTGGTTAAAAAAACTTACATTTGAAAAGCTAAAAACCTTAGCTGGTTAAAAAGCATTACATATCATGGAGAAGCTGGTAAAAACCTAACATTTCAATGGAAAAGGTGGTAAAAACCTTACATATGATGGAGAAGCTGGTAAAAAGTTTACATATGATGGAGAAGCTGGTAAAAACAACTTACATATGATGGAGATGCTGATAAAAACCTTATATTTGATGGAGAAGCTGGTAAAAAGTTTACATTTGATGGAGAAACTGGTAAAAGTTTACATTTGATGGAGAAGCTGGTAAAAACCTTACATTTGATGGAGAAGCTGGTAAAAACCTTACATTTGATGGAGAAGCTGGTAAAAACCTTACATATCATGGAGAAGCTGGTAAAAACCTTACATTTCACTGGAAAAGCTGGTAAAAACCTTACATTTAATGGAGAAGCTGGTGAAAACCCTTACATATGATAAAGAAGCTGGTAAAAACCTTACATATGATGGATAAGCTGTTGAAAACCTTACATTTGATGGAGAAGCTGGTAAAAATCTTACATAGGATGGAGAAGTAAGTTAAACTTTATCTTTTGAAGGATTAATGACTTATAAAACTTTCATTTCAGTGGCATAGCTTGTCAAAATTTATTTTAATGGAGTAAGAGGAAAAGTCCTTACATTTTAATGGAGTAGCTGGTTTCATCTTTTTCTGTGCCATCTCTGCTTTCCATGGAGGTAAAGATGAATCAGATTTCTCATCAGGATTTTTTGACTAAAAACAAATAAATTAGAAAATAAAAGCAAATATGTATATAGGCTATAGCTGCTACAAATGTAAAAGTCTTTAGAGTTTACAATATGAAATGGTGTCAATGGTAAAGGTCACCTAAAAGTCAAGACATGAGAATGAGAAATTGCAAAAAATGCTGACTTAGCCACTCTGTGGGCATAACCCTTCCAGAAATTTTTGAATTCTACATGCAAAATCCTGCAATCTGACAGCTTTGGATTTTAAATAGTGTGATTTTTGGCAGTTTTTTGTTTGTTTTTTTTTAAATAGAACTACAGAAGTTCTATAACCAATAATCATTTAAAATGATAAATTGACCTTCACCTTGGACCATGGACACCAACAATGTGAAATAGCACTACATCATTTACATCTACATTCAGGGTTGGGGGGGGGGGGGGGGGGGGGGGGGGGGGGGGGGGGGGGGGGGGGGGGGGGGGGGGGGGGGGGGGGGGGGGGGGGGGGGGGGGGGGGGGGGGGGGGGGGGGGGGGGGCGCCAAGATAGTTGATTACCCTCGTAGAAAGTATTCTCGTGGTAAACGATACTTTGAAATTTTTGTAAAAGCGATAAGATGTAAATACATCTGGAATTTGAATGTCAAAGTTGAAGGTCATTATTTTTAAAGTGCAACATAATACATTAACTGTAAACTGTTTCCTCACAATAGGGCTAAATGCACAAGCAAAACCAAACTGTTGACACAAACAGACTTACTGTCAGGAACCACAAGACATCCTCAATTCATACACTAGTACTTGCTTTGCACTCTATCCAAAAATGAAGGTACCAATTAAACTAAAAACCTGACTTACTTGTTCTTCACTAAAACCAAAATTAATCTGATGTGAGGAATTAACATGGGAATTATGATATGAAAGTTTGTGCAACATGCTGTAAGCTCTACTCTCTACAACATTGGAGGGGTCTTTTTGGTGGATTGGCTAGAGCACAGCATTTCAAATCCTGAATTCTCAGACCACTACTGAACATGGGTTCCAGCCTCACAAGAAATGAAGCCGTTTACTTGATCTTGTGAAGATAATTGACTTTAAGTCTCTGCTGGTCTTCTCCCAGCTCTACAATGAATGCTTACCTATCTTTATAAATTTGCGACCCCTATAACTGGTTACTGTTTTGCTATCAAACCAAATATGTACGAAATTTTGATCACAACATGTTTGACAGAATATATTACCTTTGTTTTAGCATAAACAGTCCCAAGGACCAACAATTAAAATTTGAGCACAAAGATGACACATGTAGAATGGTTTCCTACAAATTGTGATGACTTTTATCTATTCAATATTTTGTTTTCTTTTAGTTTTAGACAATTATCACCACAAGTTTTAGGAGTTTTCCAAAATTAAATTAAAAAGTTTTCCTCTTTAGAGTCCACAGAGGCAGGCAGTGCAGTCTGTCAAGCACTTTTGGGCTTTAAAAAATCAGGAAATCAGGAAGAAATTTATTTGAAAATCAGGAATTTTTTACATAAAAAAATCTTATAATAGTACAGTACCAAAAAAATAATCAAAGTACTGAAAGTACTGAAATGTGTTGCTATTTTGGCAAAATAGCCATGGGATTCAAACTACTACTATCTAACGTATATGAAATGAAAATAAATCAAATTAATGTAGATCTAAAAACAAAACAAAAAAAAAAACCTTCAATTTTCAGCCTCTAAATAAATTCAAAATTAACATTCTAAATTTTATTTATTGTATCTTCCACACCAACTTTAAATATTGTCTGTCATGCTTCAACACTCATTTCAAATTAAAACGTGAGCATTTATGGAACCTACTTAAATTTAAACCAGACATGACACTGGAAACAGGTAAAATAATATTTTTCTCAGTAAAAAATGGCTGTGATTTAAAACAATTTTAGGGCTTGTAATATCGAATGTAAATAATCCTATTTAGGGCTATTACCGCGGTACATGAAAATATACTCTGCCTAGACTAAATAAACAAGCAAACAACGTTCTCTATCTCGTATTAATTAATATAAATAAATGTTTATTGTTAAAAAAATAATTTTTCATCAACATAATTCTGGCCTAAAGTTGCGATGTAGCGAAACTATCTATCACCAATTTCACTCATAGACATCTATATCCCAATCTAATTGTGATTTAATTCAAAAGTTGTGATAATTGTTGTGTAAACACTCGACAATGGACATTGTGATTTTCTCCAACTTCTGCGGAAACAAGAACTGGAAATTGTAACATTCAATGTTAGACATTTGCAGAATCAATACACATTAACAAGTGACTGTCCGCTGAAATTGAGCAGTCGCTGGTTATGTAAGGCATGTGATCACCATATAGGGTATATAAATAAAGGAAATATGCACAGGGAATCTCATTAAGGCAGGTTATGTATAGCAATTAGTTGACAAACAAGTTACTTTGATAGTTTTCAAAATGGACAAGAACTTATTGATAATGAATTTTACGCGCCCTTTGCATAACAAGCACCACCTACTCCATGCTATACCCTCTATTCTGCTTTTATTTTCATTTTTCCATGGACTAGATAACATACATATTCTTGAGAGTTCAATAGAAATTGATTTAGCTTCACGATGGAATCAGAGATATGTAATTATTTCTATTTACATCGCTGTATGCTTGTAGCTGTCAATATCAATATAATGAATGGCAGAGTAATACTACAGTTTCTTAAGGCAGGCTCAACATCACTGGACTCTTATAAAGTGGAATTCCATATTTATAAATAGATCAATGACATTTTGTTTAAACTAACTACAAATCTTATTGTATACGAAAGACAGAAGTAAGTAGAATTATGTGGTATTTCATTTAATGATTATTCAAACTAGATTTAATTTCATTTACACCAAAATATTTGACTTTTCGGTAAAAGTTGAATTCTTGAGTTGGACTATATTTTACACGAAGTGCCAATGTAACCTCCATGACCTCTTCACTGCTAACAGGATAGCCCTCGATGAAAAGTCGAAGTAAACCCATAATAGGTTGTTATTACATAACAACCCATAAAAACCACAAATGACTGCCTTCCTCCCCTCTAAGTAAGAATTTTAGGCCAATAATGACTTTAAGCAATAATTTGAATGTTTGGTAAATTCCATACCAAAATGTAAATAAGTTAAAAATTCTTACTAACATGCTAACATCTAATACATACTGTATACAAATATATATTATATCCATAATGCAGTTATAATAAGTAAGTAACTTGTTTACACCATGTCTTTTTTTCTTTTTTCTTTTTTTTTTGTGAGGAAGGCCCAAAATCAAATAGTTTTCAGGAGCTTGTCTTGAAAATTCAGGAAAAAATCAGGAATTGTCAAAAATCGGGAAAATCAGGAGTTGCTTGACAGACTGTCGGCGTTCCAACTGCGTGAATCACATGGTTTCATTACAAAACACGCACTAAGATAAAACACACCAAGTCATGATGACTAGATATATATATCAAAATTCTAAAAATAAAACGCACCAAGTCATGGATGTCTAGATATATCTATCAAAATTCTAAAAATAAAACACACCAAGTCATGGATGTCTAGATATATCTATCAAAATTCTAAAAATAAAACACACCAAGTCATGGATGTCTAGACATATCTATCAAAATTCTAGCATCACTGGCATTGTTGTTGTAATGATAATACAAAGATGATCTCAATTCCTTGTGTCATAATTTTTACCTTTTTCTACAGTGTCATGATAATCAAACAACAGCTGTTTATAAAAGAGTTATGTCCCCTCCCCCATAAACAGAAAATGTGAATTATTGGAAATTTTCAACCAATTAAAATCTTGACCTAGATATTTTAAGTATCTGTATACCAAAATTCACTGTTGGTTTACAGACCGACCTACATACCTACCAGCAGCGGCAAAGCAATATGCCCTTCATAACAATTTATCCACAAAGTTGAGCTTTCAATCACAAATGTCCATGTGTTTTGTTTACTTAACACTTTTTCCAAAACTTTCCTATGACTTACTGAAGCATCTGACTCTCTTCGACTTTTCCTTCTTTCTGCCAATTCCTTTTTCCATTGTGGCAATTCATCTCCATCAATTCCATTTGGAGACACAAACTGTAAATTGGGATTAGATTTGCTCTGCGTTTCCTTTTTTTTCATCCAACTAGGCACATACTGGTCTCTCCTGGTCTCTGTGAAATTGAAATGAAAATCAAAGTACTGAAATGGGTTGTTATTTTGGCAAAATAGCCATGGGATTCAAACTACATGTACTTCTATCTAACATATATGAAATGAAAATAAATCAAATTAATGTAGATCTAAAAACAAAATGCTTCAATTTCCAGTCTCTACATATATTTAAAATTAAAATTCTAAATTTTATTTGTTGTATCTTCCACAACGACTTTAAATATTTTTTCATAGTGAAAAATGACTGTGACTTAAAACAAATTTTATTATGTTTCCTGGTTTAATTATAATAATAAAGATCCTATGGTCCGACATAAGTCCTTACTGCCTTAGGGCTTGTAGTATTGAGCGTAAACAATCCTATGTAGGGCTATTACCATGGTACGTGAACATATACTCTGCCTAGACTAAATCAACAACTAAACAATGTTCTCTATCTTGTATTAATTAATATAAATAACTGTACAGGGTAAAAAAGACAGTTTAACCAAGTAAAAGTAAACGTAAAACCATAATAGGTTTTATTACAGAATAACCCATAATAAAAACTGTGAAAAAGTTAACTGAATCATCAGCATTGACTTTTTAGGTGGAATTAACAGACCCCCACAAATGTAAGTCTTACAATACCCAACACCTTAAGTTTTTTGTTCACAATTTTGTTGACAGTGTAATAACTTATTTTATAATGCATTTTGCACATATAAAGGGTAGAGGCTTTCCATAATACTGGCCAGAAAAAAGTATTTGAATCACTTAGAATATTGTATAATGTTCTTAGCTGCTGGTGGTAGTAAAGCTTTTGACTCAAATGCAGGTTGGATGGTAAAGTTTTAAACTGAAAGCAGATAGGGTGGTGCTGTGTTTGATTCACCAGTGGGAGGGTGATTTTGTGTTTGATTCACCAGTGGGAGGATGGTGCTCTGTTGATTCACCAGTGGGAGGGTGGTACTGTGTTTTATTCACCTGTGTGATAATGGTGCTGAGGTTGATACACCAGTGGGAGGGTGGTTTTGAGTTTGATTCACCAGTGGGAGGGTGGTGTTGTGTTTGATTCACTGGTGGGAGGGTAGTGCTGTGTTTGATACACCAGTGGGAGGGTGATGTGTTTGGTTCACCGGTGGCAAGGTGGTGCTGTTTTATTCACCAGTGGGAGGGTGGTGCTGTGTTTGATTCACTGGTGGGAGGGTAGTGCTGTGTTTGATACACCAGTGGGAGGGTGATGTGTTTGGTTCACCGGTGGCAGGGTGGTGCTGTTTTATTCACCAGTGGGAGGGTGGTGCTGTGTTTGATTCACCAGTGTGAGGGGTGGTGCTGTGATTGATCCACCAGTTGGAGGGTGGTGCTGTGTTTGATTCACCACTGGGAGGGTGGTGCTATGTTTGATTCATCAGCTGAATGGTTGTGTTGTGCTTGATCCACCAGTGGCAATGATGGCAGTGTGCCTGACTCACAGGAAAGTGTGTGGTAGACTGTTCAACTAAAAAGTTCAAGGTCACATTGTGGTCAACTCACAAGAAGAAGTGTGGTAAGATGGTCAAATCACCAGTGGGAGGTTGGGAGATAATTAGAAACAAGTGCAAGGCTGGGAGCACATTCAACTAACAAGTGGGAGGGTGGTAAAGTGTTCAACTAACAAGTGGGAGAGTGGTAAAGTGTTCAACTAACAAGTGGGAGGGTGGTAAAGTGTTCAACTAACAAGTGGGAGGGTTATAGTGTTCAAAATATTATAAATATAATACCAAAGTTATAACTAACAAGTGACAGGGTAGTAGAGTGTTCAAATAAAAAGTGGGAAGGTGGTCAACTAACAAGTAGGAGGGTGGTAGTGTTCAACTAAGAAGTGGGAGGGTGGTAGAATGTTCAACTAAGAAGTGGGAGGGTGTTAGAGTGTTCAACAAACAAGTAAGAGGGTGGTAGAGTGTTTAACTAACAAGTGGGAGGGTGGTAGAGTGTTCAAAATATATAAACATAATACCAAAGTTATAACGAACAAAATGGAGGGTGGTAGAGCATTCAACAAGTGGGTGGTAGAGTGTTCAACTAACAAGTGAGAGGGTGGAAGAGTGTTCAACTAACAAGTGGGAGGGTGGTAGAATGTTCAATTAACAAATGGGAGAGAGGTAGAGCATTTAACTATCAATGTGGGAAACTGGTAGAGCGTTCAACTAACAAGTGGGAGGGTGGTAGAGTGTTCAACTGACAAGTGGGAGGGTGGTATAGTTTTCAACTAAAAAGTGGAAGGGTGGTAGAGTGTTCAACTAACAAGTGGGACGGTGGTAGGGCATACAGCTAACTGGGAGGGGGGGTAGAGCATTCAACTAACAAGTGGGAGGGTGGCAGTGTTCAACTAACAAGTGGGAGGGTGATAGAGCATTCAACTAACAAGTTGGAGGGTGGCAGCATTCAACTAACAAGTGGGAAGGTGGGAGAGTGTTATCCTCACAAGCAGGAGGTGATTTAATAATCAAATATGTTTTATACCTTTTACTGGACTTCTTTCTTTACTTGATCTATCCGACTCGACTGATGGAAGGCGTTTCCTCTCAGCGGCATCTGGGGAATGTATGTGATTTGTATGGGTATCTGTACTGTCCTGCAGTGGCTGCCCATTGGGCATTGTCTTCTTTAACGACTCTGTATCTGCCCATGCTGCCTTATTCTCTGTATCTCGGTCACTTTGATTTTCTACAAAATGGAATAAATAGAGGTCAAGGTCGACTTAATTACTCACTGGTGCTGTGGCATTTCTATAAAGACATATCCACACAAAAATTCCTGATGCCATCCTCCTAAATAAATAAATAGCATTGGAAAACTAAAAGAAGGAAAGAAGGAATAACTTCCATGAAAATGAATACAGTCAAACTTGTATATAAAGACCGCTCGGGGGAAATTACAAAAACGGTCTTTATAGACAGGTGGTCTTTATATAAAGGGTCACATAAGATATTATGAAATCCAAGGTATCGGAGATCATTATTTCCAACTACATATTTCTTCCATGGTTAGATATTTCATTTAGTAATTAAATGTATATTGTATTTATTTACTAAAGGGATGTTCCTAACGCCAGGGTCTGGAAAATATTCATTTTTTAAAAAAAATTCCAAATTGGGAATTTTTGCATCTTTTGGGGAAAATACAAGCCATTTTTGCATTGGGAAGGGTCCTGTAACCATACCAAAAATAGTCATAGAAAATCCCTGTAGCTAATGCATGTATAACATATAAATAATGAAAAATAAAATAACAATGAAATATTTCAATGTGTTAAATAATTTAAATTAATTTATGATGTAATTGAATTAAATACATGTACATCGAGGATACGGCACATTATTAAAACTGAAACAAATATCTAAAATGTGCTCAAAGTCGGTGGTCTGTGTTGTTAAGTCACACAAAAGTGTAAGAATATACAATGTACAGAAAGATGTAGATAGTTGAATTTTAGTTAATTATCATTTTATTAGACGTAATCCAATGCTACGAGTGCCGGCGATTTTGCTCTTTGGATTGAGATGTTGACTTGCTAATCAAGTGATGTTCGATTAGTTACAGCATTCCAGAATACGAGAAAACAAATCATCAATCGTTCAGCGATGATATTTAAATGCTCCTGTTTGTAAAGACACCTTGCCACAAAGTGTGTCCTTTCTGAATTTTTTTTTCTTTAAAGTCTTAGTCTTTCGCCGATTAAGTAATCATCACCAGAAACTTTGGTCATTAACTGCTGATCGAAAACAAAACATCAATCAGTCGGCGATGATTGTTAGTTCCTGGTTGTAAAAACACCCTGTCATAAAGCACGTCCGAGTGCCTAATTACTACCCGGGGTGTTAATTGACACCTCCAGGTGTGTTGTGACTGTCAAAGCATCGTGTATTGCGCCATGTTGTTGATTAGATCTCGAATTGTCCCGCGAGAATTATCTACGAGTTATCTCCCTTCCACGAGTAGTAAGTGTATAAGCAGTCACTATACACAAGTAGGACAACTACCGGCGGACAAAATACAGCGGTCGACGGTCGCGTAAGGCAGGTGGTCGCTATATAGGGGGCAAATATATAGTAATTCTCAAGGGGCAGTCCAAATACGGTCGTTATGGGCAGGAAGTCGTTATATGAGGGGGGTTGCTAAGGCAAGTTTGACTGTATTTTATTTGTTGTACTGAAATTTTGATGAGGTATAAATATGGATTGACACTTTTCAGGGACAGTCACTGTCTCTCTATCCCATTCCAGGGGTCAACAATAATCAAAATTTTCACTTGTCCTGCAAGGCAAGTAGTATTTAAATCTACTTCAGTCAGTGGCAGGTCATCTGCAAGGCAAGTAGTATTTAAATCTACTTCAGTCAGTGGCAGTTCATAGGTCGTATTCCCGACACTGGGTCTTACCTTATGCTCTGCATGAAATGTGAAATGTGAAGGTTTTTAACTAATTCACCCCTAAAGACACATTTGGACTGGTCTACATCATTGATGTACAGAAGAGTCCATTGTTTTACAGGGGTTGATGAATTAAAACTTAAAAAACTGTGGTTATGTGTATAAAAAGAATCTTTTGTTTCTCAGTCCTCTTGAATTTTAGTGTTGCCCGACACAAAAAACTTGAGTCAGTTGTCCACAATAAAAGAAATGTTCTGTTTATGGCAAAAAGGTACGTGGAAATACTTGTTAAAAGAAATGAGAACATACTTAACGATGTTTTTGACAATTTTGCTTTTATGATATTATTTTACCCTAATGCTTAATGAGAATCCACTGCTAGTGTACCTAGGATGTTTATAATAGTGTTATATATACAAATGATAGGACTAGATGAACATGAATCAATTACAGTAAAACTTCGATGAGTCGAAGTTCAAGGGACCATCTGAAAAAATTTCGAAACATCGGGACTTCGACTCATGGATGGTAACTGAGAATCATACGTTTTTAGTTTCACAGGTTCTATAATGTATGACTGCATCGAAACCATTTAAGACATGTACGGTGATTATAATTAATAATCAGTTCTAAATTTAACTAAATTTTCGTAAAATTAAAACATTGAGTGTTTATAAGAAGGAGAAAAATTATTATTGGGCGATTTCGTACCCATGCAAATTCTGACTTCGACTTATATGTAAGAATTTTCTTTGTTTTTATAAAAATGGGCCCAAAAATTTATTCGAAACATTGAGAAATTCTACTCATAAAAATTCGATTTATAAAATGTTTAAAAGTAGCATTAAAAACTAACTTATTCAGAACTTTGTGAATAGTTCCAAACATTTGACACATTGAAGTTCTACTGCAATTCACTTGAATGTGAAACGCCTTCATTAAGTGTTTGAACTCAAAACCAATGAAAAGTAATGTCAATGAATTTGGTTTGAAGGGAAAACCATAAAAATTTAATCCCATGAAAATAACTGATTTTTCAGTATAACTTTTATGTATACCTTTAGAATGTAGAGCGTCCAAAGCTTTATTTCTTTTTTCTGCGGCAGTTTGTAACCAAGATGGCTTCTCACTGTCTGTTTTCCTGACATCGCTGTTGATATCTTCTGCCTGACTTTTGGTTCTTTTTAGTTTCATGTCCTTGAGCCATGAGGGTGTGTCTGCAGACATGTTCTCACTCTGTTTGATGCTGTTTTTCCTTGGTGTTGCTTTTAAGTTTGTTCTCAAATTCAGTGGGTCCGTTTCAGAACCGTTGTTCATGTTTCTCAGTGTCTCTGTTGGTTTTTGGTCCTTTGGTACTTTCTTTAACCCTGGCAAGTCAAATTTATACTTACTCTCCAAGTCCTGTTCAGAGTTATCTACCTTTGCAGATACTGGGGGCTTGCCTACCAAGCGAAGTGGTGGTTTTTCAAATGAACCACCTTCAATACTACTGCTTTGCGACCTGTCCACTTTTGGGGTCCTTTTCAAAGCTGGAATATCAAAGGTCTTGGCTTCAGGACTTTTGGGTGTAGAAGGAGGATCTAAGTATGGTTTTGGGGCAGATTTTAATGAGGGTTTGACAAACGAAACGTCTTTCTCAGATGAAGGCTTGTTAGTTTCTATTTGCTCTCTAGAGACATTTCTCAGTGTTGGTTTTTCAAATGTTTTTTCTAATTCTGATGATTTTGGTATTTCTATTTCCTTTCTACGGACATTTTTCAGTGGCGGTTTTTCAAAAACATGGGCAGTCTCTGATTCTGGTGAAACTCTGGTTTTCAAGTCATCCCTTCCAACTTGTTTCAAAGCAGGTTTATCAAAATAGTTATCAGGATCTGGCTCGCTGTCTTTTCTGGCTCTCAGTGTCTCTGTGGGCTTCTGAGGTTGTGGAACTTTACGAAGTTCAGGCACACTAAATCGAGACTCAGATTCTTGTGGTGAGGTTTCTCTGTTGTCAGAAGGTTTCCGAGTTTTTTTCAGTTCTGGTTTCTCGAATGTTCCATCCGACTCCATACTTTCACTTGATTTCTGATTAGAAATGGGTTTTAGTGGAGGCATGGGTAACTTAATTCCGTAAGATTTGTGGTTTTTCTTTGGACTTTCATCTAGCACCATGTCAGTTTCCGATTGTTCTGATGACGACCGTGGCTTGGGCTGTAAATAAAATTGACAAAAAATTAATATCAATTCATTTCGGGGGGGGGGGGGGGGGGGGGGGGGGGGCTGTGGCCATGTGGTTATAGCACTACACTATAAACCATGAAGCATTTTTCCTCTAGTCACTGTAGATTCCAACCCAAATGTATAAACCTGAGCTGAATTTGTGGGTTAGACTGCCAGTTTATTTTTCAAACAAGAGGCCCAGGGGGCCTTTAGTCACTCACCTGGCAAAATTGGTCAACACTGCAGAAAACATGAAAAAAAAAGTGTAAAAGATAAAATGGTTAATAAACATGAAAAACAGTAGGCTCACTGGATAATGGGAAAAAAACAGTCAAAACCATGGAAAACAACTACTCCCTGTGACCACAAATGAAACATTGAAAGTCAGTCAATCTATAACATATTTTGGAAAATTAACCATAAATAAATCTACTTTAATAAAAAGCCCTCCTTTTGAAAGTGTAACGACCCCCGGGGACGTCTAATACAGAAAATATGGTGTATATGTACTATGCACATTGTCTCTTGACACAAAATCATGATCGTCTGATTGGTGGTTGTCTTCATAGACTAGGCTTCTCCCTTATTTCAACCCCAAAACAGTGAAGCATTCTTTTACAAGACAAAACAAAAATCTTTTACAAACCCTAGGCATGCCAAGTCCTGGAAGTGGTATTCCTTCATGGGTAGGTTTTTTGGCCGGGGGAGACATTGGGGCATTGTCCACTGACCATTCTGAACCAAACACATTGTCAGTCTCTACTTCACCATTCTCCACTGTATCCAAATGTGGTTTAGGCTCTGAAATTCAATAAGTACTGTGTACTACTTTTGACATTTCTGTACTTAGAAAACATAAACTGAAGATCAATACACAGAGTTAGTAATTACCTTAAATTGGAATATTTTGGCATTGCTAAAATCTGGCCACTTTGGTCATAAAATGAAGGGGTTTTTGGACAAGTTCAATTACGGCCATTAATGTTTATATCACGTTTGAATTTGGCCTACCTTCATATCGTGGTCTTAGTGGCGATATTTTCCCCGATTCTTTTCAGTCTAAACCATTTGTTTTTGAAACAAATTATCCTATTCTTCACTACAGAGAATGGTAGTTCTTTTTTCAATGCTAGTTCAGGTCAAGAAATGTGTACTCGTCCAGTCGTCTTGGACGAGTGAAAATGACTTGGGGACGCGTAGTTAGGAGTGGGTACTCGTCCCAAGTGATGACTAATTCTTCTTCTCGATCTTTTTTTCTAGCCTCTAAAATTTTCCTGGACACACTTTCAAAAACCTTCTACTGCCATTTTAATTAATTATAAGCCCCATATCAGAGAAATACAAAAATCTGAATTGGTCTTAATGGTCACATTAAACTTTATAAAAAGATTGGGACAAACTGAAGGTGTCTAGGAATGAGTGGTTTTCAAATTTTTTTCTCACCCCATCAGTTATGTCTACATCTAGTAAAAATCACTTGTAACCGATTTAAAAAAATTAGATGATTACGTTGAATATGTACATATTTTAGATGGTTTAATTTGGCAATTTCAAATTGGTCAAAATAAAACAATGGTCAAAATAACCCAATTTACGGTAATAATTTTGCTACAAAACTTACTGGACCAAGAATTGGTCATTACATGACATTCATACTACAGAAAATTTTCAAGTTTTTAGTTGCCGAGTCCAGTTTGATGTCTTACACACCCCCGCAGTCATATCTGATCAGACACTACAACAGAAATTCTGATGTGACCATTTTGATGGGCACAAGTGACGGTCACAAGTTCATCTCTGAACTTGAGCTATGGTTCCAATTAAGATGACAACATCATTTTGCTAACAGTTGAGAGATATGATAAACCATATATTCACCTATGGGGGTGGGCAGTTTGGGTGGGTGTGGAATCTGTGGGGGGGGGGGGGTCTTAAGAAAGTAATGCTCTAGACATTGTTTGAAAACAGCTGGACAAAGAAATTATTCTGAGGCAATATATCACTGCATAAAGAGTTATTATGTAGAATTAAACTCCTGCAGGAAATCTTGGAACTATTCAAATTTGCAGAATAACGGGTAAAAAGTTCACCATTTATTATCATACATACCTGAGGAATCAAGGAAATGAGTTTCCTCCCCAGAGAGAAGGGCACTTCGTACATTTTCTCTTGTCGGTTTTCTTCGTCGGGCTAGAGAACCTTTTTTCCGTAATCGTGTCTTTTGTTTGCCAATGTCAACACTCAAATGAGAAGTGTCCTAAATAGAGGTAATATAGAAGAGAGAAATATATAACTTGGAACATGGCAAATACGAAGAGAAAAATTTTTTCAGACAAAAACCAGAAATTTAAACTAAACTACTTCATTACACTAGATATTAAAGCTGAAATTGCCAGTCTAAAAGTGAAGAGATTATAATGTCACTATGGTAACCAAGCTGACATAAAAAGCACATTTGTTATTCTTTTGTACATAAAACAGTGGGACCCTGTCTAAATACGACCTTGCTCAAGAGACCACCTAGCATTTAAGACTTGATTAGGGGCTGAAAATTCTGTACTGGTCTGATGTCCGGGATCTACAGTTTACTTTCAGACACTGCCGTTACCCTGCTGTGTGGGTACGAGGACCTAACAAGTCTGAATCAGTGAATGACTATTCTGTCAATTTCTTTCTTTCTAAATTTTATTTGATTCCTTTGTTAAGTTCAATCGTCATTTTTTAATATGATTTTATAGCAGTTTTTGGTTTATATAATTTTGTGTTCCCATTTCTGATAATTGTTATAGGTTCATGTATTAATCAATTACATTAAAAATCTTAGATTTATTGCAATTGGACCCATATATTAGAGGACTAGACTCAGGCAAAAGTTAACAAAAAAGCCCAAGCAGCTGAAAGAAAATTTTCAGCCCCTTTCAATATTCAATCTCTCCGAGTATGTCAATTACAAAAAAGCCCAAGCAGCTGTAAGAAAATTTTCAGCCCCTTTCAAAATTCAATCTCTCCGAGTCTGTAAGTTATGTGGTCTAAATAGGTTCCACTGTAACAACTCACTAATCAGACCACTCTGGGTCAGTCAGTTAGGTGGTCTAAAGAGGGAGGTTCAACTGTTCTGCTATAGAATTAAAACCATGTACCCTGAATAAAATTCACATCAAATTTCCCTCTTATGTATATTATTCTATATATAGTGAAAAAACTGAGATAAAATGAACAGCAATTTAATTACAACAAAGATTACCTCTAATGCAGAAAAATCTAAACTTGGGTCTGTTTTCAAGTCAAGCTCTCCATCCTGAAGGCAACAAATTTATGATGAGACATAGCTTCATAAAATTGAGAGAGAGTGAGAGAGAGAGAGCGAGAGAGAGAGGGAGAGAGAGAGAGAGGGGGAGAGAGAGAGAGAGATAGACAGAGAGAGAGAGAGACAGAGAGAGAGAAAGACAGAGAGAGACAGAGACAGGGAGACAGACAGAGAGAAAATGGATAAACAGAAAGACAGTGAGAGGAAAGAAAAAAAAATCAAGACAGAGAGAGAGAGAGAGAGAAAGACAGACAGAAATCCCTGTATAAGAAAAGTATAAGGAACAGTACTAAAACAACCAAAACAAGACAAAATTCTTATTTTTTAAAAAATATTTCAAAATATTGATAAAAATAACAAGAGGCCCAAAGGGCCTTAACGGTCATCTGAGGGAAACGTATAATTGGGAAAGGTTCATTGGAATAGAGGGTCAGATGAAAATTAGCAGTTTTAGTACTTTTAAGTGTTTATGTCCTTTTACCTTTGACCCTGTGACTTCGAAACTTTGCAAAACAAATACATGTATTAGTCCCTATACTTTTAAATCCAGATACCTACACAAACAATTTATGTTTTGGAGAAAATTGGCAGTTTTAGTACTTCTAAATACAGATGACCATGACCAAATGACCTTGAAACTCAGCAAAAATAATCCTTGTTATAGTTCCTACAACTTTCATAGGCATATGCCTAACAAAAAACTTAGCAGCTTTTGAGCAAATGGGCATTACATTGCTATTCTATGGTTTAGAAGTACCCCTGCCCTTTCATAGGCATATGCCTAAACAAAAAGTCAATGGATTTTGTGGAAATTAACATTATACTATTTTTCTATTATTCTGACCACGCCCCTGGGACCAAGGGGGTGGGGACCCCCAAATTCACAAGTCTAAAAACATTTTGTTTCAGTCCCTACAACTTTCAAATGCATATGCCTATACAAAAAGTCCATGGTTTTCGAGCAAATTGACATTTTGTCACTTTTTCAGGATTTTGACCATGCCCGAAATTGCCCCACCCCTGGAGGCTGAATGATACATCCAGGAACCAGAAATTTTACAATTTCACTAGAGCACACTGAGGACATCACAACCACATATAGTGCTTGCCTGCCTCCCGGTTATTCCAGAGTAGAGGAGAATTTTTAAAATAATGTTTTTTTCATGGTTTTGGCCCCAATCCCGGGTCCCCTGGTAATGTGGACCACGAAATTTTAAATTTTGATGCCCCATCAGATACTGAAGCAACTGACCAAGTTTGGTTGAAATTGGTTTTTGAAAAGAAGTCAAAAATGTGAAAAGGTTAATGGAAGCACAACACAGAAAAACAATGATTGCAACTTGTCACAATGAAGAAAGCAAAGCTCAGGTGATCTTAAAATTCAAATTACATTTTATGTAAGTAACCTTTGTATATACATCTTGACACCTTCCCTTTCTAACTTTCTCATATGTTCATGTCATTTCATTTTCTCCTTTGACATCTTCCCTTCCTAACTCTCAAATGTTCTTACCATCTCATTTTCTCCTTTGACATTTTCCCGTTCATCCTCCTCTACCTCCATTACTTCCACTTTCACAGTCACTTTTTCTTCTTCCTCTGGTTCCTCGTCACTAGAATCAGTCCTCATCTTTTCTTCATCTGCGTTGTAGGATTTTGCAAGTGATTGGTTGTTGATCACCATTGCGTTGATAGTCCTATCCGTTACAGACTGAAAAAGATTCAAAAAGCAGACCTCTACATCAGAAAAAAAATATAGTGAAATCAATGTAAACTGGACACCTGAAATTGATGTCAATGAATTTCAGAACAGCTTGTACATTTCAGTTCATTAATTTAAATCACCTACTTTAAACCTTTCTTAAATAACCATCTATCAGCAACGGTAAATAAAATCTATACTTTCTTATGCAATACCGAATACGGATTTATTAAGAGATATAAAATGAAAGATTTGAAGTGAGCTTTACCATTCTTTGAAATGGATGAGTACAAATATGGCTACTGGGGTCAATAAGATAAAACTTCAATGTCTTTGATTTCAGGGTTTTAGAAAATTCTATTTATAAATTGATCCAGGGGTTGAATTCAGCATTTCTATCTCACAAGTCAGTTGGACTAGTCAGAAACAAATTTTACTAGTCCTTTGGCAAATTCACTAGCCCCAAAGTGTTACAAGGAGTTACCAATTTGACAGGTTTTAACCAATAGGTACCT
The DNA here is from genome assembly GCA_030159075.1 of Atrina japonica. Lineage (NCBI taxonomy): Eukaryota > Metazoa > Mollusca > Bivalvia > Pterioida > Pinnidae > Atrina > Atrina japonica. The sequence continues at coordinate 18,755 of BROG01000364.1, forward strand.
CAGATTAGCTAAGTTATTTGGGTTTTTTTTTCGATTATATATACTCATGAGTCAAAGCAACTTTGGTTTTCTTAGTTTAAGTTTGAAAAAAATAAATTTAATGGGATGATTACTTCATATGTTCATATTATAATATTTATACATATGTTCATATTATAATATTTATACATATGTTCATATTATAATATTTATACATATGTTCATATTATAATATTTATACATATGTTCATATTATAATATTTATACATATGTTCATATTATAATATTTATACATATGTTCATATTATAATATTTATACATATGTTCATATTATAATATTTATACATATGCTCATATTATAATATTTATACATATTTGCTACTCGTAAACCAGACTAGCTGAAGCACAACCTTAACCAGTCCACTGCAAAAGTTACTAGTCTCGGACTGGTGGACTTCTGCTAATTTCGAACCCTGATTTGAACTCAACCTTTCTTCTTAACCGGACGCTGAGACAGGGACAATAGCAACATCATAGAGGCAAGCTAAAAATTGAAAACACAGAGGAAATGCAAACATCAGGCGAATCCTGTACGCGTTATAATCAGTGAAAACTTTGTCAATGTGACTTCAAAAACAATTCTGTGTCAACAACACGTTAACAGATAAGTGTTAATAGCATGTACCAGTACCCACAATATTCACACACAGAAATCTACACAGTTCTATATAGCAGAGAATTATGGGAAATGTTATCAATGACAAAAAAGCAAAGGATTATGGGATAAAGTTTTTATCTAAGAATAGAGTGAAAGGATTTTTGCACTTCATGAAACATCTAGTAATTCCACACAGTTATTGCAGGTGTATCTAGCAATATTCTCATATAGCCAATGCTAGAAACTAATTTATACCACACACAAAATTGGTAGTCATCTACATGTACCTTACAGTACAGAAAAGCAGTAGGAGTCTGCAAGAATTATTTGATTCTATACATGACTGTAAACAAATATCTGTGTTCCATGTTTCTCCCTGTACTATTTTCTTTAATATTTCTTTGATTTTGTGATATGAGTGTAGGTGTTTTTTTTTTGTTTTTTTTGGTTTGTTTTTGGGGTGGGTGGGGGTGGAATTATTATTTATATCCTAAAACAGCATCAAGTTACCCTTTGGTGTACCTCATGCATAAGAAATACTTATGTGTCAAAGGAGAATGTGGTAGTCACATGTACTTTGTTGACCAATCATATTAATGGAATGTAACAATCTTTCATTATAATTTTATTTCCGCTTTGAAATTTGATGTACAAGAAATCCAGCATAACATGTATTTATATGAGGTTTAAACAAATAGACTGTAAGATTTTTTTAAGTTTAAATCATCAACCCCTGAAGTTACATTTGTACTTGCCCATTTTATTGAATGGTTAAGTCCACTGTCAGAATTCAGGGGTGCATGATTTAGAATTAAAATTTTATAATAATTTTTCATACAAGATGAACTTGTTCACTCCTGAATTATAACTAGACCATACTATTTATTGATTTGGGTGAGTTTAAATGTGGCCACAGGGCTGGATATGTTAACCAACAGGGAGATTATAATTATAGTTTGATCTGAAATTGGAATACCACAAATTCATATTCTATAAATTAATGATGATTAAATGTAATTAAAATTAAACAACTAAATAGGTTATTATATGTTATATTATATTTAATAATAAAAAAAATTAGTATATTTGATAATGTTATATCGTATTTTATATATTAAATAATAAATTTTTAATATTATTATAATTTAATATAAATATAAATTTAAAATAAAATTTTAAATTATTAATAATTATTATATTATTAAATATAATTAAAAAATATAAATAATAATTATAAAATAATAATATATTAAAATAATCAAATAATATTAGCTAACTGATTTCATTTTAAATAAAATATAATTTTGATATAAATAATATATAAATAAAATTAATAAATAAATAAAAAATAAATTTGAAAAAAAAACATTATATTTTGATACATTAAGGAATGAATATGATTCAAAATATAAAAAAGAATCCATCAAATCAATTATTTATTATTTATATATTAATACTAAATAATATTAATTAATATTTTAAAAATATTTTATATAATATATAATATTATTAATCATATAATTTATTATAGTATTTATTTAATTATAATTTAGTTTTAAATATAAAATTAAGATATTTTAATATTTTAATATTAAATAATATAAAAAATATAATAATATTTAAATATATAAAATATTTAATAATTAATAATATATATAAATCAGAAATTAATATATATATATATATATTAATATAAATAATGATTAGTATTCAGTATAAAAAAAAAATAAAATAAATAATATTAATTTAATTTTTAAATAAAAATAATATTTATAAATATATATAGCAAATTATATTTATTATAATATATTTATATAAAATATTATGATATTGAAATTTATATAATAAATTTTTTAATATTAAAATAATATATATAATAAAGATAATTAATATATATTATATATTCAATTATTATCTTGTAGAGAAAAAAAAATAACAAGTGAAAAAAAAAAAATTAAAAAAAAATAATATTAAAAAATATAATAATCTAAATATAGTAGCTTAAAAAATAATAAAAATAATATACTAAAATCCATAATATATTATTATATTCATATATATCATATTTAATATTATTAAAAAAAAAATATATAAAAGAAATTAATAAATAATGACATATAATAAAAATAATTATATTAATATATAATATTAATTACATATTAAAATTAATGAAATATAAATAATTAATAAAATAGAGCAATTATTAACATATATAATAAACAAATATTATATATATATATATTAATATATATAATTCAATTAAAAAAATAAATATATTTAGTAATATATTATATAATAATTTATCAAATATAAATATTTTAAAATTATATATAAATAATAATATTTTATAGTAATTATTATAAATATAATATATTTTTAATATAATTTTAGTTTATTACAATAATGAGAATAATATTATATATAGAATATAAATATATAAATTATCATAATAAATAAAATATAATATACAAATTATAATTATTATTAATATATATAATATTTAATAATGTTTTTAAATAATAAATAATGTAATATTATAATTATTATTAAAATAATTAATTATAAATTTTATTAATTCATTAGAAATTATCAAAATTATATATAAATAAATATATAAAAAAAAAAATAAAAAATTAAAGTATAAATTAAAATTATATTAAAAGAATATATTAATAATATATTAAATATTATGAATTAAATATCATAAATCAAATATAAAATATAATATATAAATTAATAATTTAAAATAAAAAAAAATTAAATTTAATATATTATATTTAATAAATATATATAAAAGATTATTATAATACCTAACTATAATACATTAATTTCCTTAAAAATATAAAATAAATTTAATTTAAATAATAATAATATATAATTAAAAATTTATAAAATAATATTAAATTTAATATTATCATTAATAAATTCTAAAACTATATTATATAATTATATTTTATATTCATCAGATAAATAATAGACATATAATATAAATTATTATTATTTAAATAATATAAAAATAATAATTATATAATTAAATAATAATAATAAAATTATATATTTCATATTAATAATATAATTTAACATAAATAACTTAATAATAAAATTTAAAATGTAATTAATTATTATATTATATATAAAATAATTTATATATTCAAAATTTATAAATAATAAATTATTATATTAAAATTCATAATATAATAATAAAATATTTTATAATTTAATATATTCATTAAAATTAATATTTAATTTAATAATAATATATAATTATAAATAATATAATTTAAAAATGAACATAAAATAAATTATATAATAAATAATAATATCGACAGTATAATATTATAAAATTCATACCAATATTTATAAAATCAAATTAAAAATACAAAAAAAAATATAATATTAAAAAATAATTAATATATTAATTAATTTAATTAAAAATATATAAATATATAAATATATTATGAAAAAATAATATTAAAATTAATAATAATGATATAATATAATAAATTTAATTTAAATTTATTAATATTCTAGAAATTACTACGCTAACTGATTTCATTTTAAAACTTTATATTTGATAAAAAATTATTATTATAATACTAATATATTATTATATATCATAATATAGGAATGATGAATAATAATCCATCAAGTGTTTCAGGATTAGTTTTCAGTTGCACGAATTATTATCTTGTAGGCAAGTGAAAAAAAAAAAAAAAAAAAAAAAAAAGATATTATTCTAGACCTTGCCTTTTCATCAACATTATAACGTAGCTGAGGATTAGGCCTATAGCAGATACTGCCACCTTCAAAAGAAATGTAGACTATAGATTCAGTTAAAACAGAGCATTTCATCTATTTTCAATGGAAACCTTGTCAAGACAGCAACATAGATCCTTTCACAACAAATGAGGTCCTGTAAATTTGAGTGGCAAAATAATAGATTCCCGGAAAATGACGTCAAGACACAATCAGTTACTGTAATGACATCTATGTTTTTAGGGGTATCTGAATCATTTTGCCACTCATAGTCACAGGACCACAGTTAACGTGAAAGGATCTATTACAAAACAGACGTTGAAGCATATATCAATACAACTTTTTTTTCTGGGTTAAGGTCATAACAAGTTCAAGTGCACTTTGTTATTTATGGAAATCTGAGCTAGTTTTTCACAATTTACACATTCACAACCATAAGTTCCCTTAATCATTACATCAACACTACAAGGCATATGACCCCTATACATGCAATGAGTCACCAACACTTTCTCATGCCTGTGTGTGCGAGTGTGTGTATATGTGCATGTGTTTGCATATTGTGTGCAATGTGTGTGTGTGTGTGTTTGTGCATATGTATGTTAATAAATAATGGTTCAAGTCCTTAAAGCTGTCATCTCAAGTTTTAAACCAATTCAATTAAATAAAGAAATAACAAAATAGTTCTTGAAACATCCCCAGTGTTTAACTTCCATTTGTAGTCATATTTGTTCAGTTTTCTGAATAGAAACAAGCGGCCACAACCGATATAAAAGGCGGGTTTACAAAATCAGTCGTCATTGTCTAACTACAGTCGCATAGAACAAACGTGTGACGTAATGAAGTTTGAGTATAACTCACCTACATGTCGAAATAAATATTGATAACAAAAAAGAATACATGTCATCTGTCCATTGTTTTCCTTTGGGAGTACAGGTGTGAAATATATTGGTCGTTCAGTGGACTCACCTAATTTCTATAGATAACATTTAACAAAAATGTCTGCCTGTGGAATAATAAATCTGGGGTGTTTCAAAAGCATTTTAATTTTTTTTTTTTTCGAATTCAAAAATTGTTTAAAAGTTCCGATGACAGCTTTAAGAAATTTCAGGTCAATTAAACAAACACACTTACACGTATTTAAGAATAAGTTAGCAATTTATGATCAATATGTCCTGAAACAACTTCTTCCTATTTATATTTCATTTTTGCTTTTCATGGATCAATAAAAACTATCATTTGAAAGGTAATACACATTGTGGTCTGATTTACAGGGGTGACAAAAAGAACAGCTTGATTATAGACCAACTGTGTTAAGCAAACAGGAATGTTACTTTTGTCAATACTTTTTTAAAACATACAGAATGTGAATACGATAAAACATGAGAAAAAACAGTTTTCGCTGATTTATTTCAATTTTACATTTTTTTGCTATTGCATTTATTTGAAATGTCTCAAAGTAAATTTTTGTAAATACTTTGTGAAATGTATGTGTGTGTTTGTGTGTGTGTGTGACTGTGCCTTTGTGTGTATGTGTCTGTGTGTGTATGTGCCTGTGTGTCTGTGTATGTGCCTTTGTGTGTATGTGTCTGTGTGACTGCATGTGTGTCTGTGTATGTGCCTGTGTGTGTCTGTATATGTGTGTAAATGTGTGTGTGTGTTTGTGTGTGTGTATATGTGTTTGTGTGTGTATATATGCCTGTGTATGTGTGTGTGTCAATGTCTTGTAAATACAATGTCACGTTTTTGTCATGTCCTGAACATATTAAATTGTTGAAAATTGATCTGAAAATAAAGAATTATAAATGAAAAGAAGCAAATACTTTGTCAAGTGAATATGGCGTCAAGTAAATGTCTTCAAGTAAATACGTTGTGAAGTGAGTATGTCAAAAACTAAATACGTAGCTAAGTAAATACGTTGGATCGTTAGTATGTAAAGTAAATATTTTATCAAGCAAATTGATCAGGAAATTAGGAGACAAACTTCCTCAAAATACCTCAAACAGATATAATATGAAACAAGTAACAGAAATATGTAAAAATGATCAAACCTCAGGCAAATAGGCACAATTAGCTATAATGTTATCGATATCTGGGTCTGAATCATCCTGGTCCAAACCTGAAAACAAGGTCAAGTCTTTTTGGTCATCTCCAGATATGGACACTTTTTCTGGTTCATCCAGATCTGGTGACAAATCAGTGTTATCATGGAGATCGTCCGTGTTACTTTCTCCACTGGTTTTTAGTGTCACTACCTGTTCTTGAAAGTCGTTACATGATTCAAAATTATCCCGGTCATCGTTAGACATCTCGTTACTATCAAATGTGTCTTCTTTCTCTTCCTCTAGCATCGAATCCTCCGTTTTACTTTCTCCCTGGTGTGGAATTCTGGGTAATTGGAAACTTTCCTCTGAAGCATCGTCCTCTTTTGTGTCGTAAGATAACTGTACAACATCCTCGAGATCTGAATCGGAATCAGCCACCGATCTTGGAGGTGATGCAGAGTCTCGGTGCTTTTGAGTTAGCGACTGATTTTGTACAGCCATTGCATTAAAGGTGTCATCTGTTACTTTCTGAAAATCAGCAAAATTTTTAAAACATGCTAGCCATGCTACAAAAACAATTACATCACATTCCACCATCTGAACAACAGTCACCTAGCAATACTGAAATCAATCAATAAAACACAGGTTAATGGATTCACTGTAATTCTACTTGCCATACAGTTAAACCTGTCCAAGAGACCACCATCTTGCAAGACCACCTGCCTCGGATGACCACATTCAGGGATTCAGTATCATGAATATACTTTTAACCCATTTACCCCATAAGACTCATTTGGACTGCTCTAAGTCATTGATTTACAGAAGAGTCCAGTGTTTTACAGGGGTCGATGATTTCATCATGTTACCATGACCCTTTCAACACTACAGACCATAATAAACTGGTCCAAGACAGTACTATTTAAAGAGCATACTATTGAGGTATTTAGGGTTGAAATGGTAGATTTAAGTCCTCTCTTGAAAGGCCGCATTTTCAAAGCAGATATGTGGGTCTCTTAGACAGGATGCACTACACTAAGAAATTAATTACGTGTTGGTCAATACACTAATTATAACATTATACTAACATGTTAAAAATAAGTATGGTAATTTTGGGAATGATTACACTTACAGTGGCACTATTGCAAGTATGGCAATTAGTTAACTCATTCACCCCTAGAGACACATTTGGACTGGTCTTCACCATTGATTTACAGCAGAGTCCATTGTTTTTCAGGGGTTGATGAGTTATTGATCTGCACTGGTCTAGACTTTAGATGAGCTAAAACTAAACAGACACACAGGGATTTTAGCTACTAGTATGTTTATTAGTGTAGGGAAATACAATCTATGTAATTCTCTGTGTTTCGCAATTCTCAGTGTTTCGTAATTCTCAGTGTTTCGTAATTCTCTGTGTTTCGTAATTCTCGGTGTTTCGTAATTCTCACTGTTTCGTAATTCTCAGTGTTCAGTAACAGTACATACATGTAGTTAGATTCTCGGCACTTTTATGCATGTACTGATCAGAATTATAAATGTAAACCAAACAATTATTGTCAAATAACTCACTATCTTAAATTCGTAAGACTTGTTATTTTGCATCAAATAACATACTTACTGTGATAAACTAGAACCAATTCACTTTCTTACTATCTTAGACTAGGCCCTGTAAATTGACTTTAAATAACATACTTGCTGTCATTAACTAGAACCAATTCCTTGTTTTCACATAACTCTTTTACTACCTGAGATTAAGGCCCTGTTATTTTGTGTCAAATAACAAACTCGCTATCATAAACTAGAACATTTTCCTTAATATCATATAACTTTCTCACTACCTTAGAGTCAGCCTTGTTATTTTGTATCAAATAACAAACTCAAACTCCCTGTAACCAACTCCTTTGTATCAAATAACTTTCTTACAACCTGAAACTAGGCCCTATTTCATTTCAAATAACATACCCACTGTCTTAAATTAGAACCAACTCCTTTGTATCAAATAACTTTCTTACAACCTGAAACTAGGCCCTATTTCATTTCAAATAACATACCCGCTGTCTTAAATTAGAACCAACTCCTTTGTATCAAATAACTTTCTTACAACCTGAAACTAGGCCCTATTTCATTTCAAATAACATACCCGCTGTCTTAAATTAGAACCAACTCCTTTGTATCAAATAACTTTCTTACAACCTGAAACTAGGCCCTATTTCATTTCAAATAACATACCCGCTGTCTTAAATTAGAACCAACTCCTTTGTGTCAAATAACTCATGTACATGTACTCACTGAAAGTAAGCCCTGTTATTTTGCATCAAATAACACACTGCTATCATAAACTAGAACCAACTCCTAAGTGCCATATAAGTTTCTCACTACCTTAACATTCTTAGAGTCACCCCTATTATTCTATATCAAGTTACATACCCGCTATTATAAACTAGAACCATCTCCTTAGTGCCATATAAGTTTCTCACTACCTTAACATTCTTAGAGTCACCCCTATTATTCTATATCAAGTTACATACCCGCTATTATAAACTAGAACCACTGTGACTTGTTTTTTGTAATGCCCTGGGCACTTAATGAGTCGAATATGGATCTCCCTGTCATAAGCTAGAAACAATCATAAAATTCAAATACCATACTTAGTGCCACATACTACACCTCGGTGTTACATTGTCTCTTTTATCTAACATTCATTGTCATCATATGGAGAATTTCTCTTTTTACGATTTTATAAAGTTAAAAGTCGTCAATGATCAGAATGTCCACTTATGGATGTAAAGTACCGGTACAAGTAAGACAGATTGAGAAAACACATAATATGTACTACTACTACTAGAGATGGTTACACTGACCGTCTTTACCTCTAAACCATGGAAACAACCATCTCATAAAAAAAATGAATCTGGTCACCATGGTTACTTTTCATCTATACAGATGAAACTTCCTTTTATTTCTGCAAATTTTATTTCACCGATTTCACTTTTGGCAAGCAAAGAAAAAAAGCATGGAAACTGCTGAGGAAAAGACAAGCAAACTCTCAACAAACGAGATTTTTCTTCTTCTATTTTTACAATCAACAAGCAGCCACTGCAAACATTATACACGTAGTTGTGTATTAGATCAAATTAGATTAATGCTAAACAAGTTAGTTTATACAATCAACCTCAAATTTTCTGACATTTTGTCCTCCGCCCCACCATCCCCCCTTTTGGACTTTGCCATCATCTTTTTTAATGTATGTAGAATCAAAAAGACAAACCTCCGGTAAAAAATTGCATTTGTTCATGATGTCGTCAAGGTCGGGTTCCGCTTCCTCCTCATCATCTAATCCCGTCAATAAGTCCTCAAAACTTTTCTCCATGCTCTAAACATAGCAAAAGTACACAAGTCATGCATAACACATGCTAACGCCTCGGTTGGAGTCATGTGACCCAGCTAACGCAAGCATACGCAGTCCATTCAAAGGTACTAAAATCTCATGCCAGTTTCAGAAAGGGGAGAAATCATTATTTATTAAAAAACTATACCAGTATATACATGTACGTATAATATGATATATGCACAATGATCACAAGATACAGGCAGAATGCTAGTAAACGTGATAGCATGTTATAATATAAAACTGTAAATCTGGAAATTTTTGCAGGATTTTATTTTCGCAATACATGGTTTCTAAATCTGTTCGTGAGATGATATTTTGGGATATTTGGAATGCCGAATTCATCATCCTATTATTATACTTCATTATGTGATAATTTATTTTCATGAGCGAAAGCTCTCGCAAAATTTGGTGTAAATAAAATTTTTGCAAATAAAACCAGATTTACAGTAAGTAAAAAGGATACACTGTTACAGCAATACAATGTACGTTACATGTAGATATATCATAGATGCTTCCCAGGGTTGAAGATGGCATGTTTCATATTTTTATTTCAAATTGGACTAGTCCAAGGTCTAGGGAGCTGTGAAATTTACTGGCTCTGTTCTGTCGATGATCACATGGTTACAGAACCTACATTTTTTTTAAGAACCATGGACCCATTTTATGAAAGGTCATAAGTCCTAAATCCTAAGTCATGGGAATGACCAATCAGCAATGCATTGCCATGGTAGTTAGGACTAAAAGTTAGGATTTAAGACTTATGACCTTTCGTAAAACAGGCCCCATAGCTTTCACTTAGAATACTACAGTACTTGTTTAAGAAACACAGGCTACAAAGTAACAGAAATTGTTGTAACCCATTTACAGGTTACGCTACAAAATAACAGAAATTGTTGTAACCCTTTTACAGGTTACGCTACAAAGTAACTGAAATTGTTGTAACCCATTTACAGGTTACGCTACAAAGTAACTGAAATTGTTGTAACCCATTTACAGGTTATGCTAAAAGGAACAATCTTAACCTGCAGGTTACCATAGCAATAATAAAGACTTAAAAATGAAGTTCATTGAGAACGAAAAGGAGGTTACGTGAATTGCATTTATCATAACCTCCACGTAACCTGAACAATCGTTCCTGTGTTATTTTGTGATCTGGAAACACTCTCAAATTGTTTTAAAAGAGTTCTCAGATCTGCAATCAAAATCAGAGACCTGCCACTAGTGATGGCATCAATGTCTGCCACTATTTAGTGGGGGGGGGGGGGGGGGGGGGGCTATTCTGCGGCTCATGGATTTAATGCTTCTTGTGACTAATGCCCGTTACTCCCGTTATTTCTTCCCAAAGTATTTAATAGATTTTTATTTATTTCATAAGCATGCATATATTACATTTCTTTGTTTGATTTCTGTAATTTTTTTGGGGGGTGGGGGTGGGGGTGGTGGTAAGTAGGGGTTGTTTGTTCATTTTCAATGATCACGAAAAAAAAGATTTACATGAAAATATCATCAGGCCAAAAAGATTTAATTTCATACAAAATGTGAATACAAAATGTGAATACAAAATGTGAATACAAAATTTACATTATTTCCCTGATCTGCCAGTAAAATTACATGATTCTAGACCTTGGGCCAGCATATTCTTTTAACCCCAGCATTTTAAGTCAAAGTTATATGTGAAGTTTAAAACTACAAATGGTACACTGTATACTGAGAACATACAACGTCTACTTGCAAATAGAGTCAATGCCGTGCTGAGCATATATTAAATGTTTCTAAAGAGCATTTTAAAAACAGCTGAGTTTATGTAAAAGGTTAAAGATGATGTCTGGGGTCAGTGTTTTGTTACAAACATTTATACCATACATCTCTGTGGTTTTGATTTTCTGTCTGCAACAATAGAAGGCACTGCCTAACGACACAAAATCATGTTGTAAAGCGTACATAAACCCTATGTTCTGTATCAAGATGTCTGGCAACTAGACACGTCTGGTAATAAGACGTGTCCGATAACAAGATATTTATGGTGATAGGATACAACTGGAAATAAGACAGGTCTGGTAATAAGATGCACATCGTTACTGTAAAAAAAACTAATGTGCGTGTTGCTATTCAATACATTGCATGCATTACATTCCACTTCTTGTATGTAAATTATCCCATTAGTGCATAAATCAGAGTTGCACCGCGTAGATCAGAAGTGTACTGTCATAGTGACCTCACATGCAAAGGGCCAGCATTCTAGTGACCTTGGCAACCTTCAATGATTTAAGGGACCAATGTCAAAGATCACAGCTGTAAATTTTACTGAGTGACAAGGACTGCCTTTGTCGAAGAAAAGTTGAAGTACGAAATGATATGATATACAGCACCACATCAGTGACGATACATGTATCATACCCCTTCATAATTTCTAGCAATTTCATTGGTCAATAAGCTCCGAGTATTTTCAACTGACTCGATATTCCCAGGATTATAATGTGCAGCTGGGTGATATTAAAAAAAAAAAGTTCTAAATGAATGTGCTTTGATTTGATTTCTTCAAGGAAGGTAGAATGAGCAACATCCAAAGAGTTTAACCGAATGTTTGTACATGTAGGTACCGACTGAAATTAAAATGAGCAAACTGACATTATATCGTCACCAATGTTGTAATGGGTTTAATTACATGTGTAGTTATCAAAAGAATATATTCTTGAATAGAATTGGTTATACATATATATCTATAAAATAAAATGTATATATATATATATCACACAACACGCGGTACATGTATAACTATTGTAGATAATTAATAGAAATCTAATAAGGAAACTAATTCAAAGTACATACTTTATTAAGGTTTGTTCTTTGTGACATTATGACTTTTTGTTCTGTCAGCTGGTGTGGAAGTTCCAAATTGTTTTCTGGGGTTTCTCTTCCAAAGTTGATAAATTCATATGACCCTCCAGTCCAGCTTGATGTTCCCTTGGAAACCAGGTCAATGTCCGGCCCTACCACGTCAGTTTCACCCTCTGACTTCTGGTCATTTATCTGAAATAGCATAAGTATGATTATTTTGCATACCACTAAACAAACTTACATGTACTATCAGTAAAATTCAAATCTATCTGTGGGATTGTTTTCACTGTTAGGATTTCTTTTGTCCTTTGGGTAAAAAGAAATTCCTTAAGATGGTAATTATTGTCAATTTTCCACAGGATTATTTAGTCATGTTAGTTTCCCATAGGATTTATATTTTTCCAGTAGGAATATTGTCAAATGTGCCACCTGAGTAGCAGACATTATCAACACAGTGATAAAAACTTGAATACTTAAGTCTGAGTAATACAGCAAATTTCAAGTACATGTACTACAACAACAATTACATCAAAAGAAGAAGAGAAAGAGACGAAAACACATAACAGAGAAAGATTGTACACACACTGCTATAGTATACAACACAAAAAACACAACAAATTCTCTCTCTCTCTCTCTCTCTCTCTCTCTCTCTCTCTCTCTCTCTCTCTCTCTCTCTTACAGAATTCTTTTAAACAAATTACCAAACATACAGCTTTAGTTTATAACTTTGGAGATTTTCCACTTTCTGTGTTCTGCTGTAAATCAAATATTATCCTTTTCCCACACAATGTTTTAAAACACGTCAAAACAGTGTAATTCCCCAGGAGATTAAGTGACCTTGACTTGTTATCAGACCAACAAAATACATCAAATTGCCACCAGCAGCAGACATTATCAACATAGTGATAAAAACCTGAATGCTTAAATCCGTGATACAGCAAATTTCAACAAAATAAAAAAAAAAAGAAATGAAGAAGAAGAGGAAGAAAAGAAAATGTGTTACAGAGAAAGATTTTACACACATATATACATTGCTGTAATAAACACCACTAAAAACAACAATGTTCTTTTATAGTAACATAGAGATATTTCCTTGTGGCTACTCTGAGACCACTAGTCTTCGTATGGAAGAGAAACATTCTAGCCAAGATGTTCCTTCAGCAAAACTAACACAAAGTCAAATGAAACCTGTTGATACTTTAATATCTACTGGTCTATTTAGCAGTAATCAGTATCTAAACTGCAAACTTGAAGGCAGTGCTCTCTCACTCTGCCTGTCTGTCTGTCTACCTGTCTGTCTGTCTCTCTCTCTCCCTCTCTCTGTCTGTCTGTCTCTCTCTCACTCTGTCTGTCTGTCTCTCTCTCACTCTGTCTGTCTGTCTCTCTCTCTCTCTCTGCTTGTTTATATCTATTACTGATTTGGCATGTAAGGCCATTACACCTCATCAAATAGTCATACAATACCACTCATATTTTTTATCAAACTTTCTTGACATCAGATGTAAAACAGGAAAACTTCATATTTTCATGTTCCACAAAGAAAAGACAAGACGGAAATGAATCTCCTAGCTAGATAGGATACCTACTTTCATTTTCAGATAGCCTTAAGAGCAATGAATAACCATAAGACAATGGAAAAAATTCTCTTTATCTCTGTCAATAGAACAAAAACATAAGATTGAAACAAGAATGAATTTATAGATTATGTCATTATGTTTGCCATTCTATCTATTTGTTTATCAATCTATTTGTCTGCCTGTCTATCTATTTATTTGTCATTAAACTATCTGTATATCTATTTATCAATCTATAGAATTTTTACATTTATAAGTTCCCATAATTTATTTTTATTGTATATTCTTGGTAAATTGATGTTTTTTCAATACCCAGAGAATCTGTCTTTAATCCAATTTTCACCAAACTTGAATTACATAAATTTGAGGTTTTGGTAATCATTTGGTAGAAATTCCATTGCAATCTATTTAAATTTATTGTTTCAAGAGAAATACGTTATTTTTGGTAAGAGTTATATAATTTTTCGGTTTATTACAAAGATAATGAATGGATCTGAGACATAATACATAAACACCATAATAAAAATATGGATACTTTGCGAAAATACATGCAGTCTTTATAGGAAGGTGGTCTTTATATAGAGGTTGATTTGTACACATGGAAATATTGGGGACAGCAAAACACAGTCTTTGTGACCAGGTGGTCTTTACACACAGGTGGTCACTAAAGCAGGTTTTACTGTATTATCAAAGTTAGGCCCAGACTCCTGGGTTAAACGTGCTATTTTTCATTTATTCTAGATGTTTACCACATTCAGAGGACAAAATCAAACAAACATAGAATTACTAAGGATGTGTAGTGAAATTCATTTTTCTATCTTTATCTATCAGTATATCTATCTGTCTTTCTATCTTTACCTATCAGTACATTTGTCTGTCTTTCTATCTTTACCTATCAGTATATCTGTCTGTCTTTTTATATTTATCTATCAGTACATGTCTGTCTTTTTATATTTATCTATCAGTACATCTGTCTGTCTGTCTATATCTATCAGTACATCTGTCTTTCTATCCACAGATCTACAACGTATCTTCATAACTTGTACTTATTTTTTTCTGTCTATCTATTCATATTTACACATGTACTTTTTATTTGATCTCTCCACTGTTTCTCTTACACCACTACAGATCCTCCAACTACTGTCCACATCATAAATACTTATATTTAATACATTCTGACTAAAACTATTTAAATACTTTTTACAAAAGCAATGGCACTAGCATAATATGAAAATTAACATATACCAGTATATATACCATTGTATATAAAATACCTACTACTCACACAGTTTTATCAGTGCAGTGAAACGAAACGTTGAAACTATTCCCAGCAATTACAGAGAAATAATTTATATGATGTCTAACACCAGGTAAACCACACAGAACTTTATATATTGTTATGATGAAGTCCGTCTTGAGAGACCATGTCATCTACCACTGAAATGTGCATGGTTTCTCAAGACACGTGGTTTCTAAAAGGAGATTTCATCTTAAGGATTATCAAAGTGGTTTTTTTTAGAATGTGGTCTCTAAAGATAGGTGGTCTTTTTATAAGAGTGGTGTCTAGATCCATTGAATGTTCATTTTTACTTCATATGTTTAGCCACAGTATAACTCATATTTCATTTCTATAGTAGCAGCTAAGATTTACCTCATCAACTCCTGAAATACAATGGCCTCTTCTGTAAATCAAAGACTCGGAATAGTCAAAATGACTCTTTTGGGACAAATGGGTTAATAGATTTGAGGGGAAAACTCTGTTACATTGTGTATCCTGGAAAATACCAGCATAAACCTTCAGCAAAAAGTGTCTCAAAACATGTTCTTTTTGTGTTTTCCAATTATCATCATCATCATCATTTTTTTTTTTTGAGGTGGTGGTATCAACTACATATCTGAAGTTTTTATATTTCTGGTGTTAATCAGCAATAAATAAAATACAAGCTGTTTAATCTTACTTAGATCTCATTGTGACCAGTCCAACATGTGTAGGGATAAAACAGATAGTGACAAGTACTGACCACTTCCAGCAAGTTGTTATTAGATTTAAGTAATTTCATAGAGTTCATTTTAAACTAGAGTGTCTAAAAATAAAATTTCTGTTTCCCATTTTCCCTGTATCAAAACTGACAGACAAAACCATACAGTGGGGAAAAAATGACTACAAAAACTACATGTGTCTGTTTGTTCTTCATTATAGAATGGTAGACATGGTGACTGTTTGTTCTTTGTTACAGAATGGTAGACATGGTATTTTTTTTTTTTTAATTTGGGATAGAGTTTTATACCACTCTCAACAATTTTTTACTTACATGTATATGGTGTTGAGCTGTTTTTGTTGATGTTGTTGGGGGAGAGCACCTGGTTACAACTGTACCCGGGAAGAGACCAATACCTTCCACAAGTACAAATGGTAGATACACATGTACACACACAGACCTTTATCACTTTACATGTGTGTGAAATTCTCAAAACTGGCAGTTTAAAAAAATCTAAAAGTCATGTAATCTGAACCTCAGATATCATTGCAAGTTCCTGGTACTGTATGCTAATCACACCTCTCAAAATAAATTCTTATCTATCCATAGCATCAACCTTGAAAATTCTACATATGCATAACAAATGTATATACATGTATGTATGTACACACACACACACACACACACACGCACACACACACACATATACATACACACATAC
Source organism: Atrina japonica (assembly GCA_030159075.1). Lineage (NCBI taxonomy): Eukaryota > Metazoa > Mollusca > Bivalvia > Pterioida > Pinnidae > Atrina > Atrina japonica. The sequence continues at coordinate 35,690 of BROG01000364.1, forward strand.
ATATACATGTATATACTAGTGGAATAAAGAAACTGTGTAGTTTAGCAATTTCATTTATAGATTCATATACAAAATATCATGTTGCATTATGTATATCATTATCTAATATAATGCATTGTCTTTCAATTTAAACATCAAATCACAGATTATTGTCCATTATGGTTGATATGAGCAGCCATTGAATGTTTCACAAGTTTAACAACGTGTATGACCGCCATTTGCACCAATGCATTCTTCACACCTACGAAGCACTGAATGATTCAGGTTATGCAGAAATGCCTGAGGAATGTTTTGCCATATGCGTAATAAAGAATGGCGCAAAGCATCGGACGTAGCGGGGGGGGGGGGGGGGGGGGGGTTGCTCTTGATGTAGACCTCGTTCCATTTCATCCCAAACATGTTCTATAGGCGATAAATCCTGTGACATCGCAGGCCGGGGTAGCACATTCACTTTTGCTGCTGTAGAAATGATGTTACGCTGTTGTTGTGAATGAGTGGAATGACATGCGTACAATCTCGTCATGGTAGCATGTGCCGGTTAAACTGCCCTCATCTATCACCAAAGGGGTCCTTCCATGTGTTGTAATTCTACACCAGACCATAACACTCCCTACGCCGCATTGGTGGCGCTGAATAACGCAAATGTCAATGTAACATTCTCCGGCACAATGGTAAGCCCAAGCATGAATGTAAACAGAACTTCTGCCTAATCTGTTATTGAAACGACAATACCTCCGACACCACGCCAACCTCGCAACACGGTGACGCCAGAGCAGAATATGACGGATAGCAGGATATCGATGATGGATGTTAGCTTCTCGTAATCTGTTCCTTACTGTACGAGGACTAATCAGACGATGCCAAGGGATGCTTCTAGCGGTCAAAGAAGCCGACTGGAGTCAATTACGCAAACGTCCATATATACGTATCTTGCCACCTTGACGTCACAGTTGTGGTTGTCCTGATCATGGGCGGTCCCAAACAAACAGTGCCAGTTTGCTGATATCATCTCCATAAAGCATTTACAGTGTTATTATGAACTCCAAACTGCCTTGCCACATCGCTTTGAGACATCCCAGCTTTCAGCATCCCAAAAGCACACAGATGTGCTAAGCATCTCTAAATCAAAGTTTTATTCCAAAAAACAAATGTTTTTCTGTTTCAATACATTGAATACTGTCAATGAATTGCAAGAAATTATGATCGATTACTAACCACGTATTGCTTAGGTGAATTGAACACAACATTAAACAAATTGAGTACTCAGACACCTGTTTAATATTAAACTATGCCTTTAAGAATAAAGAGTGATCAAAGAATACTTTTTATGTTTTTATTTAACTTTTACGTATACAGTTTCTTTTTCCGCTAGTGTATATATATATATATATATATATATATATATATATATATATATATATATATATATATATATATACACACACACACACATGCACACACAGTGTAACCTGTAGCCTAAAGACCACCTCGATTTTGAGACCACCTCACATTTCAGATGTGAAAGATTTAAAGTTAACATGGAGCAAGGCTGCAAAGTTGTGACAATAGCCAACTATGGGCTCAAAATCCCCAACACAAAAACCAAACGAAAATATACATCCTAATCCTTCACATATCCTGTCCAGAGTTCTCTATCTTCATTTTACATGTAAATGTAAAACTTGTACAAGGAAAACCAAATGCTTTTATAATCAAAATATATGAGCAGGAGCAAGATTATGTAAATTTTACAGCCAACATGTAAATGTTTCGATGGTTTTCATACCAAAGGAATGACAAAACACAACCTGTTGCAGAATTCTCATTCATCAACTTATTTATTTTCTTTGTTTAAATATAATTTTCCCATGGAAAACATGCAATTATTTTGAGTTGTCATCACCTTAAGATTTACCTCTAGTAAGTTATGTCATGGTCACAGATTTTTGAAATGGGGGAAAATGAGAGTGTGTGTGTCTGTGAGAGAGAGAAAGAGAGAGAGACAGAGACAGAGAGAGAGTGAGAGAGACAGAGACAAAGAGAGACAGAGAGAGACAGAAACAGTGACAGTGAGACAGAGACAAAAAGATAATAACTGAGACAGAGAAAGAAAGAGACAGAGACAAAGACAGAAAGAAAAATATACAAAGAGAGAGACAGAGAGAAAGAGACCGTGAGTAAGAGAGAGATTAAGTAATACATACATGGTTATGTTAACTTGCATTGACAGGCATCAGCATTTATACATGTACTTATATAATGTCTGGTAACTAGTTGTGTCTAGTAAGTACATGTAAACACACAAACACACACACTGAATGAAAACAAAACACTTATGCCTATTCCACTCCCATGAAAAAAAAAATTGCTACCAGCTAAAATTGTAGTTGTGTCTTGCCTAGTATGTGTGTACTTTATCACTGATCTAACTGAAGTCAAACTTACTAAAGACAGAATGAATTATTTTCTCCCGACAGATATCTTGAAGGTATATAAACAGTGGCCTGGTGATACATTTGTAAATACATGTAAATGTCCTGCTAAACGTGTCATACTATTTACAATATTGCTTTGTATTTTAAGAATATTGCAGACAGATTTTATGTAAATATCACATACATAGTTACGTTCCCACTACATACATGTACAGGTATAATAAACAGCTGTGGCAAGGCACGTGATGGGACACTCTACAAGCCATTACAAATTGTGTCATTCAGGAAGGAATTATTTTGGTGGAAGGAACAAGAATAAAGTCCCATAACTCTGTAACGACAATAGTCAAAAGCAAAAGATACCTTGTCTTCAGAAAACCAAAAAAAAAATGTAAAAATTCTGTAAGAATCTGTTTGGTTTGTTTGTTTGTTTGATTGATTTGGTGTTCTCCGCCACAGATAAACGGTGGTGGACAGAATTTTTAACAGTGGAGGCGAGAACCTGATTATAACAATGTACCTGGGAAGAGACCACCTGCCTTCTGCAAATTAAGTGGCAAACTTTCTTACAAAATCGGCTTAGGTTCTAGCGGGAGTTCAAACCTACACTGACACGAGGAGAGGGACTTTATGATCTAATGCGTGATACTCTAACCACTCGGCCACGGAGTGTTAAAGCTTCGTAAAAACAAACTGTTTCATTTGTTTGTTGTCTACCACATTTACTACAAGTTAAAAATATAAATAAATGGTGGGTGATCACGCTGATACATAGGAAATGTTTTTTATTCCACCCAGAACAATGTTTATGTAACTACTACATATTTTTTTTTTTCTTTTTGGGGGGAAAATGCTACAGTACAACATGTACATTTATAACATGAAAAATCAAGCTGCTCACTCAATTTACCAATGACACCTGTATGCTTGGGCTCAAGTCACCTAAAATACATTCTATTCTCAGACAAGTGATATTTGAACAAGCAGACCTTCAGACTACATGAGAGCTGACCTGGCTCAGTCAGTAGCGCACTAGACTCTTGAAAGTGAAGTTGTGAGTATGAGTGCAGCCGGCGGCAGGTTGGTTTCCTGTCCTTTGGATGAGATAGTAAAAACCGAGTTTGTCGGTGTCGGCATGTTAAAAAACCCTCATTGCTCAATGGTCGTAAGTGCTGAGCATGGGCCAAAATTTAAAGCCCTTTATTGGCATTTGGTGATGTCTCCATATGAATGAAAGATTCTTGAGTGGAACGTTAAACAACAATAAACAAACAAACAAAAAAATCAGACAACATGACATGATCGTTGATCCCTCTGCTTTGCTCCTACAAGGCTTTTAAAAAGCAACTGGCATTTGAAAAGACAATGGGCCTTAATGGTCACCTGAGCAAAGCATGATACAGCGAGTATAAGCCTATCATTGGTGTGAGAAGAAAATCTAGAGATTTATACGCCTGCTGTATTTGACCAATAACATGAAAAGCAAACACATTATGTACATGTATTTATGAAATCATCTGATACTTTTGCTGACAGGCTGATGGTAAATTAAAGCAGTCACAGGTTGTGGCATTCCATATAAGGCATTCCTAACTACATGTATTCTTCAGACTGTCAGCCAATCAGTGATCTGGAGTGTAGTGAAATTTTCCTTATATAGACACTTTACCATACTTTCCTAGACAAAGGAAATTTCAGCTTTCCAATGGAATTTCAGTGTTAATCAAAACCACATTAATACAGCAATTGTTTTGAAAATAGTTTGATAATTTCTTTTTTTTCCCTCCGTTAGAAATGGATTTCTGTAGAAAATGTCAAATACATGTATTGCAGTAACTTTAGGGGGTGGTAACTTTTAACAAGATGCCAAATGGATCTTAACAGTGAGAACAAGCTGATCTTTGGTTTCTAAGAAAATTTTTTTTGAAGATGTACAAACTTTTAGACCCTAACAAAGACACAAGTTTGTATAGACAAGACAGATCTAGCCCAAGTTATATGTCTAAATCTGTCGACAATCGTTATTTACCCACTGGATGGATATAAAGCCTCATCATTGCATAATTAACTCATCAATCCCTGAAATACAATGGTGTTTTTTTATAAATCATTGAGTTTAGACCAGTCCAAATATGTGTTCAGGGGTGTACTCACCACTGATTAAATAAAGAATGCTAAATGATTTAATGTAATCATTTTATTTCTGCTTCATCATCAGTTATTTAGTTCAGTTTTTGTCGACAACTGCTTCAAGAACTTGAAAGCAAAATTTGTGTTACAACTTGGTCATGTTGTACAATGGAACATGTCTAGAGACCACCCCTTCTGCAACAAAAAGGTGTCTTTTAAGACAGGTCTTCTCTCAAACAAAAAGGTGTCTTTTAAGACAGGTCGTCTCTTAAACAAAAAGGTGTCTTTTAAGACAGGTTGTCTCTCAAAAAATATTTTACATAAAGGATAGGTTAACAACTAGACATGGGTATTTCTGCATCTTGTTAAATATGATAATTTCTTATGCAAACCATAAACGTGGGGGATTTTTCATGATGTCACACCTTACTGTGACCAGCCCTGTAAGAAAGAATGATTTTTAGGACACCTGTGGGACTGGTACGCAGGGGGTAATATACATGAAAATCTCTTTAATGTGTATTTAGTGTAAATTGTCCCTGCATATCAATTTCCATGTTTACAGTAAGTGATTTTAAGAATGTGGTTTCAAAAGACAGGTGGTCTTTCAAGACAGACTTACACAGTCACTGTATATACAATCGGTTTACCTTTGAAAAGGTCCTTGTGCATATCAACATTTGTAAGGGTCATGTAATCAATATTCTCTGGTCCCTTGGGTGGCCCCTATATACAGGTTTTACTGTACATGTAATCGGTAACACAAAATGTTTTATGTACAATTAAACTTTCTTTCTCAATGCAATTCAACTTTCTGTTATTATATTGATTGTTTGACACACACAATGGTATAACATATTTCTCCGAGGACTAGAAGAGGACAACATTGCTTTTCAGGGTTGAAATAGTTCAAGTCCATAAAACACATATCAGACTCAGATAACATAAGCATACTGCAATGCTGTGATATCATCTTATAATTATATCATACTTATCCTGTATCAGCTGATCAGGAGTGTGTGAATAGTTACCAACCAAACGAGAGAAACAGCTGTAGATCAGCTGAGATTTATTTACACTACAAAATAAAATATACTGCATATCAGTATTTTTTTTTATTTGGGGGGGGGGGGGTTGCAATAAAGATAAACAACAAATACAAGGTTTTCCCAGTAATTTCAAACCTGTCAAAGTTAAAACTGACAAACCAAAAGCAATACATATGATCTTCAGTGTTTTGTAGGGTGTGTGTGTATCTTTGTGTATATGTTTGTGTGTTCATGTGTATGTGTGTGTTCATGTGTGTGTGTGTTCATGTGTGTCAGTGTGTATGTGTCTGTTAGTCTCTGTGTTTGTGGTTTGTGTGTATATGTGTATGGACATTTGTTCATGTATATGTGTTGTATGCGTGTGAGTGTTGTGTGTGTGTGTTCATGTCTGTGTTTTGTGTTCATGTGTGTGTGTTCATGTGTTTGTGTGTTCATGTGTGTGTTTGTGTGTGTGTTCATGTGTTTGTGTGTTCATGTGTGTGTTTGTGTGTGTGTGTGTGTGCATCTAAGAAGACTTCAATCCAAGTCATGTACGTTAAGTTGAAGAGGATGATGTACTTAACCCTGGTTAAGTACCTGTTAAAGATGTTTTTAAAGAAAAAAGACTTGCATGTACAGTTAAAAACATTTTAGACCTGAATCACAGATACTTAAGCTAAGTAGGACTACATCTACAGTGGTCTAGTACATGAATTATACCTGACTAAAAATGTTGACCTTAAGTTTTACCACATAAAAAAAAGACTTGCATTGTACAGACCCTAAAAACATTTTAAACCTGATCTGAATAAAGTATTATAACGGCCAATGCAGTACATGTTATAAATCTAAATGAATCCACGCTAATGCCTCAAAGTAAGACACTTACATCTACAGGTAGAGTTAGAAGTCCTGGAATTATGGAAGCAAACTTATGAAAACTTAAATAGACTTTATGAAATACTAATGCCCCATTTCGAAATTGATTTCTGTTGACCTCAAAACATCTACTGGTTTTTTTCTGACCACATAATTTGATAAAAGTATGATAATGACTTAAAATTGGGGCAGTGAGAAATTCAGTGAGAGAGAGGAGAGACCTAACATCTACAGGGGGTAAATTAAGTAAACCTGAATCATGCAGTGAGCTAAAGCTTATAATGGCTAAGTGAGAATGAGTCTCCAGTGAAAACCTATATTTAAAGTGTTATTTAAAGATTTAAGTGAGAAAGGTGAATACACTGCTACTACTTAATGAGGGTGAGTGTCTCAAGTAACCATCACTTACATCTTCAGCCAGTACAGGTAGACGTCTATTAGAACTGAGGCACAGATGCAACAAGTAATTACAAACTTATGAAAAGTGTGTTTTATACGAGCCTAGCTTACTTTATGAAATACCATGATGACAACAGATGTTTATTTCGAAATTGATCTGTTGATTTCCATTATAAATCACTGGACTTAAAAACAGCTGTCAACCTGACTGACATCTTGTAAAGGAAATCAATGTGTTCCTTCCTGATGTCCAATTTTGCTGAGAAGAAAAAAAAACTAATGGACGGATTACTTCTAAAGTATTGATAATTGTACAGCAAAAGACATGTCTTACATACATCATAGATGATCATATAACACAGACAGAAATAGAAGGGAACAGGTGAGATAGATGGCTTACTATTTCAGTGAGAGAGACTTGGTTAGAGGGTCTTCTATAAGAATGAGTGATAGGGATTTCAGTGAGAATGTTACTGTGAGATGGTTTACTATTTCTAAAAATGTTACTGTTGATGGTCTTAGTATCAATGAGAACCACCTGACTGTTAGATGGCAGTATAACTTGTTTCTATTGAGAATGAGAGTTTTTCTATTAGATGCTCTATTTCTGAGAACTTGTTTCTGAGATGGTCTTAGAGAGAAGTGTCAGTGAGAATGAGTAAGAGGTTTAAAAGTGAGAAGTCTTCAATTTTCTAACAGAATGAGATTGTCTTCAGTGAGAAAGACTGTTAAATGTGAGACTACTTGATTGGAGAGAGTTTAGAGAGTCTTACTATTTCTAAGAGGAGAGAGAGAGAGAGAGTTGAAGTATGTATGTGAGAGAAACAGAAAATTCACAGAAACCAAATACTGTGAAGAAAACCGTTACTGAGATGGTCTTACTTTTTCATACAAATAGACTTGTTTCTATTAATTGTCCTTAGTAACAGAAACTGAAAAGAGAGACATTTCTAAAGAAATTCTGTAAAAGATTACAGACACTGATTTATATTAAATGCCTCTCTACCTTGTTACTGTTAGAACTACTAAAAAACTAGTATGATCTTAGTAGTAACAAATACATGGTTTCTATGGTTCTGCAGTGCACATATATTTAGTAGGTCTTACTTTTTCTAAACACAACCTTTTTTATCAATCAACAACTGTGTTTTTTTGGTAGTGCTCCGGGAAACACAAAATTTCTAACACTGGACTAAAAAAGGTCGTACTTTTTCTCAACTTGTTTCTATTGATTGTCTTACCTGACTAGATCCTATCAAAAAAAATGGCCTGACAGACTATGTTACTATTAGATCTTACTTCTAGAGTTAGGTCTTAGGGTACTGTTAGAGGTACATAAGACACACAACTTGTTACTGTTAGATGGTCTTACTTTTTCTAACACAACTTGTTACTGTTAGATGGTCTTACTTTTTCTAACACAACCTGTTTCTGTTAGATGGTCTTACTTTTTCTAACACAACCTGTTACTGTTAGATGGTCTTACTATTTCTAACACAACTTGTTACTGTTAGATGGTCTTACTTTTTCTAACACAACCTGTTTCTGTTAGATGGTCTTACTTTTTCTAACACAACATGTTACTGTTAGATAGTCTTACTTTTTCTAACACAACTTGTTTCTGTTAGATGGTCTTACTTTTTCTAACACAACTTGTTTCTGTTAGATGGTCTTACTTTTTCTAACACAACTTGTTTCTGTTAGATGGTCTTACTTTTTCTAACACAACTTGTTTCTATTAGATGCAAAAAACTGCACATTTATTGCATTGTTTTAAAAATTTGTGTGTACATGTTTATGCATGTTTGTGTGTGCTTGTGTGTGCATACACATGTATGTATGTGTGTTTATGCTTGAGTGTGGGCTTGTGTGTGCCATGCACACACACAGACATACACACACACACACACACACATGTAAAAATTAAAAATCCATAGGTTATTTATTAGTATGTGCCAAAGATATGGTTTTTATAAGTGTAATTTTGTTTTCCTTTGTTAACAGTTAGCATATGAGGAACTACTTAAATGTCCATAAAATTGCATTTATCTGGTGTTTTTTTCTGTCACTTTTTTCCTGATAGAAAGATAGCTTTTTGACTTAAAAGTAGACTCTAAACATAAAAAAAAAACTTTGGAATGGCCTAATGTATATTACATTTTAAAGTAGATGTACATTGTAATTTATGTTCTACACATTACATGCATTATGCAAGAATAAAAACTCAAGTTGAAGGGGAAATAAAATTATGCCGGCCTTTTTCTGTCAATTTTGGTAAAATGTCATTGGTGACACAATTGGAAATTTTGATGTGAATTTGTGTCAAAGTGGGAAAAATAAATAGCACACATAGAAACCCAATTGTAATGGAATCTTTTTTTTTTTTTTAAATGTATTTCCCCTAACATTTATTTAATTTCGGAAATTTTTCATAAATTGGAGAAAAAAACGTGTATAACTATTTTGCCTGTTATGGATGTATCTACATGTCAACCTTTGACAGTGTAACATTACCCAAATGCAAATCTGTTTGGGGAGATGTGTACATGTAATTAAATTAAATTTATGAACATGTATGATGAGAAAGTATGTAAAATATGAACTGAACACTTCTCTTAAAACATGAAGTTTTATGAAAAGTACATATGTTGGCTTGCAATATGAGTTAATTTAATATATTTATACAATCAGCATGTACATGCACAACTTTTACAAAGCGGTTATATAGGTGTATTTTTTATCTCCACAGGTAGCCGAGTCTTAAATAAAAATAAGGTGATTGTGTACATGTACACTTAAAAACAGAAACACTTTACAATCTATTACTATAAGGAAATTAAAATCAGATTCTACAGGATGGATAGAACAAAGTAAGCAATACATACCGGTCAGATTGGCCTGTAATTTTGACATCATGTTCTCTCATATGAGTGAATATATTATTCCCATATTATCATAACCACAAGGTTACGATATGACAGATATGTAAAACCAAACCAGGATTTTAATACTGTCGCAATTTGTATGACGATAAAAATAGAGACACAACAAGCTATGAAAACTTTCAATTCTTATCTGTAATCAGTTTCTGTATGGACATGTACAATTTAGGTCCACTTAACTTATAATACTGTCCATAAAAAAAGGAGAAATTGGCCAGGTGATAATTTTTGGATAAAGTATTTGCCCCAGTCCATCAGCTGTTTATGTTAATTGTGTTAAACCTCACCAGCTTGATGAGGCCTTCCAATAAACATGTCATTATGTCCATTGCTATCATTAATGGTGAATAAAGTATGTGAACTAAATAAAAGCTAAGAAAGCCGAGTAGGCCTACAAGTGTATTATGGGATATCTTAGAGAATGCTTGAGAAACCAAACTTGGTAATTATTTGTTCATAATTCAACCTACATGTATTATTTATGCAGGAAACACTGGACCTGATCTTATTTTCACAAAATATATAAGAATATAAATCCTCTCACAAAATTATCACTTATATGGATACTTTACCTGTTACAGGTGAAATTACTCAAACTTTGACCTGTACTAAGGACTGATGTCAATAAAGGGAGTGGGTATTTTTGAGTCAAGATCAACCAGGTTTAAGATTTTAACTTCTTATGCCAAGGATTTGATGAAGGAAATGGGTCACATTCTTGTTAATGTCCCCAGAGTAACAGGGATCAAACCTGCGATCTTCTGCTTGAAGAACCCATGCTTTGATCTGCGAGTGATACCAAGCATCTGCATGTTTGAGACTATGAAGCTGAATAGATAAAAAAAAAACTGTTTTGTTTATGGTTACTCTGGTTAAATCTGGGATCAGACTGAAATACATTTAAACTGTCTTGTGGGTTAGACTGAAATACACATCAAGAAACTGTCTTTGGGATAAAACTGGAATATAGAAACTGTCTTAAGGATCTGACTGAAATACAAATATGGAAACTGTCTTAAGGATCTGACTGAAATACATATCTGGAAACTGTCTTAAGGATCAGACTGAAATACATATCTGGAAACTGTCTTAAGGATCAGACTGAAATACATATCTGGAAACTGTCTTATATACATGTATCAGACTGAAATCATATCTGGAAACTATATCATACCCACATGTAGCACATTTGACAACTTGTTGCATAAAATTACTAAATAGGCTGGTTATGTCAGTGCCACCTCACAAAAAATAAAAGAACCATATCTTAATCTAACATTTTTAAAAACTTTGGCCAAGAACATAAAACAATTAATATTTTAACAATGGTCCACAGGACAAATGGATGTCTGACTCTTTATATGCATGTACAGATGTAATCAAGATTTACTTGTTCAGGTGCAATAAAGTGAAACTGTGCGACAGGTACGCCTGTAACCTAACATCATTTGTGTACATTTTATCACCTGAAGTAATGATGAACTTAATTATGGCCCTCAGTAAAACAGGTTTATGAGAAGTGGTAACAAAACCTGTGCTGTCCCAAAATCATAAACAATATTGGTTATTCTTTAAAAAAAACCCAAAAAACAAATATAATGTATCATACTTTTAGCAGTAAAATACTGGGCAACCAAATTTTTTGCATTTAAGTGCATTAAATATCCATTATTACACACATGTGTGTGAGTGTATGTGTGTGTATGGGTGTGTGTGTGTGTGTGTGTGTGCATTAGTTAATCACAAACCATATTTACACTTTATCTAACTCTTTTCCACGAAAATCCATCAAAGGTATGAATAATACAACAAACTATTTCAACCTCTTTTTTAACTTTTCAATATTTTAAAATTTTAACCTTTTAAAGAGCAAAACTACAACATTCTCGATTGCACTTCATTATTCCTTGGCTGATTCTAAAATTTTACCTGTCTATCACCTGATGTTTGTAAATCACAGGTATGACATAACCTGTAATATTAATGTCAACAGGTGCACTGAATACATTACTAGATGAAGTCAGAAGCAAATTCAAGTACACTAAATGTATATACATATTTGATACACCTGGAAAATCACACCTGTATGATTTTTATTTTTTGTATAGAATGATATGAACTATATATGGGGCCTATGAGCATGAAGATCCATGGAAAATTACATACACCATATACAAAACATAAATTTACAGCCATGTTATTTAATTTGTATTTTAATAGTGTTTTACGCCACACTCAACATTTTTTCAGTTACATGGTAGTGGTCAGTTTTTAATGGTGGAGGAGAGAACCTGGTTACAATGTATCCAGGAGGAGACCACCGGCCTTCTGTAAGTTACGGTAACTGCCAAACTTTCTCAAATTCTCACAAAAAGTCAGCTTAGGTTCCAGCAGGGCTTATAGACGTGCTCCGACTAGAAGTGAGTGAACCTGTTTAAAGAGATCACTCTCGTGCCAAACCATCTAAATGTACAATGTATTTTGTGATACCACATTCCGAGAACCACTAGCATAAATAACCCTTTAAATATAACCTCTTCTAAGAGAGTACCTGCCTTGATTAACCAAATTTGAGAAGCTGATGGGATAGTCTCTAGAGAAAGGGTCCCCTATTCACATACATGTAAGATGGAGGGTCAGAATAACCTTTTCATTACCATATGGATGATACTACTCACTTTTCGGTAATGCCAAGCTGCACGAGAAAAATGTTTTTTTTTATTTTTTCCTCACTGGATACTCTTTTAATCTTACGTGTATGTATGGTAACAAGTACAAACGATTACTCTAGAAGTGCAATTTAAATGTTATGCTTTATTACCTATTTTACCATATCTGTCAAAAGACCCATCTTTTACAAATTTCAATTTACTTTTCAATATCAACTGCTCTATGATATACATGTAGAAATAGACCAATATCCTGATATTGGCCAGGCTAAGTAAATAATTTTGGTGGGTCCTGTAGGTACCAGCTTCCTATTTCACTTCATTCATATACCTGTGTGTTAATCAGATTAAATCATCTGTTCTCTTCAAGATATTGATTATAATTCTGCATGATTGACATGCAGGGTTGCCATTGTATGTTGTGTACTTTGTAACAGTTAATATAGAGAGATAGAAACCTAGTACATGTAACAGATAATATAGAGATAGAAACCTAGTACATGTAACAGGTAATATAGAGATAGAAACGAGGTACATGTAACAGATAATATAGAGAGATAGAAACCTAGTACATGTAACAGATAATACAGAGAGATAGAACCTAGTACATGTAACAGATAATATAGAGAGATAGAAACCTAGTACATTTAACAGATAATACAGAGAGATAGAAACCTAGTACATGTAACAGATAATATAGAGATAGAAACCTAGTACATGTAACAGATAATACAGAGAGATAGAAACCTAGTACATGTAACATATAATATAGAGATAGAAACCTAGTACATGTAACAGGTAATATAGAGATAGAAACCTAGTACATGTAACAGATAATATAGAGAGATAGAAACCTAGTACATGTAACAGATAATACAGAGAGATAGAAACCTAGTACATGTAACAGATAATATAGAGATAGAAACCTAGTACATGTAACAGATAATACAGAGATATAGAAACCTAGTACATGTAACAGATAATATAGAGATAGAAACCTAGTACATGTAACAGGTAATATAGAGATAGAAACCTAGAACATGTAACAGATAATACAGAGAGATAGAAACCTAGTACATGTAACAGATAATATAGAGAGATAGAAACCAAGTACATGTAACAGATAATATAGAGATACGAAGCTAGTATATGTAACAGAAAATAGAGAGACAGAAACCTAGTACATGTAACAGATAATATAGAGAGATAGAAACCTAGTACATGTAACAGATAATATAGAGAGATAAAAACCTGGTACATGTAACAGATAATATAGAGAGATAGAAACCTAGTACATGTAACAGATAATATAGAGAGATACAAACCTGGTATGTGTAACAGATAATATAGAGAGATAGAACCTAGTACATGTAACAGATAATATAGAGAGATACAAACCTAAAACATGTAACAGATAATATAGAGATAGAAACCTAGTACATGTAACAGATAATATAGAGATATAGAAACCTAGTACATGTAACAGATAATATAGAAAGATAGAAACCATGTACATGTAACAGATAATATAGAGATAGAAACTTAGTACATGTAACAGATAATATAGAGATAGAAACCTAGTACATGTAACAGATAATATAGAGATAGAAACTTAGTACAAAATTGTAACAGATAATATAGAGATAGAAACTTAGTACATGTAACAGATAATATAGAGATAGAAACCTAGTACATGTAACAGATAATATAGAGATAGAAACCTAGTACATGTAACAGATAATACAGAGAGATAGAAACCTAGTACATGTAACATATAATACAGAGAGATAGAACCTAGTACATGTAACAGATAATATATAGAGAGATAGAAACCTAGTACATTTAACAGATAATACAGAGAGATAGAAACCTAGTACATGTAACAGATAATATAGAGATAGAAACCTAGTACATGTAACAGATAATACAGAGAGATAGAAACCTAGTACATGTAACATATAATATAGAGATAGAAACCTAGTACATGTAACAGATAATATAGAAAGATAGAAACCATGTACATGTAACAGATAATACAGAGAGATAGAAACCTAGTACATGTAACAGATAATATAGAGAGATAGAAACCTAGTACATGTAACAGATAATACAGAGAGATAGAAACCTAGTACATGTAACAGATAATATAGAGATAGAAACCTAGTACATGTAACAGATAATACAGAGAGATAGAAACCTAGTACATGTAACAGATAATATAGAGATAGAAACTTAGTACATGTAACAGATAATATAGAAAGATAGAAACCATGTACATGTAACAGATAATATAGAGAGATAGAAACCTAGTACATGTAACAGATAATATAGAGATAGAAACCTAGTACATGTAACAGATAATATAGAGATATAGAAACCTAGTACATGTAACAGATAATATAGAAAGATAGAAACCATGTACATGTAACAGATAATATAGAGATAGAAACTTAGTACATGTAACAGATAATATAGAGATAGAAACCTAGTACATGTAACAGATAATATAGAGATAGAAACTTAGTACATGTAACAGATAATATAGAGATAGAAACTTAGTACATGTAACAGATAATATAGAGATAGAAACCTAGTACATGTAACAGATAATATAGAGATAGAAACCTAGTACATGTAACAGATAATACAGAGAGATAGAAACCTAGTACATGTAACATATAATACAGAGAGATAGAACCTAGTACATGTAACAGATAATATAGAGAGATAGAAACCTAGTACATTTAACAGATAATACAGAGAGATAGAAACCTAGTACATGTAACAGATAATATAGAGATAGAAACCTAGTACATGTAACAGATAATACAGAGAGATAGAAACCTAGTACATGTAACATATAAATATAGAGATAGAAACCTAGTACATGTAACAGATAATATAGAAGATAGAAACCATGTACATGTAACAGATAATACAGAGAGATAGAAACCTAGTACATGTAACAGATAATATAGAGAGATAGAAACCTAGTACATGTAACAGATAATACAGAGAGATAGAAACCTAGTACATGTAACAGATAATATAGAGATAGAAACCTAGTACATGTAACAGATAATACAGAGAGATAGAAACCTAGTACATGTAACAGATAATATAGAGATAGAAACTTAGTACATGTAACAGATAATATAGAAAGATAGAAACCATGTACATGTAACAGATAATATAGAGAGATAGAAACCTAGTACATGTAACAGATAATATAGAGAGATAGAAACCTAGTACATGTAACAGATAATACAGAGAGATAGAAACCTAGTACATGCAACAGATAATATAGAGATAGAAACCTAGTACATGTAACAGATAAATACAGAGAGATAGAAACCTAGTACATGTAACAGATAATATAGAAGATAGAAACTTAGTACATGTAACAGATAATATAGAAAGATAGAAACCATGTACATGTAACAGATAATATAGAGAGATAGAAACCTAGTACATGTAACAGATAATATAGAGATAGAAACCTAGTACATGTAATAGATAATATAGAGAGATAGAAACCTAGTACATGTAATAGTATTAATCTAAATACCTAAATCATACTCAAAGATCTATTGCCACACAGGATAGCTCTATTCACCGCACCGTCCAATCTAATACCGTCCAATCTAATACGATACAGATATTTGGAATCCAAGATAACCACATTTTTAATGAAGATTCTGTCAGGGTTCGGTCATTTAACTATGACGTATAGAGAATCTCATCTTATTTCCACTCACTAGATTTTGACATAATGAGATTTGACTGTTACAGTGTGTGTGTGTGTGTGTGTGTGTGTGTGTGTGTGTGTGTTTGTGTTGTGGTTGTGTGTGTGTGTGTGTGTGTGTGAACCTTGTATATGAAGGATATATAGGTAATTTACATCACAGGTAATCGGAAGGATATTTGAGGAGTTTCATCCTGAAGCATTAAGCACCTGTTAACCTCGTCTGTGTCTGTTCTAAAATAATGCTGCTCTCAAATTTTCCATGTAGCATCCAGAATTTACATAATTTACATTTACATATACATGTAGCACACTGGTTCCAAAACAAGGTCATACAATGTGTCAAGACATGCAGTAAAACTTAATCCCCTTAGAGTTTTCAATGTCACCAACCAATGAAATAATGTGAAACAGAGTGCATTGGAATCGTGGATATGTAGCCAGTTCTAGAGTACAACAAGATGTGTTTGTGAAACACAAATGCCCCCGGTCCAAAACATTTTCTATGCTGGCAAATAATATGCATACTTTAAATATTGCAATGGTCTAAGTTTTGACCTCACCCATCCCCAGGGGCATGTGATATCAGTGTAGTTTGAGCAACCTTTACATGAACTTATAGTCTACATTTGGTTACTGTATCACAATCCAAACTTGAAATATTGCACTTTATATGTAAGCCAGGTGGAATTATGGACAGACAAACAGCATGACAGACAGACGGACACTTAGATGCCCCTGGCAGGCCTTTCATGCTGAGGGCATAAAAACAGATTTTCACATATATTTTTTTTTGACAATTTACATTTATTTTAGGAATTGCAACTTTTGCATTAGAAATGGGGCTGAATTTTGGCTTTGAAGATATAAAGAGGAAAATCACTGACCAAGTGTAAAACAATCATCTCCTCAAAGAATTAATTCCAGACAGTACTTGCTAACTTGACATTGTACTATAAATCATTAGCACAATATTGTATCCAGGTACTTCTATAAATTACCTGAATGTACACATGGTACAGGTATGGTGTTTTACATGTAACTTTTTCATAATTATAATACATGTATATACAATGTATATACAGTGGAATCTTCTTATGTCGAAATCCAATGAGTTGAAATTCCTGTTGTATCAAAGTTGAAAACTGGTTCCAATTTTGATTGATAGATAAATAAACGTTACATAAATTTTGGTATCTCGAATTCCAGATATTTTGAAGAAATAGTGATGGTCCTATGAGCTTCGAGACAACGAGATTCTAATGTACATGTAGCAGACTAACTGTACATGTTTACCAAGTGAAGATAATGGTGTAGTTCCAGGTTTTGTCAAAAACCAAAACATTATGGTCTTTTTCCCCAAAATAGGATGTACAGGTAAAACAAATTGCTGTGTGCTGTTTCCATCATGCATTTTTGTAGCTCTTATTTTTATGCTGAAAACCAGCCTGTCGCCTACCCTGTCATGATTTATTGGGTTTGTGTACTACTGCAATTTAAACACTCATTGTTTATTTTAATACATGCATATTTATTTACGTTATGTCAAAAAACATTTAGAGTACAGAACTCGTACACGATGTAGATAAAAAAAGGTTACTAAAATATATATGGAGATTAAAAAATGAAGAGGGTTTACATAAAAAAAAAGCTGCCACCAAAAAACAGCACATGGACAGTCTGCTTTACCAGGAACAATTTCCGACTCCTACTACATGTACCTACAAAAAATCGGATTTAGTAAAACACTGGACATAGCTAAGGATTTAAAAAACCAGAGTTATGTAGCGACTTACCACTGACAAGGCATTATTCGAAATCAACAATATGGATTACCTAAGAATGTATTCCATAATCTAGTCTAACATTTCACCACAAAGGCTTCTGTTCCATTTAAAGAAATGTGAAGGTTTTATATCTCACATAGTAATAAATGTGTTTTTGAATTTAAATACCTGTACACAAGTTCAGGTATGTCATCAAACGGTACATGTACATATATGGTATAGCGGAATGCAAAAGGTGTATTGATTACTGTGTAGAAATCTATTTCCTTGTACTGTAATCAGTTTCTACTGCATCATGCAGGCAGTGGTTTTTCTTGTCAATACAATGGAACCTCACTATTAAGACCACCTAACTGAATGACTCAAAGTGGACCGATTAGTGTGGTGGTCTGAACTGTGAAGTGGTCTCCTAAGTGAGGTGGTCATTAGCCGAGGTTTCACTGTACAGAGACAAAAGACCACACCGCTTAAGAGACCACCTTCATTTCGGACTGTACATAATCACTCTCTTGAAAAATTCTCAATAAAAGTGTGGCTATATATAGATACATGAGTACAGTGGAACCTGTCTTAAAAGACCACCTGTCTTTTGAGACCACATCCTGAAAACCAATTGGGTAAATAATCCACTAAATAAAACCTCTTTTGAGAGACCACCTGTCTTAAGAGACCACATTTTAGTGGCAGATGGGGTGATCTTTAAAGATTGGTTCCACAGTATTTACAAGCAGACTTGTATATACACATGTAAAGAACCAGACATGAAAAATCCAATCTTTATAGGGAGGTGGTCTTTATGTAAAGGTTGATTTGTACACAAATGGTACTATTGAGGATAGCAAAAAAATAGTCCTTGTGACCTGGTGGTCTTTATACACAGATGGTTGCTAAAACAGGTTTTACTGTAATTACATACATTGTGTACCCTCACTTAAGAGTCCACCTCACTAATCCGACCACTTTGAATTTGTCAGTAATACGGATTTGATGTTTACACCTGTAACCTCATTGGGGTAACTTGAGTCAAAATGATGCTGCAAAGCCTCATCTGATTGGTTGAAATATCATCATCTGATTGGATAAAAGGGCTTCAAAAAGCATCTGATTGGATGAAATATCTTCAGAAAAAATATCTGATGAGATGAAATATCTTCAGAAAAAATGAAGCGACCAATCTCATCTTGCTGGTAACATTATCAAATAAAATAAGTCAGGGTATTCATTGGCACTGCAAATACCCTAGGTCACAACAAGGGCTGTGATCATCATAATTATTCAAGACATAAATTAATGCACAAATACATCACCTATAAATAAGATAAAAAATTTGGATCATCAGATAAAAGTCATAATATCACATTATATAATACATGTATGTAGGTCAACATGAGTGTATGTAACACCAGTCCAACTGATGGGAGAGACAAGGAATCGCTAAAGACAAAAAGGCAGAAATGCGAAGCTTTGTATTTCAAAGGTCAAGGTCAAAATTGAAGTTTAAAGTCAACTATGTCATTGCGTTTCATTATCGTGTGAAGTTACAAAATTGTTGACGTATATGTAGACAGACAGACCGTCAATTCAATTTTAAAGACCAATATTTGCTTCGTAATCAAGTAGAAAACCATGAATTTGCCGAAAACTATAAAACTGCTGAAAAACATAAATTGCTAAAAACCATAAAATTGCCAAAAAAACATAAAAATTGCTAAAAATCATAACTTTTAATTGTCAAAAACTGTAATATTGCCAAAAAACATAAAATTGCTAAAAACCATAAAACTGCTAAAAACCATAAAATTGCCAAAAAAACATAAAAATTGCTAAAAATCATAACTTTTAATTGTCAAAAACTGTAAAAATTGCCAAAACTCATAAAATTGTTAAAAACCATAAAACTGTCAAAAACTGTAAAATTGCAAAAAACCATTGAATTGCCAAAAACCATAAAAATTGCTATAAACCATAAATTACTCAAATCATAAAATTGCTAACAAACCATAAAATTGCTAAAAACCATGTGAAATTTCTAAAAACTAATAATATTGCTAGAAACCAACCATCTGCACACCAAAAAATGAGAATTTTTCCATTCACCCTTTGAGACAAGTATATATAAGTGTACCTGAGCTTCATTAGTTACTGATAACGGTGCAAATGGGTCAAATGATATCAACTCTTCTATCCCCTGATTGTGAGATAACTTATTATCACTCGCTGACCCCGTTATCAGGTTTCTCGACTTCTCATCTGTGATGGATTTATCCGAGGTCATCAGACTATCAAAGAAGTTGAGATCCATTTTATGAGATGTCTGTGACGTGTCAACAGTCTGTAACATGCTTTCACTGTGTGTCACATCACATGTGAAATCAACGAGAAGATCTGATGTATCAATTTCCATGGCTACCTGTGTGTTGAAGTGTGAAATCCGTTTCATATGAATAAATACAAGAAATGACAATGTGATTTATATCATACAGAAGAGCTTTTGTTAGTACAATACATGTACATGTATGTCATACTCAAATGATATCAATTTCATAATAATTAATGTTGTTAGAAATACCCACCTGACCTACCGGAAAACCTGGACACATTGCCAGTAATAGTTGTTTGAAAGCTCAACTTTTGATATTGAAAGTCCCACTTGCATGAAGATGCAATGTTTTTATTCATTACAATTCCATATATATGTTGCTTTGCAAGTATAGTAGCTTGTTGTAATTGTGTGCATGTTGTAATTGTGTGCATGTTGTAATTGTGCGCATGTTGTAATTGTGCGCATGTTGTGATTGTGTGCGCTCTACAAATTACGTTATTTCCATAAACAAAACATCATCCCAGCTTCTAATAAAGTTAATATTTTATGTATTCATGGGTCAGAAAAAGTGAATCCTTCTGAAATCAGTTGGAAAGTAAGTATTTTTATGCTAAAATCAATAACATTAAGCCAATGCTCCCAAAATCCCACAATATATATTATCACGCGCTGCCAACAGTGGCACACTTTGGCAATATTAGCTCTACCCACTGTTAATCACAATTAAAAAAATCTCCCAACCTATGATTAAGCACTTCGTAAAGCACATAGACTTTCTAAACAATGCTTAACACACAAACAGAGCCAGCTTGGCTTAGTCAGTAGCGTGCTCGACCCTTGCTTGTGATGTCATGAGTTCGAGTTCAGCCGGCGACAGGTTGGTTTCCTGTCCTGCGGATGAGACGTAAAAAACCAAGGTCCCGTGTCACAGTACATGTAGGTGTCGGCACATTAAAGAACCCTCACTGCTCAATGACCGTAAGTGCCAAGCATAGGCCAAAATTTAAATTTGAAGCCCTTCACCAGCATTTGGTGATGTCTCCATATGAGTGAAAGATTCTTGAGTGGGATGTTAAACAACAAAACAACAACAACACACAAATATGATGAAAAAAATGGAGCAGGGGAAAGACCTATAGCTGAGTATGTGCATAATTACAACAATTACAACAAGATGGTGAACACTTGCTGAACATAGGGGTGAGTCTATTTTTGATTTTGCTACGGTTTATTGATTACTGAATAAAATGTTTTGTTATTGTTTCTGTTTTGCCTAATGTTTGATGTATTCAATCAATGTTCTGAATCAATTCAAAATGTTTATTTATAGCGACTGCTTGACCAAATTCATCTTAGGTGTGCACAATTACAACAAAATGTACATTAACAACAAGTGTGAAAATGATTAATGCTGACCAATCAGAAGACGATCAAAACTGGCATCTGGTATGTGTACTTTTTGAAAATCACCATAGCTTTGTTTCTAGTTTGAAAAAAACACTAATGTGTACGATGGTAAATAACATAGACGTAACTGGATGGTCTGTAGACTGTATGTGTACTCTATTTTGATGGTAAATCGTATTGCACACTAGACTGTATGTGTACTCTATTTTGATGGTAAATCGTATTGTACACTGTAGGTTGTTGACTATGCTATATTTACAGTCCTGACAGCTTCAACAATACATGTACTCATAATTTGAGTATGTACAGTACACTTATTGTTCTCATCATTTTTGGATATTTATTCAGATGAGCAATAGCTTTCATTATCATTTTGGGGGGCCTCCATGCCAGAATGGTTAAAGTATTTCACTCTGAACCATAACGGTTCTCACTTCTGGTCAGCATTCAAGTCCCTGCAGCACTGGACCTTAAATTGATTTTTGTGATAAAGTTTGCTAGTTTACATACAGTTACAAGCTTGGAGAAGCAGAAGGTGGTGGTCTCTTTCTATGTACATTGTACATGTAAGTAGCCTGGGTTCCTGTCGTTCAATCATCCTTCATCAATAGAGAGCATTAGTATCAGTTAGCCAGGTATCCCAGGCTACATTGTAAATGGGTCCTCTGGTTCACCATTAAAATCTGGCTACCACCAAATAAATTTATTAGAAGAACAAGATGTGTTTGTGAAACACAAATGTCCTCAGTCCCAACAAATTTCTATGCTGGCAAATAAAATGACCCAACCCTACCCCCAGATGCATGTGATGTCAGCGAAGTGCACCCCCAGGGACATGTGATGTCAATGAATTATTAGTTTTACAATGCCCTCCGGCCATCTTTGAACCGATCTTAGACCAAGCTAAGAATCAGACAATACAGTACATAAATAAGTAGACATGGCAGATCAAAGGACAAACTAAACAGTTTTAAAATTCCTTCCAACCATTCACCAACCAAGAACCACCAAGTTAAGATATACAGTGAAACTTGTGTATAACAACTTCCATAGGGACACAAGAAAACCAGTCTTTATATATAAGGAGGTGGTCTTTATATAGATCAGACACGGCAGGTTTAAGAATGGACTGGATGGTTTAAAATCTTCTCTAACCATCCCCTAACCAAAGCTATGATACACATAAACAATGTACATGTAGATGGCAGGCTGGATAACAAGATTTATTTTTGGTAAAATTTTACCCCAAAAATTGCTTGAAATCAGGGCAGAAAGTTTGGCCTACAGCATTCCCACACCAAGTTAATAATATAAGTACATTTGTATATACATGTAATATGTATCATTTGTATGTAGACATGGCTTGCAAGTCATACAGATTCTCTTGGAAATATCAAATGAAATAAAATCTTGTCTGACACTTACATTGCATTACTTGATCAAGAAATCATTTAGTTTTCACTGCAGACTCACTTGAATTTTTCTATATGTAAAATCTGTTTGATAACATGTTATTCATACATATCAGTCTAGGAAATCAACCATTTCCTGTTTCTCAAAACACATGTTACATCTAACTTCCCCTTCCTCAAATAATTGTACTTCAACATATCAATACTTCGGCTGCTTTGTCACTTCAAGTCCACAGAAGCAAATATGACATTACAAACGTATATACACTATTTGGCCGCAATATAGCAAGAGTTCGAAATTAGCAGTAGTCCAGCGGTCCAAGACATTTAACTTTTGCAGTGGACTGGTCAAGTCTATGCTACAGCTAGTCCTGTTGACTCGTAGTAAATATAAACATTACAGTATAAACATAGAGCAATGCTTATTAAGTGTTTAATATATGAGCACCAGAGTGAACAAATCTCCCCCTTCAATTTTTTTATCAACTCAAACCGAAATAATCATAGTAAGTTCCTTTGACTCACAAATATGAAAACACAAAAATTAGACAACTACCGTAATTAATTCTGGTTCCGATTCAGTAAATATGTGCCCAACTTGTAATTCGTTGTATCACTTTTGGTCTACTGAATTTGTTGTAGTACTATAATGTAGAAAAATTTGTTCTAGTCCAAGTGAGACAGAAATGCTATATTCAACCCCTGTATAGTACACAGTACAACCCCTGTATTGTCCTTCCAATAAGGAAGTAACAAAATCTGGATTTGCTGACGCGAACATTGACTAGTCGTTTGGACAGATCATTTGACGAATTTCACTTTTGTCAAATTTACCGGTTTTGCAGGTAAGACAGACAGATTTCAAAAACTCTGCCATGATAGGTCTCCACATGGAAGGTGTAATCATTCTAAGCTTGAAAAACTAACAGCAGGAAAGGCCTCCACATAATGGGGGCATCATTATAAACCTGTAAACTAGCCCCAAAAAAGGCCTCCACATGATGTGGGCATCACTATAAGCCTGTAAACTAGCCCTAAGAAAGGCCTCCACATGATGGGGGCATCATTATAAGTCTTTAAACTAGCCCCAAGAAAGGCTTCCACATGGTGAGGACATCATTATAAGCCTGTAAACTAGCCCCAAAAAAGGCCTCCACATGGTGGGGACATTAACCCAAAAAGGCCTCCACATGATGTGGGCATCAATATAAGCCGGTAAACTAGCCCTAAGAAAGGCCTCCACATGATGGGGGCATCATTATAAACCTGTAAACTAGCCCCAAGAAAGGCCTCCACATGGTGAGGACATCATTATAAGCCTGTAAACTAGCCCCAAAAAAGGCCTCCACATGGTGGGGACATTAACCCAAAAAAGGCCTCCACATGATGTGGGCATCAATATAAGCCGGTAAACTAGCCCTAAGAAAGGCCTCCACATGATGGGGGCATCATTATAAACCTGTAAACTAGCCCCAAGAAAGGCCTCCACATGGTGAGGACATCATTATAAGCCTGTAAACTAGCCCCAAAAAAGGCCTCCACATGGTGAGGACATCATTATAAGTCTTTAAACTAGCCCTAAGAAAGGCCTCCACATGGTGAGGACATC
Source organism: Atrina japonica (assembly GCA_030159075.1). Lineage (NCBI taxonomy): Eukaryota > Metazoa > Mollusca > Bivalvia > Pterioida > Pinnidae > Atrina > Atrina japonica. The sequence continues at coordinate 60,455 of BROG01000364.1, forward strand.
ATTATAAGCCTGTAAACTAGCCCCAAGAAAGGCCTCCACATGATGTGGGCATCAATATAAGCCGGTAAACTAGCCCTAAGAAAGGCCTCCACATGATGGGGGCATCACTATAAGCCTGTAAACTAGCCCCAAGAAAGGCCTCCACATGGTGAGGACATCAGTATAAGCCTGTAAACTAGCCCCAAGAAAGGCCTCCACATGGTGAGGACATCATTATAAGCCTGTAAACTAGCCCTAAGAAAGGCCTCCACATGGTGAGGACATCAGTATAAGCCTGTAAACTAGCCCCAAGAAAGGCCTCCACATGGTGAGGACATCATTATAAGCCTGTAAACTAGACCCAAGAAAGACCTTCACATGGTGAGGACATCAGTATAAGCCTGTAAACTAGACCCAAGAAAGACCTTCACATGGTGAGGACATCATTATAAGCCTGTAAACTAGCCCCAAGAAAGGCCTCCACATGGTGAGGACATCATTATAAGCCTGTAAACTAGACCCAAGAAAGACCTTCACATGGTGAGGACATCAGTATAAGCCTGTAAACTAGCCCTAAGAAAGGCCTCCACATGGTGAGGACATCAGTATAAGCCGGTAAACTAGCCCTAAGAAAGGCCTCCACATGGTGAGGACATCAGTATAAGCCTGTAAACTAGCCCCAAGAAAGGCCTCCACATGGTGAGGACATCAGTATAAGCCTGTAAACTAGCCCCAAGAAAGGCCTCCACATGGTGAGGACATCATTATAAGCCTGTAAACTAGCCCTAAGAAAGGCCTCCACATGGTGAGGACATCAGTATAAGCCTGTAAACTAGCCCCAAGAAAGGCCTCCACATGGTGAGGACATCATTATAAGCCTGTAAACTAGACCCAAGAAAGACCTTCACATGTGGGTACATCATTATAAGCCTGTAAACTAGCCCCTAGAAAGGCCTCCACATGGTGAGGACATCATTTTAAGCTTGTAAACTAGTCCCAAGAAAGGCCTCCACATGGGGTATATCATTATAAGTTTGTAAACTAACCAAAAGAAAGGCCTCCACACGTGGGGGCATCGCTATAAGCCTGTAAACTAGCCCCAAGAAATGCCTCCACATGGTGAGGACATCATTATAAGCCTGTAAATTAGCCCCATGAAAGGCCTCCACAAGGTGTTGGCACCACTATAAGTCGTAGATGATGCTATCTCATAAATATCGGTATTTTATATTGGCATGCTATGATGACTAAATGTCTCTTTTCTTCAATTTGACTGTGTGTGCTAGCTGGAACACTGCAAATTTTATCAGAGCCCTGAAAACACTATTTCTGAATTCAACTGTAATTTACTTAACATTTTCAAATCTTGTCTACTTGTATAGAAGTCATTAGGTATTCCGCAGGCTCATAGTAAGTTGTCAATAATGCCTCATACTTCAGAATAACCACATGTATTATGAAAATATGTAACAATATTTTCTATATCAGACTCATTCTGATAAAACACATGAAAAACTTGATTAAATTATAGATCCCTATACCCACATTTGGACTCATCCATTTCAAAGAATGGTAGAGTCCACTGTCAGAATTCAGGAGTGTATAATTTAGAATCCAAATATCAAAATGATTTTACATTCAATATTAACTTATTCACTCCTGAAATTTAACAATAGACTTTACAGTTACTGATTTGGGTGAGTCTAAATGTGAACAAAGGTGTTTATGAGTTAATAATGATATTCATTGAGTCATATTGATACTAAATGCTGGTAATGGTATTACCTAGTCAAGTGTTAAAAAATACATGTACCTAGGGCCATACATGTGATTCTACCTGGAGTGGGGGAGGAAAAATCTCACGATTTTAGGGTCCCTTTCACCCCTCCTGTCACGTTTCAGAATCTTCCGTCATTGGAAAATTCAAGTTCCGGTACAAAAAAAGATGTAAACTCCCGATAATTACTAATCAGCAAATGTCCGGTTATCAATCTGTTGACATTTTTACAGGTAAACAGCCTGTGGGCATGTTAATTATTGAGGGTGTTAATGATTATATAACACCGTCCCGTCCACTGATTGGCAGTAGTTGGTGATAAGACTAAATCAAAGTGAGTGTGTGTGTATGTCATATGACACACGCTTGGATCATCGATGATTAAAAGCAGGATTCCAGCCATAAAAAATAGTTAGAACAAATCTTACAGTCTCAAAAGATATTTGTAATGTACTTCAACTAAAAAAAATTCCCCCAAAGTTATTATTTTATTTATAATCAAGCATGCAAAGCATATACCTCAAGGTCTAAATTGTCAATGAGATCAGTGAAAATATTTTTGTTTTGATGATAGTGTAACGTACCGAGCGCATCACATCGGATTGTCACCCATCCAAATGCTGACCGCGCTCGCCGTTGCTTAACTTCAGTACATGGATATAAACGCTAACCGTCCAGCCACAAAAGCTAGCTGATGGACTAGACAGTTGATCTGCCTATATCCATGACTGTTACATTACCCCCTCCGCCGACAAGCTTCGTCCCGAAGCTTCTTGGGTTTAACTTGAAATCCACAGCTTACACTATACCCTTCAGCTGTATCTCCTGGATTTCAGACTCTATCGCTGCCACCAATTGTAACGTGCCGAGCGCATCACATCGGATTGTCACCCATCCAAATGCTGACCGCGCTCGCCGTTGCTTAACTTCAGTACATGGATATAAACGCTAACCGTCCAGCCACAAAAGCTAGCTGATGGACTAGACAGTTGATCTGCCTATATCCATGACTGTTACAATAGGTTGCTTTACAAAAGTGCTTTGATTTTCATGATTTATTTTGACTTTTAAACCACAGGACAAATGTTGGCAAATTTGGACTCCCACATGATCCATCATCACGTGTTGTCCTTCCTCTAGGGGACACATCAACAAATCTATTTTAGTTTCACTATCATATTAACTTTTCTATACAATTGCAAACTCCATCAGTCTATGGACATCTAATAAATGAAAGAGTGGATATGTTATGCTTTGGTAAGGAATCATTCAAAGCGAAAATAGAGACAACACTTCAAAAATCTTATCCATTAATAGCTGGGTAGAAAGCCCTACTGAGCTCTCTACACATATATACTATAGAGTATAGGCGACAACCGACCGGTGACTCGTTCAGCGATCCAGCCAGGTAAATTGAAACGACTATAGGACAGTTATGTTAGCTCAAATCCATATGTAAAGTTTACTTCAGCTTAAAAAAGAGTACATATTATTTATTTATTAGTGCTGAAATTACCTGTTCTCTTAACTTTGTGACTTCAGAATTTTCATGTGAACATATAGGCCTAGTTTACCTGTTCCTTACTGACGTGAGACGTTATGTTTATCCTTCCTGCGCATGCTCCGAAATACTAATACACTTGAGTTGTTTGCGGAAATAACTATTCAAATCCGGTAGGGATTCCGTGAACTACTATAAAATTAATTTAATCATGTATTATAATCAACTTACTTTATTGAAAAGGGGTGAGATGAAATTTATCTACCTATCTTTACAGCGATATGCATTGGCGGATTCAAGGGAGCATAAAGGGCGTAGCCCCCGATCCCCTTTCCACGCCAAAATATATAGATTTAGCCTAGTTTTAAAAAAATCAAATAAATACGAACAGCACAATATTCTTAAATTATTTTAAGATATCCTAAATTCGATTTTATGATATCTTAAAATAATAAAGCGGCGCCTCAAAAAGAAAACCCATTTGTGTAAATAGGGATTCGCTGCCGCAACCACTGGCGGATTTCAATAAGAGGGTTAGGGTGTGGAGCACACGACGCACTAAAATGATATTTCACTTTCTTTTCTTGTCTTATTTTTTTATTTATTTATTATTATCATTATTATTAATTTTTGTAGAGAGAGAGGGAGAGAAGAAAATGATAGATAAAATTTAAGTGTCTGGAAGTCCAGAAATTGAGCCTCAGAGCTTTTAAAACAAAAATCCTAGACTGAATGAAAAAGGGCTTCTAGATCTTTTAAAAATAAAAAATTCTGAACACCTCTTGAATTGCTCTCGTAAGTTTTGTATTTGATGCAACTCAATTTATTTTGGGTAAATAATTATATAGTCTGTCAATTTAATGCATTATTTAGGATAAAAACGAGTCGCAGTGTAATAATTAACTCACTCGTCTTTTAACATTGAAAATTTTCGGGAAGTTTGCCCTGGACCACGGGGAAAAATGATAGCTGTGTGGGAGGTACCATGACCTGGTTAAGGGGAGACAGCTCACATTAAATCTATATTATTAATAGCGAAATCGTAGATGAACGTACGTCATCATTATTAGCTATGTTTACCAATTTTTCTTTCTCGATATTTTATCTACATTTATTTCTTGTACTTGATGTACAAAAACAAATAAGGGCTATACACAGGCATAAAAAGTCGCATTTTCCTTTATATTTTGTAAAAGTAAGATTCATTCCAATACCACTTTCTCTTTAGAAAATACACATAACTTTTAAATTGGAGCTCAACTGATGAAGTCTAAATGACAGAAACGATATCGCCTTGAGCATTATAACTTTGGCATTACGTTTATAATATTCATCAGTTGCAAGTGAACAGATTGGTATACAGTAACAAAAAAAATTGCTTGAGAAACGTCAAACCGAAGTTTGACGTTTTTAAGCAATTTTCACAAATTATATAGAAATTTAAGAACTTTTATGCCTATGTATATCTTTTTTGTTACTGTATACCAATCTGAGCGGTAAAATATGTGAACGTTATCGTCTGTTAACGATAACAAAGTAGTCTCCCTTTTACTAGATAGACTTATTATCTAAATAACCAAGAGTTTTCCCCTTCGTCGCCCATATGATGTGGCCTGGTAAGATTAGATTTAGTTCGAAAAATGTTTTTTGGACAAAATATAATTCAGGTCTTCATTAGTCTAAACAACTAAGTTTGATAAAAAAAAACATATGATGTCCTGTTTAATGATACAACTCAATGGCGAAATCTATCAAGTTGACTCACAATGTGGCAGTCAAAGGGGAACAACTCTCACAAAATACTACTAACGATGGAACCCCATCTATCTATCAATCTATCTATATCTACCTGTCTATCTAGCCTACACATAGTTTTGTTTATGTGTGTATTTTTTCATCAATCTCTGTGTCGACCCCCCTTCATAGCCGATGACATCTAAAGCCTACATCATGTATATGAACATTTATGTAGATAAATAAATCAATGAGGAAATAATAACATAGGCAGTTTCCGTTACACACACAGCAAGCTTAAGGCCATTCCAAGTTTTCTCTATGTTAAGCGTCCATCCTGAAGTGAAAAACCGAACTACCTATACGGGAAAAAAACATACACACAACCTGATAAGAAACACAAGACTCTTCAGTTATAATTGTGATCATTTATTAGAAATAAATGTCATGTCATCAAGCTATTATGTTAAGCTGAGTAAAAGGGGTTCTACTGATTAGAGTACACTGCAGTACCGCAAGTACGCTATAGTACTTAAAATCTTTATGGTAGATCTATATTAGCTTTATTTTATCTGAACTCTATGTCTGCGTCAAACCAACTTCAAAATTAAAACACTTTCATTCCCTATTATTTTAAGGAACAATATGCATTCCCGGATTACCAACTGTGTATGATTTTTACACATACGATTTCCTAAACCAAAAATGGAATGGCCTAATGTATTTCCTGCATAGTGGTTAAACATGTATTTTGTCAGAGCATTACGGAGAAAAAACTCGTTATAGTGGACTGCCGGCCAGCGGAAGATAACGCCGGAAAATTTTCAGAGTTGTTTATTGTGAGTGTACATTTTGGATTTTTTTTTTAGATACTTTGTTTTAATCAAATGTACACAGTTTAATACGCCCGTGCAATACATATCAGACTGCACGCGATAGTTGTAGCGGATGGATTCAACGAGGGCATAGCTCCGGCACGTGGACAATTTCAGAAATGAATGGTTTGAAACGATGAAAAAGACCAACTTTGCCTGATTTAAGCATAGGCGTCGGAGCCAGGGGGCTTTTGCAAAGATAGGCATAAATGTTGAAAATTGGGGCTTAAAGTCGGTTTAGCCCCCCACTTCTGGCGTGTGTGTGTTTTAAGTTGGTTCACCCCCCCCCCCCGCACTTTCAATTTGCTTCCGACGCCTATGTTAAGTATGGAATGATGATGTACGAAAATAAACGCAAAAGGTAATAAGAATAGAATGTATATCAACTGCAAATAGCACGTGTTACTGGACATCCGGTGATATAAGTAAATAATTTGCAATGCTCACAGCAATGGCGGAGAAGCAATAACTGTTATTACGGGTTGCGTTTGGCAAGACTGTTGTAATTTTATACATGCATTTGTCATTCTAACCCCCGTATGGTCTCTCTGGAATATGTATGATATAAAAAACATTGTATTCCATAAAATGGGCGTGTACAACTTTTCACCTACGACAGCTCATATCGCTTTAATCATACAGGAACTGGAATTGTACCCAGGAGGAGACCACCATCTCTCTGCAAGTAAACTGGCTGACTTTCTCACAAAATCGGTTCAAGTTCCAGAGGGACTCGAACCTGCTCTGACCAGATGTGAGAGACTTTATGGTTTAAAGCGCGATGTTGTAACCACTTTGCCACGGAGGCCCCCAAATATTTTTGTCTGTATCAACAGACTGCACGAGATAGTTGCATGCTCCCATTTCCGCTACACCGATCTCGTGCAGTCTGATGGGGTACGGATTGAATTTATTTTCTGACTCACATAAGATGACGGGGCGGAGTAACCTTTTGATTATTACTAACTTTTCGGTTATGTCAAACTGCACGGAAAAGACGTTTTATTATCTTATGTATGGTGACAAGAATGGACGATTGCCCTAGTCATTGTAATTTTATTCTTATGCTTCATTTACCTAAAAATCAAAGTCGTCCAGGTCAAGATTTGGTTCACAAGACACCCCACCCCCCGCCAGGTTATATGGAATTTACTTAACATTGGATATACAGTAACGGATACCAACGGTGCTTACATGAAAACCGAAAGAGTAAATGGAGTTAATTATTAGTTGGTCATCTCCCGAAATTTCCTCGCGATGTGCCGAATCTAAAAGTAGCTGAAAAAAAGTTATCGGGACAACTCGCACCTAAGATGTATCGTACCCATGGCAAGGACCCAGAACCACTTACAGACAAACTATATCCAATAAACTTAAACCCATATGGACGAGTGGTCCGAGACGATTCTTATTTAAGTATTTACTTGGGACGGTTTGACCAGACAATTTGCCGGCATAACCAAAATGATGATTTACGAATACTGACTGATTGAGTAAGAATTGACTTGAGTACGAGTTGTCCTGCGTTCAGATATATATATATATATAGATAGGTCTGTTTTAGCATTTTATTCCATGATTCTCTCAATACATAAATAAAACTAATAAACATATGGTAGATTAGATTTATTGAAATCATATTTTATTCTGATAAAAACAAACATGCATGTCTACATTTATGAACTTCTGTGAGGTAGCTATACATATATTAGGCAATACCGCATCTTACTGCTGGTGTGGGAGGAGGGGGCAGTGTTGCTCGCAAACAAAAACAACAAACATACACCGCGATCAATCTCCATCCAAAACGTCCATTTCTCCTCTCGCCTCCATCAATTTGTCCATCTCTCGATTCATTTACCTATCCATACATACATAGCCCTATGCCTACACTCCCATGCAAGGGGGCACTAGCTTTTTTTTAAAATTTCTTTTTTACTACTTAGATTGATATACAATAACAGAGAGAGAGAGAGAGAGAGAGAGAGAGAGAGAGAGAGAGAGAGAATCCTGTATAAAAATGATTAAATTCTTATATATTTTGTGTAAATTGCTTGAAAACTGACCCGGATCTTGAGCTGGCACCTTTTCAGTTGCATAATATTTAGGAGTATAATTTTTATGCCTTTTTATAGCTTTTATTTGATATTGTTCATCAAGTACTAGGCCTAGTAGTTATAACTGTAAGGAAAAAATCAAAATAATTTTATGGTAAACACAGCTAATATGCACCTTTAATTTATCACTTATGTGCAATTTTACAATCTAGGAAAAACATATATCACAGATAGATAACATGAATTCTAGTAATTTTGGTATCAAGTAATATCGGCACCGAGTAACTTCGGCACTTACAGACCATAATAGACTAGTTTTGAATAATAGAAACGATCATACCTCTCAATGATATCGAGGGGGTGAAAATGTTAAATAGGTAATATTGCTTAAGATAAATGAATTAATCTCTCATGATGAATTTAAAATTCCAAAAATCAAGTTTTAACACGTGTCTTAAGAGGTGCCGAAATTACCTGATACGAATACAAAGTTGGAAACTCGTCGTCAAAGTTAAACGACGGATTGTCACTTTCTTTTCTTTTCTTCTAGTAGCTGCACCAGTATGTGACCGTGACAAGGCTCTGGATGACACCAGCAGCCGAGAGTTTTACCCTCCAATTCTTCTAATGATTCGTACAATGTCTTTCCGTTTTCTTGAAGTTTCTTGTCAGTTTTTACATATTTTCTGTACATTCTCGTACACTCATCTCGTCCGTATTTCCGCACATTAAACGGATTCCGCCATTTACTCCCTACCGCCCCCGGCACATAGTAAGTCATATTGCGGCCAATGTAAATATTGTTAGGATTTTCCAGCCATTCCTCTAAGTCCTTGATCCCGATTTTATTTAAGTTTTTCTTTCTGATATTCGTCACTTTTGTTTTACTCTGTTTAGTTGCCATGGTGATTCTAAAACATAATGATTATGATAAATTAAATAGACCAATGTATCAGAGAGACAGAGACAGAGAGAGAGACTCTCGACCTATCGCCCATTATATTGCCACACTCGAATATCGACACAATTTTTTGAAGAACAAATTTCCAACAATCTCTTACACAAAGTTGTCGGTCCTTGCTCATCTTGGACCTACAACTCTGTGTAGGAGATAGAATTTCCTCCTCTTTTATCCCCAGTTATAACGCCAAAAACTCGCATACCGACATTCGCCAACCACTGATTCTTTAGTACAAATGGTAATTTATGCATGTAAAATCCCTACATCCTATCGCTAGATCAGGTGAATAACAAAATGTATAAAACACCAGTCATATTATATTGTTGGGTAGTCCTAGTCCCCTAGGCCAGGTAATTAGATCGATATGACTTGTGTTGGATTTATTATGCTGTAAAGATGGTAGCAAATACTGTGGGGATTATATAAATGAAATTTGTAAACCTCAATATATATATCGCCAAACCCGTTATACCGATATATTAAAGGAATAGAAAGCAAAGGTATATATATATATATATATCATTGGCGTCGGAAGCAAATTGAAAGGGGGGCTAAATCAACTTAAAACACACACACGCCAGAAACATCAGGGGGCTAAGCCCAAATTTTCAACACCTATGTCTATTTTTGCAAAAGTGGGGGGCTAAGCCCTCCCTAGACCCCCGGTTCAGACGCCTATATATATATATATATGAAACATACTGATGTCAAAGTTCTCTGTCATTTATTACTTTTAAATCATATTCTCAATTTTTCATTGATCAGTTTAGTTTCAGGGGGGGGGGGGGTCCAAAAAGTAAGAAGAAAAAGATACTTTTGGTACTGATACTGGTAAAACCCTGGTATATAAAAAATTGGTTATCTTCAGGGGCGAATCGAGGTTTTTTTTTTTTTTTTTTTTTTTGAAAGAAGGAATGTCACGCTTTCTGTTGGGGGAGGGGGCAAAACGTCATCGGCGTGAAAGTGGTGCGTTAATTCATTGTGACTGAAAAAGCGATATCATCGACACTTCAGAAAAAAAGAGTAGTCAAAAGCCATAAAATCCTAATTATATAGACAAAGTCAGGGTGGATCCAGGATTTCAAGTCAGACGGGGAATTATATGGTAGTGTTTTCGCCGAGCGTAGCGAGGTGCGAAAATTGTGGTAATTTATTTTAATTAATTTATGAAATTTTATTTTAAGAAATTTATAGGTTTTAAACATCCTTTTTGCTTATTTACCCCTGCGCAAATGCTGAAACGTATTGTGCAGTTCGTATAGAGTTGATTTTTACTGTACATATTCCTACATACTTTGACACGTAATGGAGGAGGGGCGTATGTCCTTTATGCCCCCTTGAATCCGCCACCGATCGTATGCATACAAACGCGTGGCTCTGGCAAGTAGATGTGATACGTGTACTTAACAGATAGCCAGTTATATACATCCAGGCCTAATAATTTTAAGGACGGAAAGAATCGCATCGCACGAAAATATACAAAAAGCCAATGACAGAACCAATCGCTTAAAGGTAGAATGACTTTTACAATCAGTAAATGAATTGAACTGTTTCTAATCTCTATAAATTTGACAGTCAAATAACAACAAAATGAACATATACCGCTGCTAAAAATAAATGAATACAAGTAAAGGCTTAAATCAGCGCTGATCTCTCTCTCTCTCTCTCTTTCTCTCTCTCTCTCTCCTTTCTGTCAACTGGCAACTCTCTTCTACCTCTCTCTCTCTCTCTCTCTCTCTCTCTCTCTCTCTCTCTCTCACACACACACACACACACACACACACACACACCTTTCTGTCAACTCTCTCTCTTTACCTATATGTCTATCAGTCAGCAACAGATTCTACAATACCGAGTGTTATAAAAATCTTGGGAATCTGTTTCCAGTTCAGCAAAGACACTAACTACATACTGAAGATACCTTTACTACTGTAGACTTTTATACATGTTTATACATATAAGTATAGGACCTTTGCTCGGGTATTTCACAAACACTGGGCAATCAGCTTTGTAGGCTATCCAGTCGTAACGTAAGTGTTATGATTCAGTCGATAATGATTATTTCTACTTTGATACACGAGACATTTATAGGATCTGTCATAGATCTAATCAGCGATATATAAAGCTAATAAGAGATATCGCTAATCTAATATAAAATTTTATTTACAAAAAAAAAATGAAAAGACCAAGTTAACTGTGGTTATGTTCAATATTTATTTTTAAAAGGATAATTCCGTTCGTGTTTACTCCCAAATAATAGCTACAGACTGTAACATCCGGTTTAACGGCTCGAGCATCGAGAAGAAGCTCAGTGTAGTGCAAAACTCGATTTTACATTAAAAACGGATTTGGGGGGGGGGGGGGGTGTTACAACCCCTTTTGACAAATTCAAAAGGCCTTTGACACTTCGCATTTCGTAATGACAGAAACTCTCACCCCTTTCCAAAACAATCCTGGATTCGCCCAAATTTTAAGTTACCTTTTCTTGGTAAAATCACTTTAAATCGGAGCAGAGATTTCAAGCCCTCTCTCTTTCGAAATTAATGAAGTGAGCGGAACATAACAATTGACACACTCCTCAAAGTGGGTAAAGGTTCTTGGCAAGGCTTGGGGAAAATACCATCTTGGCGTCACAATTGGGAATTTTAATGTTAACTTTTGTCTAATTAGGGAAAATTTTGAAATCGGAAATAAAATTGTAATAGAATCTCATTTTTCGATAAAAATTCCCTTACATTAATTTATTTTTCATTTTGATCATTGCTTCTACACAAAAATTCAGATTTTTTTAAATCCAATTGGGAAAAAAACTAAAACTTTTTGCATTAAGAATTGAGCCTAATTTTAATTATAGAAAGAGGTCTGAACCCTAACCCTAACCCTATAGGCTTCGCAGATGTTGCACAGTTTAACAGTTTCATGAATGTATGAGGCAATGCTGCAACTTACTTCTGGTAGAGGGTGGGAGTATTGCTCGCAAACAAAACAACATACAGAAATGTAATTTATGGGAACGCTATGTCTTCAAATAATCAGATAAAATATTGACACCAATTCGGTCGGCGGTAGTGTGGCTGTAATGTTGGCGGAACTTGCCAAAATCAGTATATCACTTCTATATAAAACAGCATACCAAATTTTTTATTTTTATTTTGTTTTTAATTTTAAATGTTGTTTTACGCCACACTCAACAATTTTTCAGTTATATGTCGGTGGCCAATTTTTAATGGTGGAGGAGAGAACCCATTAACAATGTACCCAAAAAGAGACCACCGCCATATTTGGATAAAATTTAAGTAAACAAACTGGTTATTTGTCCGAATGTTGTAAACGGACGAACAGACCGACTTTATCAATACCCCAGCAACTTGGGTTTTCGACGATCTAAGGACCCTTCTGAATGATCCGATGTTAAAGGAGACGTAATGAATTTAACATATCGTCGAAAACGTAAGTCGGCGCGATATATGATAAAATCTTTTATTGGGGTGGGAATGAGGACACGGGCATAACTTATACAGATGCCGTGTGTACATACACATACACGCCTATATACACCCACAGCCATCGGAACCGGGGGGGCTGTGGCGTGTGTGTGCTTTAAGTTGGTTTAGCCCCCCCCCCCCACTTTTGGCGTGTGTGTGTGTTTGAAGTTGGTTTAGCCCCCCCCCAGAGCAGAGGCTAGAAGAGTAAGAGGCAGGGGCAGTTGAAGCTAAGTAGAGCTCAAGCGGGGCCCAGAGCTAGGAAGGGGCCACGGAGCGCAGGCAGATGGAAGGAGAGCCCGAGAGTAAGGAGGGGGAGCAAGAGTGGCAGGTGAAGAGGTAGTACGGCTAGCAGGTGCTAGTGGAGAAGTTAGTAGAACATAAGTGTGGAGAGAGGGACGCTCGAGGCGAGCAAGGCATTAGAGAGAGTAGCAGGCCAGGGATAAAGGAGAGAGATAGGTAGAGACGCACGGGTGAAGGCTGAAGATCGAGCTAAGGTAGTAGGTGCTGAGAGAGGCAGCAGGTCAAGTGAGAGCCTGGTTGTAGTCAAGAGCGAGGGACGCGCGAAGGCATGGGGTGAGCGACGCAGGCGAGCGATCCAGGGCAAGCGGTAGGTACAGGGTTAGCAGTAAGGGCAGAGAGAGAGCTAGGTGCATGGACGTATCCGTGGCAGAGAAGCAGGGCACGACAAAACGCCGATGAGAGCGAAGGTTACGCGCTAAGACTAGGCACGAAGCATAGTAGTAGGCCGGCGCGCGAGCGTTAACGCTCACGGAGTATGAACGCGTAGATATAAGCGCAAACACGCATATAGAACGAGAATAGGCGGGGAGCTCAGCAGCCACGAAGAGCACGCATGTGACGTGACGCAGAAGTCAGCTCCGGATGTAAGCCGAAGAGCAGATAAGCAGGTTACAGCTAGATAGCTGAAGGGCAGCAAGGGTGACGGGAGAAACGCACGAGGACGAGGGATTCTCAGAGGCGTCGACAGGGCTGACAGGCAGCGAAAGTGGCGGCGAGGATGGTGATGTGCAGGAACAGCCTAGCGGACAGCGGAGGAGTGGTTACGCCGATCACGCGGGCTAGGGAGGAGTCGGAGGAGCTGTAGGTCCAGAGGAGCAGAGGATAAGAACCTTAGCAGGAGCGTAGAAAGGGCGAATCAGCAGGGAAGTAGAAGTTAGGAGACAGGTGAGAGTCTTTTAAGGGACAACAAGAAGTTAGGCAGACATAGCGGTAGCAAGACAAAGCGTGAGGAAAGAGGTAAGGAGCTGGGCTAGTAAGCAAGCAGGGCGGTAGGAGGTTAGTGTAAGTCCGGAAGACGTGGGTGAGGGGTTTTAAAGCTTAAGGAAGTAAGGGGAAGTAGGTAGAGGAGTAGAGTAGAGCCAGCAGAAGAGGCTAGGAGGCGAGCAGTGTTAGGGCGGCAAAAGGAGGCGGCAGCATGTCAGACAGAAAGGACAGTTTAGAGGAGGAGATTAGACGAGCGTGCAGAGCGAGTCGGTGCAAACATGGTAGCCAGTGAGCTAGCTAGGGGAAGAGAGTTTTAGCTATAGGTCAGGAAGAGCCGGGCGAGGGGTGGTAGCGGGCGGGAGTGGGTGTGCGGAGCAGGGAGGGGTGGGGACGAGGCGGAGAGGTGTGGAGCGTAAGAAGGAGAGGAGGTTAGGGTGATGGAGGGATAGTAGATGTGAAGGAGGCGGGGTGGGGGGGGAGGGGGGGGGGGGGGGGGTGGGGGGGATGATGAAGCTTTAGGGGAGGACTGGGGCTGGAATGACGGGGAGGGCAGGTGTTGGTATGGGGGAATGGGGACAGGAAAGATGGGAGTGTAGTGGTGAAGGTATGCAAAAGGAAGCTAGCTAGTGAAAGCGAGCCAAGAGGCATACGCAGGCGACTAGCAAGAAAGCGGGATTAGAAGCGGGCGAAGAGGGAGGTAAGGCTTAGCTGAATAGCAGGAGGGCGGTAGGCAAATAGTAAGTGAGAAGGCTAGGAAAACTAAAAGCAGTTAAGGAGCTCTCATGGTAAGTCTATGCGAGGCGAGGAGAAGGCAGGCGCACGGAGAGCTATCAAGGGAGCTCAGTCAATAGACACCTGAGGAGCGCCGAGGTTTAGAGTGTCGAGGGGGGGGTAAAGGAGGGAGGAGAGGCAGCGGGGCTAGCTAGGGCGTAGGAGCGGTAGGGACAGTCGTAGACTGGCTGCAGTAGCATAAAGGAAGTAGCGTTATGAGGGAGTGTAGCAGCGACAGGAGAGGCAGGGAGGGATAAGATCCAGAGGGCGGTATGGAGCAGCAGGGGCCAGAGCTAAAGAGGAGGTGCAGGGGGAATCCAGAACTCAAAGTAGGAGCAAGGTAGGGGGAAAGTCTTTATAAAAAAGGCGTAAGGGTAAGAGGGATCGATAGTTCGATAGAGCATGTAGTAGTAGCATGAGAGGTGTGAGAAGGAGGAGCGCGTAGACGTTAGCGCCGGCGGGCGAGGACGGTCGCCGGAATACCGAGTGTAGACAGGCGACTAGGGACGCGATAGAGGAGGAGCAACGTAAGAGGATTAGGCGGCAGGAGAACGAGCAGTAAGAAGCAGCAGGCGTGAGACAAGAATAGACTGGCGGGGTAGAGAGGAGCCGCGGAGTAGACGCAGGAGATGCTGGGGCGTGGGGAGTAGGAGAGAGCTAGTACAGGCAGAGAGAGAGGCGAGCAAAGCAGAAACGGAGAGAGGTGGAAGCAAATAAGTAGAGGAGGGAGATGCCTGGAGGAATGCGGGAGGCGGGCTAGAGCGCAAGTAGAAGAGTTTAGCCGAAGCAAGAGCGAGGGTCCCCAGTGAAGCGTTACGGATAGTAGAGGGCCAAGGGTTTAGTAGAGCAGAAGGAGGACAAGAGCGAGTCACCTGGATGACGAGCTGCCAGCCAATATGGGAGTGCCAGCACGCGCGGTAGAGGAGCGCGGCGGCGAGCACAGCGACTAAGCGAATGGGAGTAGCAAGGTGTGTATGTAGAGGGATAGACCCCCCCCCCAGGCGAGCGGGCGACGCTTACTGCTACCCCACCGGCGATCGCCGGTGTTCCGACCTACCGTGGGGCGGTATTCACGCGGCGCGGATGGTGTCTTCGCCTTGTGGGCTCCGGCAGCGGAGCACACTGACAGTGCGGCGCGGGTCCTGGTCCTCCATGTCCTGGCGCTGCTCGACGGGTCGCATACGCTCTTAGGGTCGCGGCAGAACCGCCTCTCCGACGGCGCCCGCCGGGGGACCCGCGGCTAGGAGCTCTGGGCGGACAGCGGGACGGGCACTAGAGGACGTAAGACGAGACCTAGCGATAGCGCACCTAGCCGGGGCAGAAGAGAAGACTACGACCAGGCGGCAGGTGTAGCCCGAGTAGGGAGGGCACGACGGCGTGAGATAGGCGGCACGGCGGCAAGGTAAGTGGGGAAGAAACGCCTTGCCCCAGACGCGATGCGCGCATGCGCGTCGGTGTCAGCCGGCCGAGCAAAGCAGGCCGAGAGCGCGAGCGAGCCAGGGCGCGGGAAGAGTAATGTTAGCGAGTAAACGCCAGCAGAGCGCGGTACGGAAGCCAAGCAGTGGATAATAAGAGAGCGAGGTAGGCTTAGGGACAATGGCATTATAAGACAAGGCGCGGCAGTTACGGCGACGAAGCGTGGGGGCGAGCGCTAACGGAAGTAGCTAAGATCAGGGGCAGCATGCGCGAGGTAGCGGGATTAGAGTGAGCGCAGTAAGCGAGAGGGAGTAGACCGGAGGGGAGACGATCTAGCCAGAGGTAGGCAATAAGAGAAGGAAGGAGCGAGGTAGTTAGAAGGGGGGCAAGCAAGCGGTTAAAGGTCAGAGGAGCCATGGCTAGGAAGCTAGGGACCAAAGAGCGCGCATGGAGCGCACGGAGGAAGTCAGCTGCGATGGACAGAACGGAGCGGCGAGGACAAGGAGCCATACAGTGCAGCGAGTAGCAGGAGCGCGGAGGCAGTCGAGTTCCACTGGCAAGGCAGGTCGCAGAGTCAGCAGAAAAGGAAGAAGATTCAAAGAGGAAAGAAGGAAGGTAAAGGCTTGGACACGTAACGGGAAGAGAGAAGCAGGCGGAGCAAGTAATCAGGCTAGACGGCGTGAGACTCGCACTAAGAGCCGGAGACTGGGCAGGAGCGAGCACGATAGCAACACTGAGAGACGCAAGCGACGCTGACGGTGCACCGAAGCACGCGCAAGACAGTCGGCGTTAAGATATACAGAGCAGGGCCGATGGTAAGGATCCGATCGCACAGGTAGAAGGCTAGGCAACGCAGGCGCGACACGCGCCAGGCCAGGGTGCAGGCGATCTGCCGTAGACAGGCGTATATAAGGCACGAGTACGTGCCGAGGCCCCGCTCGTGAACGGCGCTCGGTGCGATCAATGGGCGGCGTCGCGTGGCTCGGGTCCACACTCAGTCTGCAAGCGCCTGCTGCGGTCGGCTCCTATAGATAGTCAGCAAGTCGGTCAGAGGGCCAAGGGCTAGGCAGCGAGACATGATATGGGTTAGAGTAGTTAGGCCGTTTTAGTCGCGTAGTCACAGCGAGATGGCAAGAGAGGGAGGTGAGAATAAGGGCGGCGACAGCAGGTTATAGGCGGAGGCAGGAAGGGAGAAGTAGCACGCGGGAGCGTTATACAGGTGGTGCGAAAGAGGAGGTAAGCAGCGCGGGTAGCGAAAAGGAGGAGTAAAGTACAGGGCGAGGACGAGCGGATAGACTGTAGCAATTCAGAGGTCAGCAAGCGCGGCTGTCAGGAAGCCAGTAGGACGACTAGCGAAAAATGCGCAGGGCAAGATTGTGCCACAGTGCAGGGAAGCGGCCGGTAGCGCCTAAGCGGCATAGAGAGAGGGCTGAATCGAAGCAAAGTCCAACGCCGATATAGGGATCGCGGATATATAACGCCTGAGACGACTCGGCGGCGAGTGGGTCAGGTGCCTGTCCGGACCCACGCTGCCGGCCGAGAACGGTGGCTGGGCGGTGCATACGCCCAGCCCCACACACACAGCGGCAGAAGTAGGGCGCAAGCTTGTGTTTAGGCCTGAGCCCGGACCTCTAGAGGGGCGAGTAGGTTTCATCTGTAAGTAAGTAGCAGAGGACGACAGCGCCAAAAGCAGGGAGGGCGTAGCATAGGGCGATAACGGTGGAAGTTGATGAGCAGGGAGACGTATAATATAAGGGCACAAGAGCCGAGCGAGGCGGTCGGACGGACTGCGGAGCGCCGGCGTTTCTGGGAGATTGGGAGCAGCTGAAGTAGCCTAGGTAGCGCAGCAGAATGGCGAAAGCGGGGCAGCTAGGAGAGGCGGAGCCCAGAGTGAGGCGCTAGGGGCTCAAGGCAGCCGCGAAGGAGGATAGAGGCGACAGGCGAGAGAGCGATGTTTAAATAGGCTAAGAGAGTATAGCAGAGGGAGCGATAGGGAGAGGTTTAGAGAGTAAGGGCTAAGGAGGTGAGCAGAGGCAATAGTGGCTTAGATAGAGTAGAGGGGTACAGGAAGGGCAGTTTCAGGAGCAGCGAGGCGGATATGGAGGGCGAGTTAGACGAGCACGGTAGGAGCGATGGATAGGAGTGGAGTTAGAGAAGAGCCTAGACTTAGAGGCAGCTAGCAGAGATATAGAGGTAGGCTTTTAAGCGTTTACGCCAGAGGAGGGTAAGAGGTTAGCAGTGAGCAGGTGCGGGCGAGAGTAGAGGGGGCGGAAGTAGCAGCGCAGAGATAGCACATGAGAAGAGGAAGAAGGGCGAGAGGGAAGTCTTAGAAGAGCTAGGTGAGTCAAGCGTAGGCAGAACGGGTAATTAAGAGGCGAATAGACAGAGGGAGACAAGGTACAGGAGTACGCGAGGAGGGGCGAAGGTAGAAGTAGGGGTAGACAGGAGCCGCAAGCAGCCAGAGAGAGGTATAGGAGTATATAGGAGAGGGGAGAGGGTTTTATGTTAAGGGCTAAGCTAGCAAGGCGAGTAGCGAGTAGGGGGCACAGGTTTGAAAGGGAAGCAGAGCGAGCAGAGAGGTAGGGAGGCGAAGAGATAGACAGGGTAGAGTGCGGAGACTATAGTTGGATGTCGAGACTTAGAAGCGCAGAGAAAGGAAGAGGGGGTTTCGCGCAAGAGTAAGCGGAGAGAGGAAGCTCGGCGATTAGGCGCAGCGTGGAAAGAGCTAAGCGGCTCGCAGAGGTAGAGAGAGGGAGCAGCAGAAGAAGCGCGGGGGGAGTGACGCAGCAGCAGGAGTCGCGCGCGGAGAGCAGACGCCAGAGGACGCAGCGGAGGTAAGGAAGGACGTAGCAGGACAGAGAGTGCGAGGCTAAAGCAGCAGGCGCGCGGGGGTAGGCAGCGGTTAGGGCCGCATGACGCTCGAAGGGTATGTAGAGGGAGGACGCCGGGCAGAAAGAGGCAGCTACGACGCACGGACGCGAAGAGAAGGCAGGCAAGAGGGGTTAGAGGCGAGAGGTATGAAGTCGGCGGAAGAACGAGCGAGAAGGCTAGAGGCGCGAGGCGGGGACCAGCATGATCACCAGGGTCGGGAGTAGTTAGGTAGGATGGCGCGGAGCGAAAACGAGACAGCAGTTAGCGAGAGCGCTATAGAGGGGCTAGAGGGCAGAGAGAATAGAGGGAGGTTAGCGGGCAGTAGAGCGGAGGGAGGTTTAAGAGAGTGAAGAGGGGTAGGAGAGCCATAGAGCAAGACTCCAGGGCAGCTAGAAGAAGAAGGAGGAGTCAAGCAGCGAGTAGGGGGGAGGCGCAGGCCAGCGGGGAAGCAGGAGCGAGAGAGAGTAAGGTAGATAGGGGGCGCAGAATACGAAGAACACGTGACGGCGGCTAGGCGGTTAAGCAATGAGGGCGAGCTAGCAAGAGGGCGCAGCGTAGTTAAGCGAAGAACTAGAGCGTTAGTAGGGGAGGGCTTTAGACGGTAGGGCGCTAGAGAGAAGGAGAGGAGCGAGTAGAAAGAGAGGGGGCGCAGGAGAGCAGTAGAGGTTCAGTAGGGAGCGCTAGCTTATGGGAAGTAAGATAGTACGAGGGAGACGGTAGCGGTAGGAATGGGAGAGCAAGCAGAAGGGTAGAAGGAACAGAAGAAGAGAGAAGCTAGAGAGGCAGGTAGAGGGACAGAGTGCAGAGCGAAAATAAGCCAAGTCGAGAGAGAGGCAGAAGCAAGAGTAGGCAGCTAGTGGAGCTAAAGAAATTAAGTTAGTAAAGACAGAGGAGCTAGAGAGGGGAGAAGAGAGGGAGGCAGCAGCGGCCAAGTTAGAGAGGCGAAGAGGGGTAGAGGGCAAGGAGAAGGTTGAAGAGCAGTAGGAGAAGTTACGTAGCGCTAGAGAGTAGTATGAGAGAGGGGTAGGAAGTGGCTGAGGCGTGACGGAAGAGGAAGCAAGAAGATGAGTGGGTTAGAGGTAGAGCAGGGGGAGGCCAGGCAGTTTAAGGAGGCTGGTGGAGAAGCAGTCATAAAGCCGCAAGGACCGCTGTAGGGGAGGGCGAGTGAGAGGTAGCCCCGCGAGCAGCGCAGGGAAGAAAGCGAGAGCGGATAGAGGCGAGGCGAGAGAGTAGGGATGGATTGGGGGCGCCGTATCCCGCCGCCGAGCGGTCAAGGGCGGCACCGCCGGCGCCGTGTCCTGCACGTATCGGCTTGCTATACGACGCGGCAGAACGATCGTCGACCAGGCAAGAGCCGGCCGAGAGCGAGGCGGTAAGTCGAGACGACGGGTAGTGTGGTAACAAGATAAATAGAGAGACAGGGAGCCGTCAGCAGCACGAGTGAGAGTTTAGGAGGTATAGAGCGGGCAGAGTAGCTCGATTAAGCGAACGTAGAGTAGGCTAAGCTAGTCGGCCTGGACGGAAGGGCAGACGGGCATAGGCCGGTAAGCGAGGGCAAGGAAGATAGGAGGCGAGTAGAGGTAGAGCCGCAGAATAGTAGTAGGGGCCAAAGCAGCAGCGAAGAAGCAGACTAGAAGGGCTAGAGAGAAGGTAGGGGCGGTGGGGGAGAGGAGGGCAGCGGTGATCAGCAGAAGTAAGAGGGAGGAGCGTCGAGAATGAGAGAGATTAAGAAGCGGAGAGAGAGAAGGAGCTTTAAAAAGTAGGCAGTGGAGAGGGAGAGTAAGGCTACGGACAGTGCGCGCGGAGCACGAAGAAGGCGGGAGAAGGCGGATGCAGAGCAGATAATGGAGTCTAGAGTTAGAGGAGAGGACGAACAAGAAGATTAGCAAGGGGGTAACGAGCGAGAGTCGAGGCTTTAGACGAAGGAGCCCTAGCGAGGGGGGGAAGAGGCAGCTAGAGCAGCGGAGGCGCCAGCGGAGGGGAAGTGAAGGTGGAAAGAGAGCGCGAGAGGGGCCGCGTAGGAGAGCCATAGCAAAGGGCGGCAGTAAAGAGAACGAAAATAGCAGAGGACGGGAAAGAGAGGGGGGGAGGACGAGAGATACGAGTCAGAGCAAGTGCGGAAAGAGTAAGCAATTGAGGGAGGGGGGAGGTTTAAGTAAGAGAGCCGCAGAGAGAGAAGCGGGCGCAGAGAATGAGCATAGACAGAGGAGACGGAGCGAATAGACTTAGAGTGAGCCTAGCTAGCTAAGCAGCGGCCAGAGCAGGCAGGCAGGTAAATTTAAAGCGGACAGTAGAGTAAAGACGCGTGGCAAGGGCGGCAGGGCCGCCGGTAGCAGGCGCTAGCAAAGCGCGCAGATAGCGCTAGCGAGATGATGGCGCAGGATAGGAGCAGGAGAGAAGCTGCTGGGTTATAGATAGGCGAGCAGAGACGAGCGAAGTAGACCCAGGTTAGCGAAGTAGGGGTAGAGAAGATGCGTTAAAGCGGAAAGGACTAGGGGCAGGAGAGGGCATCGCAGCGTTTAAGGAAGAGGTATGGAAGCAGAAGACACAGGTAAGGCAGGAACGAGCAAGAGACAGGAGGGTAGAGGCGGAGTAGCCAGCGTTTAGCTAGAGTAAGACTTATAGCAAAGAGTCGAAAGGTACGAGTAGCCGGGTAGTAGAATAGCGGCAGGAAGGAAGAGAGTGGCGAAGTCAGCGGAAGGGACGCAGAGCGAAGCCGATAGAGCAGGCGAGGAGGAACGCAGCAGGAAGTGTCATACGTGACAGAAGGGGGCAGAGACAGGCAGTAGGCGAAGTAGCAAAGAAGGAGAGCGTAGAGATTATGAGGGAGTAGAGACGCTAAGAAAGAGTAGCGGAGGTATAGAGGAGTAGAGGTAGAGTTTAGGTGCAAGAAGAGAGGAGAGTAAAGGGGAGGACGAAGGAGGAGCAGACTAGCAGGGGCAAGAGGCCAGTGTTTAAGGTAAGAGCAAGGCGAGAGATCGAAGAGTAGGGCGGAAGCCGAAAGAAGCGAGGCGCGGAGTTAAGAATCACGAGAGTAGAATCAAGCCGGGGCACGAGGCGAGACAGATTAGAAAGAGGTAGGGGTCGAGCGCAGGGAAGGACGAGGAGTGCTAGAGCAGATAGCCGTAGGAGAGTAGGTAGCGAGTAGAGGAGGGCATGTAGGGAAGCAGCGAAGAGCGAGCGAGAGAGGAGTGAAGTAAAGCAGAGGAGATAGTAGATTAGCGGGCTTAGGCAGCAGAGGGAGCAGGAAAGAAAATGAAAGAGGCAGCAGAGGAGGAAGCAGCCGTAAGATAGCAGGCAGTTATAGAAGCAGGTTTAAGTTCAGACTACAGAAGAGGAAGGGAGTTAGCGAGGAAGTATAGTAGGAGGCATGAGCCATGCTAGAGGCGAGAGCGCAGAAGGCGCGAAGCTGCAGGGAGGCCGAGAAAAGGGAAGACAGAGAAAGAGGACAAACTTAGAGGAAGGTTAGCAGGAGAAGACAAACGCCGAAGCGTAGGGAAGAGGAGCAGAGGGCGTAGCGAAGCCACTAGAAACGGGGGCGAAAGCTAGCGGACTATCGGAGAAGGAGAGACAGAGAAAGCTACAGGAGAGCGAGAGAACGCAGATGCAGCCGCGTAGAAGGAGGTCGAAGGGTAGCAGAGAAGAGGGGGATAATAGTACAGTAGTAGGCAGGGTAGGGAGAGTCAGAGTAGGAGAGAGGTAAGAAAGACGGCCGAGAAAGTAGAAGAAGATAAGGGGCGAGGCTAGGAGCGCGGGCGGACTAAGGTTAGGGAGCAGAGGAGCAGGCGCCGCGAAGGGGAGAGGCGTATGACATCAGAAGACGAGACAAGGCGGAGAGGAGCAGAAGTCAGGTGGAGTGGCCTTGGGATCGCGAGAGCGAGACGAAAGGCGAAGAGTAAGGTAGGCAGGAGAGATAGGGGAGAGGCAGTAGGGCGTGGGAGGAGCGACGGCAACGCAGTCGGAGAGGAGGCCGAAGCAGAAGGAGCGAGGAAAAGCTAGGAGGCGTAGACAGAGGGAGATGGCAAGGTCCAGAGCGAAGAGACGGCAAGCACAGTTAGAAGCGGGACAGAGGAAGCAGGTGCGCTAAGAGGAGCTAAGAAGAGAGGTTAAGCGGACAGAGCAGAGATGTTTAGAGAAGTAAAGCAGGGGAAGTAGGGACGGGAGGCTATAGCATAGGAGAGAGGGTGTAGGGGAGCTAAGCGCACGTGTGGGTAGGTAGGGCGCGGTAGAGGGATAGAGATAGAGCCGGGCAGAGAGAAAGGTAGGTAGGCAAGTAAGGTTAAGCGGTACGAGACAGGATGGGGCTTAGAGGTAGAGGGTTAAAGCAGAGCAAGCCGTATTTAGTAGCAAGTAGGTGCAGAAATTAGCGAGTTAGGCATGGAGGACCAGGAGAAGAGTGGGCGAGACGGAGCTAGGGAGCAGTATGCGCAGGTTACAGGTTAAGTAGCCTGCGTAGAGCGGGTAGAGACAGGTGAGGAAGCGGACGAGGTGCAAGAAGAGGGGGGGAGACTACGGTAAAACCACAGAGAGCGTGACGAAGCACCAACGTCCGCGCCTCAGTTGTCCGCCGGACTCAGCGAGCGGCGCCATAGCGCCAGATGGCAGGATGAATGGCCGCCCCACGAGTGTTGGACGGTGTACGGCGAGACGGCACCGGTGAACCGCTGCCGCGCGGGAGCAGGATCAAGGTCGGAGCCAGTAAGTATCGAAGCAACGAATCAAGCATCGACGGCACGAAAGAGCCGTAGGATGCTGGTTCGCCGGCAGAAGAGGGGAGAACGTCATAGCCAGCGGGGAGCAGGCTAACAGCGCCTGTTTAAGCACAGAGGATATGACAGTAGGCCGGAAGAGGAAGAAGTTACGAGAGCGGGAGAGAGGGAAGTGCCAGGCGAGTCGAGGAGAGCACAAGCAGATAACAGGAGTTAGAAGCGAGACGAAGAAAGGAGACAGACGAGGAAAGGTATACCTAGAAGGGTAGGGCGGATTAGACGACAGAGGAGGGAATCGGGACAATGAAGGACAGCGAGAAGAGGCGGGTGGAAAAGGAGCGGGATAGGCAGGAGATGCGAGGTAGAGAATAAGTAAGGAGATCGGCAGGTAAGACAGGGGGAAGCTAGACGGGCTGCCAGGGCAGGAGGCCCATAGCAGACTAGAGATAGAGCGGAGCTAGGGCCGACAGTAGTAAGATTTAGAGACGCAACAGCATTGAGCGGGAGAGGTATGCTACGTAGCAGGGAGGTAGACGCCGGGAGAAGCGCGGCAGAAGGCGCAGCGAGCGTTGCAGACTATGTAGCTAGAACGCAGCAAGAGGGTTTAGTGGGCCTCAGCCGACCGAGAGAGTAGCCGAGATAGAAGTAGGCGGACGGCCGAGTAGAGACCGGTATAAGAGTAGATTAGCCAGAGAGGAGGTAGGGAGGCGGAGAAAAGACTAAGAGAAGAAACGCGAGAGTAGAGCCAGTAGCAGTAGGGTAGGGCGAGCAGCTAAGGCCGCGCGAGGAGGTTCTCGGTAGACGCCAGCGAGATAGGAGGAGAAGCAGTTAGCCGAGGCCCAAAAAGGCCACGAGTGAGGCGCACTTCGGTGCTCACGGGCCGCCCGGCGTAACGGCGTCGTGCGCACGTTACGGGCGCCGCAGAGGCCTCGCCCGTCGCGCAGAGGAGGCATCCGGTCCGGACAGGCGACACACGAGTCGGCGTGCGAGGCGAAGGTACCGATGAGAAAAGTAGGCTAGACGTTGCACTATAAGACCATATGCGAGCTGCTGCAGGGTATCGAAGTCCAAGCAGGCGCATTCAAGGCGAGGTAGAGAACGCGGCGAGGGTGAGGAGAGGTGGTCGACGGAGAGAGGGGAACAAAGGCGCTCCGCGCACGGCCGCCGGGAAGGGAAGTCAGACGGAAGGCAGGTGCAGCGCGACCGGGAGTCACAGTGTGAGCGCAGGAAAGGCTAGGCTCAGCCAGCAGGTTAAGGAAGGGCAGAAGCGAGGCGGGCACAGAAAGGGGGGTTAAGGACAGAAAGCGAGCACGAAAGCGTGCCGTAGTAAGTAGTAGGCGGCAGGGTAACGAGTTTACAGAGGGGCAGCTAAAGCAAGAGAAGAGAGTAGAGGCCAGCCGAGCCCCGTGGCAAGGCAGAGAGATAGAATAGCGACAGAGCCAAGATAGGTAGCAGAGCAAAGCCTAGAGAGAAGCGTAGTAGGCAGGGGGCGCGGAGTACAGTAAGCGCGGTTAGCAGTAGTTGAATGCAGAGTAGGAGAGAGTGCGTAGTAGACTATTCAGAGCAGGGGGGAGTAGGGGGGCTAGAAAAAGGTTAGGAGGCAAAGCAGCAGCCACCGGCAGAAGCTGAGTGAATGGCGAGCGTGGTTTACGAGAAGCGCGCAGTGTTAGAGAGGAGGAGAGAGTAGCCAGAGAAAAGTGATAGAAGGCAAGTAGGCCGTAGTAGCAGCGAGTTAGGGCCACGGAGGATGCAGGGGGAGAGAGAGTAGCCGATAGGGGAAGCGGGGAGGGAGCAGATCTGAAGAAGAGAGGGAGATAGGAAAGGGATAGCGAGTGCCAGGCTAGACGCGGTAGCAAAAGAGGGGCAGTGAGTGAGAGAGAGAAAAGTAGCAGAGGTAAAGAGTGAGAAGCGTAGGTCGGACGAGAGTAGAAAGAGCGCAAGTCTAGCGGGCGGGGGAGAAGAGAGGAGGGTATAGTGTCGCCAGCTCAGAGTGTTAAGTAGAGAGAGTAGTTCGCAAAGAGCGTAGGGACGCGGGGGATCGTAGAAAGAAAGAAAGACGCGAGAGAGAGGTGAGGAGGGCACGCGAAGGATATAAAGCAAGCGCAAGAGCCAACGGCCGGAGAGAGCGGGATGCGGCAGTAGGTATGTGGCCGAGGGCAGGATGACAGCAGTAGTAAGCAGAGGGGAGAGGCACCTAGCTAGGGAGGGAAGAGAGTTTAAGAGGAGGCCGGTAGCAATAGCAGAGCGCGGAAGAGAGGAAGGAGGAGAGATGGCAGAGCGATAGGAGAGAGGTAGAGGAGCAGCAGGGATGAGAGGATAGAAGCGAGCCGCCAGGTAGCGACAGGCGAGGAGTTAGAGTATGTGAAGTGAGAAGAGCAGGGGGATCCAGAGACAGGGGATCAGGAGCGAGGTAGGTTAGGAGGCGAGGTAGGCGTAGGGGTAAAAAGCGCAGGGCCAGGTAAAGAGCTTAGAGAAGAAGGCCCAGTAACGGCGCGGAGAGAGAGTTTAGGCCGGCAAGCGTAGTTTATGCTAGAGATGTAGAGGGGTAGAGCGTTTAGTTAAGGATCAGAGGGAGTATTACCGAGGAGTTTAGGGCGGTAGGAGCGGGCTTAGAGGCCGGCAGAGAAGAAGGGAAAGCGTCGTCGCTAGGTCGCGCGCGCGACCGGCGGCCGGGTGCGCGGGGCTAAGTGAGGTCCGGCCGCCTGGCAAGGGGGCGCAAGGCGGCGATGTCAAGACAACGGATCCAGTAGGCATCAATCGGGCCCGTGGTCGGGTAACAGAGACGCGTAGGCCCCGCCAGATACGCAACACGTCGAGCTGACGGCTTCGGGCCGCGTCACGCACGGGGGCGCGCCAGCCCGACTGACAAAGTGGGGGTACGGCGCGTGGAGCAGTCGAGCACGCTAGCATTACGGCCTCGTAGCCCGTAAGATTTGGCAAGCTGTAGCTTAGCAGAGCCTTAAGATAGGACGCCAAGTATAGTGAGCGGCAGGTAGCACCCGTATCAGTGTACGGGCAGTTTACACGAACACGTACTGAAGTGGCGGAGCAAGCACTCGCGCAGTGACGCCCGCCAGCGCCGCCGCCAGGATGTAGGCGTAGCGGCTGCGGAGGGCCCTGTAACGGCTTGGGCGTCGGACTGATAATCTAGCGCGGCTTCACAGCTGTGGCTCACGGACGGGAGCGAGGACGTCAAACGCCGGCTGCCGGGCATAAGGGTCGCGGACCGCTCTGTGCTACGCGCTGCTTCTCGTGAAACGGATGACGGAGCGGTGGACCGGGACTCCTCCCGCCGGCGACCGTTCGCTGACCGGTCGCCGCGCGCCGCGCGGCAGCAACGGCCGCGCGCGCGCAGCCGCCGGCAGTACGACTCGCTCACCGACCATGGCGCGCGTCGAGACGCGAGCGGGACGAATCCGAGAAGCGCGGGGCAGTCGCCGCCGATCCGGGCCTTCCGACGCGGCTTATAGCGGCGGACAGCGGGACGCGTTCGGACCCGTAACGAAACGACGCGCCCGTATACCGCAGCGAGTCGCGCGCCGCCGCAGCACCCGCCCCGCACCGCGCGAAACCGGCGCGGCTCGGCGGGAGGTTTCGCCAGACAGGAAACGGAAGAGACAGAGCGCATATATATTCGTAAAGCGGCTCCGGTTGAGGTGGAATGAGCGAGACTTCGTGGCCAATAGCGGCTAAGGGAGGTAACACAGCGGGGCAATGGCCGAAGACACGAGGCAGAGAGAGCGGGATAGCGGAGAGGCAAAGAACAGCTCAGTTCCGGGGGGTGGGAGGTAAGAGCAGCGCCGAGGAGCGATAGACAGTCGGAATAGCAAAGCATCAGCCAGAACTACCCGCAGGCGCGTAGACCGCGCGGGTGCCGGAAGCGGCTAAGCAGCAAGAGCGAAACGGCGAAGAAGGAGCAGGCGAAGCGGGCTTAATTACGGCTCCTTAGCTATAGAGGCAAGTAGCCAGAGACGACGCGGCGTAGTAGCGAGTAAGCATAGGAGCAGGAGAGCAGCTAGAGTAGGAAGGGAGAAAGAAGTAGGATGGAGCTAAAGGAGGTTGAGGAATGCTGCAGACAAGGGCGGAAGAGGGAAGTGAGCGGAGCCAAGCGGTAGCGGGTATGAGGTCGGGCAGGCTAATCGCCCGGGCGCCAGTCGCGGGGCGCGTGCCGAGACTGGTGCCCCCGACGGGCTTACCGGAGGGACCGTCCACGCGCACGGAGTAGCCGCGCCGGTCGTGAGTGTGGGCTTACTCGAGTGGGAGATGAGTCGACAGCGAGCAAGGCCGCAACGCGTCGTGCGAAGGCAGCGCTGTACGGGGAGAATAGAGGTCGAGCGCGTAAGAAGGAGACCAGGATAGAGCCGAGCCTGGGCAAGTACAAGAGGCAAGGGGCTGCGAGAGTGTAGCGGGCAGCGCGTTCAGCGAACGGGTGAGAGGAGGAAGGAGCCCACAGCATGATGTGAGAGCGGTCCAGCGAGGCAGCGCACGTACGTCGCCCCGCGAACAGCGTCGGCGGCAAAAATGCGGGAAGGAAGGCGCGACGGAACGGCGACGCCTAGCAGCCGGGCCACAGATCCAGGCCGCTAGGCGAAGCGCAGCACCAGGCAGCGCCGACGAGCCGAGTGCGGCTTACGCCGCGCGCCGTAGACGCTGATCCGCACCGCGCATGGCCTTCGCGGATTAAGTGGCGAGCACGACGAGCAGCGGCGCGAGTGGATCGCGGGTTGTCGGTTCGCTAGGCATCGGGCGCGAACGGCGCTGGAGCCCTTTGTCGCAGCCGAACGGCCCGCGGGACAGTAGTCCGTCACGGGAGACTCACAGCCCACGGGAGGCGGTCGAGTCAGAGATCGAGCTTAGCAGCGAAGCAGCCTCGACAGGAGGGAACGTCCGCCAGGGCCGGTCGACAGCCCGCCCGGCTGAATATCCAGATAGGACGCACGACGGCGCAGGAGTAGCAGCAAGTTAGGCAGAGCAGTTACGTGACAGAGGGCGAGAGGGGGGCATCAAGGAAGTGGGAAGAGAGGTCGCAGACGACAGTGCTAGGCAGAAAGCTTATAGCAGTAGGCACGACAGAAGGTAGATAGAAGAGGAGAGGAGAACAGCAAGGGCAGAGCAGCAGAGGTAGCGCCTAGCAATTAAGGAGAAGGGAAGCGCTAAGATCGTAGGAAGAGAGAGACCGGGGATAAGGCCGGCGTCGTAGGGAGTAGTCGAAGAGCGGCATATAGAGATTAGAGAGAGAAGACGCGGGCAGAGTAGGACAGACGCGGCAAGCGCGGGAAGCGGAGAGCAGCCGACGGAGGCGAGCCGGGCGTCGGCAGAGCGATCAACGGCCGATGTTATAAAGAGAGGCAGCGGTAGCGTCGCGAACAAAGCCGATATACAGCCGACGCGCGCCGGCAAGGCGCGCCACGGAGGGCCGCGGGCCGGCTATGCGGCAGCATACTGCGACGTCGCGTGTGGGAATATATAACGCAACGCATTATCGCCCGGCTCGACGGGGTGAAGAGCAGCCTGAGGCGTTAACCGCGCGCGGACCACACGACGCCGAACATGCTCGGCTCTGGCCTCGGCGGAACTTGCCGCGGGGCGGCAAAAGGGGTCGGGCGGGCCGAGGAGCGTCCCGTTACGAGGAGGTCCTCCCGCGGCCGCTAAGCTAAGCAGGTAAAGCGGCCGCAGACCTCGGCCGGCAGGCCTGTGGACACGCAGCGGTGGCTCGGGACTCGTCGCCCGGCAAATCAGCCGAGCGTCGTGTTAGGCGCGGCATACGCACCGCCGAAGCGCGCAGGCGTCGCAACCGCCGCCGTCCCTCACTCGTGCACGGCCGGCGGCCGCAGCTCGTCGCCCGCCGCTAACGTCGGCGCGCCCCCTTGCGCGACGTCGACCTTGCGGCGCACGTACCTGTCGTTGCAAACGCGCGGCCTCCGCCCGCCTTACGGCCAGGACTCCTGCCCGGCCGAAACGCCGCCCCCTCCGCCCGCCCCCCGCCCCACATACGCCCAGAAGCCGGCCGGGCAGCCACAGCCTAGACACACCGACCGCCGCCCGGAATGCCAGCCATCCGCCCCAGAGCCTGAAGCCGCCAGAGCCCCCGCCGCCAATGCCCCAGGCCGCCAAGCCAAGCGCCCCACCGAGGAAGCTCCCCAGCCAAAGAGCCGCCGCCCCAGCCCCCAGTTTAGCAAGCCCTAAGCCTCAGAGCCAGCCGCCGCGCAAGCCCAGCCAGCCCGCCTGGTTTAGCCAAGCGAGCAGCCTCGCCAGGCCAAGCCACGGCCACCGACCCCAGGGAGCCAAGAGACCCTTAAGCCCCCAGCCTTAAGCCGCCAAGCAGCCGTAGCTAAGCCTAGAAGTAGCCCTAGCCCCCGCCAGAGCCAGCCAGATGCCCCGCCAGCGCTAAGCCTTATAGCCAGCCGAGCGTGCAATGGCCAGCCGGAAGCCCAGCCAGCACAGCCCAAGCCACGCCGGCCAGCCGCCGCCTAGACCCCAAGCCCTAAAAAAGCCAGCCGCCAACCCCCCCGCCGCCAGGCCAGGGTTGGCCAGCCGCCGAGTAGCCAGCCGCCTAGCCGGCCTAGAGCCTCGAAGCCAGGCCAAGAGCCAGAGAGCCCGGCGCGCGCCGAACCAAGCCGAAGAGGACAGCACCAAGCCCACCGAGGACCCCCACCCTAAGCCAGGAGCCCCTGTAGCCCAGCCGCCGCCCAGAAGAAGCAGCCCTATGCCCAGAGAGCAGAGCCCCTTAGAAGAAGCCTAGCCCAGCCAGAAGCCGCAGCGCCCAGACCCGCCAGCCAGACCGCCAGAGAGAGCTAGCCAGGCCAGCCTCCCAGCCAGCCCATAGCCAGAGCCCAAGGAGAGAAGCGTCACCAGGCCAAAGGCCTAGCAGCCAGCGCCCCAGCCCCACACGAGCCGACCAAGCCCACGAGCCAACCGGCCCCGCCCCAGCCACCAGCCAAAAGCCAGGCCGGCCGCCCCCCCACAGAGCCTTTAGAGCCATCCGAAGGACCAGCGCCCATAGAGCAGCCCTAGCCAAGCCGCCAAAGAGCCGCCAAGCCCCCAGCCAGCCTCGAACAGACCAGAGTTTAGAAGAGACCCCACTCCATACAAGCCACAAAGCCTAGAGCCCGCCAAAGAGCCCAGCCAGCCCGACCACGCGCACCCCCCCAGCCAACCTCATTTCAATTTGCTTCAGAAGCCTATGACACCCATGACATGCAAACATACATCGCGATCAATCCCCATCCAAAAACGTCCTTCTATCCACTCGCACCCATCAATTTGTCCATCTCGATTTATTCACCTATCTATACATACATAGGTCTGTGCCTACACTCTCATACATGTTCGTGTACATGGGTCCTTAAGGGGGCACTAGCTGTTTTTTCAAAATTTCTTTTTTGTACTACTTAGATTGATATACAATAACAAAAAAAAAAACAAAAAACAAAAAAACCGAGGGAGAGAGAGAGAGAGAGAGAATCCTGTATAAAAAATTATCAAATTCTTATATATTTTGTGGAAATTGCTTGAAGCTGACCCAGAACTTGAGTTAGCACTTTTTCAGTTGCAAAATATTTAGGAGTATACTTTTTTATAGCTCTTATTTGATATTGTTCATCAAGTACTAGGCTTAGTAATTAACTGTAGGGAAAAATCTAAATAATTTTATGGTAAACACAGCTAATATGCCCCTTTAATTTATCACTTATGTGCAATTTTACAATCTACGAAAAACATATATCACAGATAGATAACATGAATTCTAGTAAATTCGGTATCAAGTAATATCGGCACCGAGTAACTTCGGCACTTGTAAAAGTAACTTCGGCACTTGCATAAGTAACATCGGCACTTACAAGTTCAAGTAACCTCGGCACTTAACCCTTTCATCCCTACAGACCATAATAGACTGGTTTTAAACAATATAAAAGAGCATACCTCTCTGATATTCAGGGGATGAAAAGGTTAAACAGGTTTTATTGATTAAGATAAATGTATAAATCTCTCATGATGAATTTAAATTTCCAAAAATCAGGTTTTAACACGTGTTTTTGGAGGTGCCGAAATTACCTGATACGAATGACTGGGCAAAGTCACAAAGTTGGAAAATCGTCGTCAAAGTTAAATGATGGATTGTCACTTTTCTTCTTTTTATCAAATTTCTTTTCTTCTAGTAGCTGCATCAGTACGTGGCCGTGACAAGGCTCCGGATGACACCAGCAACCGAGAGTTTTACCCTCCAATTCTTCTAATGATTCATACAACGTCTTTCCGTTTTCTTGAAGTTTCTTGTCAGTTTTTACATATTTTCTGTACATTCTCGAACATTCATCTCGTCCGTATTTCCGCACATGAAACGGATTCCCCCATTTACTACCTACCGCCCCCGGCACATAGTCAGTCATATCGCGGCCAATGTAAATATTGTTAGGATTTTCCAGCCATTCCTCTAAGTCCTTGATCCCGATTTTATTTAAGTTTTTCTTTCTGATATTCATTACGGTGGTTTTATTTTGTTTTGTTGCCATGGTGATTCTAAAACAGAATGAATATGATAAATTAAATGAAACCTACATAAATAGACCAATGTATGAGAGAGAGAGAGAGAGAGAGAGAGAGAGAGAGAGAGAGCCTATCGACCTATCGCCCATTATATAGCCACACTATTTACCTTTCTGTCTTTCAGTCAGCAACAGATTCTACAATGCCGAGTGTTACAGAAATCTTAGGAAGCTGTATCCAATTCAGCAAAGACACTAACTACATACTGAAGATATTTTTACTACAGTACCTTTATACATTTTATACATATAAGTATAGGACCTTTACTCGGGTATTTCACAAACACTGGGCAATCATCTATAAATAGTAGCTTCGTAGGCTACCTGTCGTAACGTATTTGTCATGATTCAGTCGTTAATTGATACACAAGATCTGTCATAGAACTAATCAGCGATATATAAAGCTAATAAGAGCTATTAGCCTTATATATCGCTGATCTAATATTATAAAATTTTAATGACAAAAAAAAAAAAAAAAAAAAAATTAAAAGACCAAGTTAACTGTGGATATTTTAGAAGGATAATTCCGTTCGCATTGTACGTGTTTACTCCCAAATAATAGCCGCAAACTATTATATCCGGTCTTACAGATCGAGCATCGCGAAGAAGCTCAGTGTAGTGCGGAACTCGATTTGACATTGACGGATTTAGGCGGAGGTGTTGCAACCCCCTTTGACAAATTCCAAAAGGCCGTTGACACCCCTCTGAAGGCACGCACCTTCGGCGTTCGCATTTCGTAATGATAGAAACTCTCAACCCCCTTTCAAAAACAATCCTGGATTCGCCCCTGTTTTAAGTAAACTTTTTTTGGTAAAATCACTTTAATTCAACCTAGAGGAATCAAGCCCTTTCTATTTCCAATTCTCTTAAATCTTAAATAAATCTTCTTGACAACGCTTGGAAAAATACCAGCTTGGCGACATAATTGGAAATTTAAATGTGAACTTGGGTCTAATTGGGGGAAAATTTGGACACAGAAATCAAAATTTAATGGAATCTCATTTTTAAATACAAATTCCCTTGCATTTATTTATTTTTCATTTTGATCGTTGCCTCAATACCAAATTGGTATTTTTTTATCATCAAAGTGGGAAAAAACTGAAACCTTTTGCATTAAGAATTGGGGCCAATTTTGTCCCCCGTAGAAATGATAAAAAAGGCTTGCAAGGCTTCACGGATGTTGCACAGTTTAACTAAATAGATTTACTATGATTGAAATTCCCTCAATCCTTGATCCCTAATAGGCGTTTTCTGAATTGTTTCATTCTGATGGGGACTTCCCAATAGTCTGATGGTTCACTTGTCCGAAGGTTCTCTAGTATGATGGTTCACTAGTCCAAAGGTTCTCTAGTCTGATGGTTCACTTGTCCGTAGGTTTTCTAGTCTGATGGTTCACTTGTCCGAAGGTTCTCTAGTCTGGAGGTTCACTAGTCCGAAGGTTCTCTAGTCTGATGGTTCACTTGTCCGAAGGTTCTCTAGTCTGGAGGTTCACTAGTCCGAAGGTTCTCTAGTCTGATGGTTCACTTGTCCGTAGGTTCTCTAGTCTGGAGGTTCACTAGTCCGAAGGTTCTCTAGTCTGATGGTTCACTTGTCCGTAGGTTCTCTAGTCTGATGGTTCACTTGTCCGAAGGTTCTCTAGTCTGATGGTTCACTTGTCCGTAGGTTCTCTAGTCTGATGGTTCACTTGTCCGTAGGTACTCTAGTCTGATGGTTCACTTGTCCGTAGGTTCTCTAGTCTGGAGGTTCACTAGTCCGAAGGTTCTCTAGTCTGGAAAAGTTGAGGCAAAGAATTTGGGTTGATTCGGATCTGAATGTTAACCAATCCAAATCCAATAGAAAAAGTTGGAGGTGGATGATTAGGGTGGATCCGAAGTTGAAGGTCCACTAGTCTGAAGGACTGCCAATCAGAAGGCCCTCTAGTCCTAAGGTTCCTAAGACAGTAAATATAGACGAAGGATTTGGGTTGATCTGGATACCAATTTTAGCCTTCAATAGCAGATATATGAGTTGGTGCACTGTCTCTGCCTTACCCTACCAGAGTTTTAGCACATTTCTTTAAATGAAATCAAATATTCTCTAGGATTTATTAGCTGCATTGTGGATATAATTTGAACCAATAGATGTGTAGAACACTGTGTTAAAATAAAATGTAGCTAGCTATTAGTATATTATTATTATTATTTTGCCTGTTTACAGGTTTTCTGATATCAGATCATGCCGTCAACCATCCTCGAAAAATGGCAGCCGAGAACTCTGTGACAGATCGTTTTGTCTTGTATATCACTGGCCTTTGGCTGCATTAGACAGGTGACCGCTGGTTTAGGTGTGTTTATGTAGTGAAATTGATTGGGGGAGGAACAGAAACTGGCTGTTGAAGACGATTGGCTGCTGGAAACAGGTTGTTTTTAAGGCAGGTTTGACTGTATAGACATATCTAAATTATCTCGAAAAAATGAATTAATGTTTTGTTTTCCGGAGATATTTTTAGTCTGATAAAAAGTAATTCACTAGATAAAAACGAATAAATATTTCGTTTTCCGTGAGGTATTTTTTATCGGGTGAAAATATTCCGAGAAAACAAAGTAATAATAAATATTTTGTTTTCTCTCAAGTGGGTCATGCAGATTTCAAAGCTCCACCTTATTTCTGCAGTCGGATAAAACAGGGTGACAAAAAAATATTCATTGAATCTTAAAAAGTCCAACAAAACTTTAATTTGCTAGACTGAAATATACTCTAAATGGCCTTTGCTGTATTGGAGGCACATTTGCATGTGTCATGCAAAGTTGTCAATTTCTCGAACACATTCCTCTTTTGGGATTTTCTGATTTTTGCTGTGAGGGGTATCTGAAGGGTAAGTGTACCAGAAGGCAGAACAACCCTCAAGTGATTGGTGAACAGAAGGCAGCAATCGTAACAGAACTCCAAACATATGCTAGTGTCCACCCAGCACCTAGGAGGTCAATTGGAGCATATTTTGGAAAGGACATTGTCCTATGGCATATTGCTAATTTTGAAAAATTCCAAGATTTATGCATTTTGGAATTTTACAAAATTACCAACAACATAATTTTTAACCAAGATAGCTGCATCTTTGGGGAATTATCATACACAAACTGAAAATTAAGTCCAACAAAGTGTACTTTTTCAAGGTCATACTGTCAGAGGTCAAGGTCACAGAGACAGAAACACGAAAATTAGAATTTTGCTGGACCTTTGTAGGATTTAATAAATAAAATTTTTATGGGTTCTGTTTTTTTTTATAATTACAGCTTTTCACTTTTCAGTGAAAAGATCTATATGTTTTGTTCTGTTTATTCTTGTTCTTCCCAGGATGTTGCACCAATTTTAGATCATCTTATAAAGTTGTGCAGGAATATTTTTCAAGGTCATAAAGTTAAAGGTCAAGGTCACAGAGGTCAAGTTGTAAAATTTTATGAAATGAAGAACTATTGAAAGACTAAAGCTAGGATCATGAAGCTTACCTCAGTGAGTCTCCTTGACATTCTCTAGAACTGTATACTTTTTCAAGGTCATACTGTCAAAGGTCAAGGTCACAGAGCCAAACTGAATGGAATATGTTAGCTAGAGAAAGGTCTATTGAGCTACATTTGCACAAAGGGTCAGTTACAGAGCACTTAAATTGTTTCTGTCATTGGGGCCTGGTTGGGGGGTTGAGAATCATGTATTGTCAGCAATATATAAATGTGAGGTTTACTATATTGCTGGTATTGTGTGTGGGACAATACAGAATTCCCGTAACACCCCTCCCCCGTCAATAGAATCAAGTGATTAGATTATAACTAAATGGCCCACTACAGAACCCCTAAAGGAATTATGACCTGTTCCAACAGGATCCATTTTTCAGAAGAAATTTTGATCTTTAGTATCCCCCGAATATAGATTGCATATATTCACTCTACTGGTAATTATTTGATAATTATCATGAGAAATTACCCGTAGTTCAGATTCGGACTTAAGCAACACCCTCAGCAATTGGATTTCTTTGACTGAATCGGTTAGATGCTCTTCATAACTAGATTCCATAGTCCACATACTTCAGGGATTAATATCACTAACATGTGGGTCCTGAAAAAAAGACCCATTCCCAATGCAAAATCTGATATTTTTTGGCCAATTTTGTTAAAAAATTTTCCAGTTATGTTTACCCGATTTCATTCACATTCCGTATTAAAGAATAAAAAAGAGAATTTAGTACATGTATGAACTGCACTTTAAAGTGTTCAGATGAAAACCATGTTGTCAATTAAATAAGAGAAGCTAAATGAAACATGTGTCTCTATTCTTATGACTTAAAATGACCATTTTCCCAGTTTGGCTCATTGCGGCATAAAATTCACAGTTGTAAGGGTACAGGACCCTCTCCCCTAATGGGTCTATTAAAACCTATATTTATATTACTTTTTTTTCTTTTTTGCCAGATGAGTGAGGCACAGACCATACCAGGTTACCGACCACCATTTTGGGGACCTTACTTATCAAACCGACAGTGGGGTACTGTGAGGAAAGATTGTAGCCTAGATGGGAATTGGTAAACTTTTTCTCATTTGTAGCACACCAAAGGTTCATGTGAATTGTTACCAATTTGTGTCTTTCAGCAAGGATTTTCCACCCTATTGTAAAGGGGGGATGGGACAAAATAAGGCCCTATTACCAATACAAAAAATAACAATTTAAGAAAATTTGACGTCAAAATTTCCCAATTGATGTTAAATGAAAATGGATTTTGAGAGATTATTTTGTTTTCAAACAGTATTGCATATTTTTTGATTTTCCAATTTCAATAAAATGTTGCTAGAATTCTAAAATCAAAAGACCCAGCTACCATTCCCAAAAGAGTGTGGAAAATCCCTGTTTATTTGTTTGTTTGTTTATTGTTTTTAAATGTCCCACTCCAGAATATTTCACTCATATGGAGACGCCACTAAATGCTGATGAAGGGCTTCAGATTTTTGGCCTATGCTCTGCACTTATGGCCATTGAGCAGTGAGGGTTCTTTAACATACCGACACCTACTGTGACACAGGACCTTTGTTTTTACTGTCTCATCCAATGGACTGGAAATCAACCTGCTGCTGTCTGGATTTGAACTCACAACCTCATGATCAAGAGTCGAGCGCACTACCGACTGAGCCAGGCCGGCTCAGTAAATCCCTGTTAATTAATAATTCCACTGCCAATTCACATTATTCTGAAAAATTTATGTTTATGATTGCCAAAAATTAGTACATCTTTAAAATATCCTCATGAACGAATGATCAGAATTCTTTCAAAATTGGCATACATAATTCTTACTGCTAACATTTCTCGATATCTGTATCTGCATGAATTGAAAAAAATTATTGTTTCTGAGTTATATGAATAATTCTATGATTTAAATTTATGTTTTTTGAAGAAATTTGATAATAGATTTTTGACACATTTCTGAGGTCTTTTCAGACAGTAATTTTGATTAATTTTTTTAAGATTTCTTTAATTACATTAATCTGAATGAAGCATTCATTTTTTATGTATTTAACTTGTATATAGGTTAAGAAATCCATTTGTGAAAAAAAGTTTGCTAAATTGTTATATTTATTAATTTTATGAATTTCAATGTAATTTGATGAAACTTTACAGGAAAAAAGTACTCAAGGCCCTACTGGTACCCAGGTTTTGTTTTTCGACCCGATCGGTTTAGGGGTGGATCAAGTGTGGGAGAGAATTGGTCCCAGAGGGTACTACTCCTTGAAAATCTCATCCAGAACCACTGCATGAATTGAAAAATGGATTGAGTCTGAATGATAGGCATGAATTATCTCCCCTTGTATTTACAGCGGTGTATTCTATGAAAGATGTGTGTGGGCTAGGATTAAGCCACAGGCTTCATTTGAGGGTCGAAGCAACGAGATTGGGGGTAGATGCTGGAGGGGGACTTTTTTGTGTACCCCTACATTTACATGTTTTACTTGTATATGGCAGATTTCAGGAGTGTTACATGGATATGTCCCACTGAAATAATTCCGTCCATGTTTATGATACACAAAGGTTATATGAAATAAAGAGGAAGTCTGTTGCTAATGTTACACTTGAGCTAGTGTTACATGGATGGAATACGTCCCACTGAAATAATTCCGTCCATGTTTATGTTACACAAAGGTTATATGAAATAAAGAGGAAGTCTGTTGCTAATGTTACACTTGAACTAGTGTTACATGGATGGAATACGTCCCACTGAAATAATTCCGTCCATGTTTATGTTACGCAAAGGTTATATGAAATAAAGAGGAAGTCTGTTGCTAATGTTACACTTGTGCTAGTGTCGCATGGATGGAATATGTCCCACTGAAATAATTCCGTCCATGTTTATGTTACACAAAGGTTATATGAAATAAAGAGGAAATCTGTTGCTAATGTTACACTTGTGCTAGTGTTACTATTTTTAATGGAAAATTTCATTAGTTATTTTCAGTATTAATGGTTGCGATCAGCTTTCCTTTAGCCTCGAAATTACTCTTTAGACGTCACTTTTTGTAAAGAGTACACTGCATTCTGGGTAAATGTGCGGAGATGTAGTAAAAACAGAGTTAATTTCTGTTGCAAGTCATTGAAGTGTTACAGGTTTTGGAGAGAGAAAACGTAATGTAACATTACCAATGAAATAAACCCCCACATTTTCTGACATACCGGTACTAAGACTTTAAATTGACTCTAGTGATTTCAGAATTGCTAACTCATATTTCTTATGTCATAGTTTTATCCGTAAGCCCCTACACAGGACAAATGATAACACATGCATACTGCTAATGTTATGCATGATAAACAGGACAGAAAATGACCTTTGTGACATCATTGATAAAAATGTTAATATATATATATAAATTTCTAAAATGAAAGAAATAAAAACACATAAGGTACTGTTTTCAAACCCATTTTGGATAGAATCTTGGAAAAAAAATCATTCTCTTTTACATAATAGGTATTTTTTAATAACATCTGAACAAAGGACATCAGAACTGAAGGGAGTTAATTTTGTCCTCTTTTGGGCTCTGTTACATAAAGAGTAAAACACAGTGAAATAACATAGATAATTTTATTTGAATATGTATCAGTTAGATGTAATATTACACAAAATATTATATTAATGCATAAAAAAATTGAATAATTACATGTAGTTAATAATATAATTTAATTAATTGTAGTTTTTCCATCCATGTAACACAAACACTCCTGATTTCTGCCATATAGGTTACAATATGCTTTTGTGAAAGAAATTTGCTAAATATTTTCATGAATTTTTATGAGTTTCTTTGGACTACAGAAAAGAAATAAGGGATTAATTTTTTTCACATGGTCAGCTTATTCTTGGAAACCAATAAAGGGAATTTGATGAAACTTTACAGGAAGCAAGTACCAACAGTCATCTTCCATATCTGTGTTTTTCTCTAGATCAGCCTATGTATTCTTGGTCTTTTTTTACCATAAAAATCACCTATGGAAAATTAAATGATATTAAAAACAAACTTTATGCACCTTCAACAAATTGTTGAGGGAGGGGCCATGGCATATGAATTTTCCCCTGTCCGCCTACCCATCCGTCTGGGGGCATCATTTATGTCTTGCAGACAGTACAACAATTTCAAGTTGTACTTCAACATGCATATGGCAGAGCAGAGGGGGTACCATCCATATTATCTTTTATTCACTTATTTATTTTTTTTTGCAGCTGGGATTCAACCACTTTTGCAAAGGCAAATAAAACAGCCTATCATTTTAAAAGTTATGATTTAAGTATAATAGAAAATGAAACAGATTGGGAATACGATGGACTATTTGGTTATTCTGATTCTCATGCTGAAGTTTGTATGAGTTTAGCTTTGTGGAATACAAGAGATCCAATATTAAAAGAAAGGCTATTTGGTCTCTCAGGACCACAGGTACTGTACA
This sequence comes from Atrina japonica, assembly GCA_030159075.1. Classification (NCBI taxonomy): domain Eukaryota; kingdom Metazoa; phylum Mollusca; class Bivalvia; order Pterioida; family Pinnidae; genus Atrina; species Atrina japonica. Next base: position 100,308 of record BROG01000364.1, read on the forward strand.
TATTGTTGATTAAAGAACCAAATTCAGATTTTCATATACAGTGAAACTAGTATATAAAGACCTCCTTAGGGACACAACAAAATCAATCTTTATATAGAGGTGGTCTTTATATAGAGGTGGATTTGCACACAGATGGTACTATTGGGGACAGCAAAAAATGGTCTTTATGACCAGGTGGTCTTTATACACAGGTGGTTGCTAAAGCAGGTTTTACTGTACTGTATAGTCCTGTTATTTCCCCAAAGTTCTAACATAATCAAATAATTTCAAAATATTTCTTTGGTTTTCTCTATTGTTAAAGCCAGTTTACAGAGACTGTAACATGCACCATGGTCTGCCAGTGCATCACATCAGGATCTGCCAATCTATCTTATCTCCTCTAGTTCTACCTGTCTACATTATCTCCTTTAGTTTTACCTGTCTATCTCATCTCCTGTAGTACTACCTGTCTATCTTATCTCTTCTAGTTCCAACTGTGTCTCTCTTATCTCCTCTAGGTCTACCTGTCTATCTGATCTTCTCTGGATCTACCCATCTATCTGGTCCTCTTTGGATATGCAATCTATCTGATCTTCTCTGGAATACCTGTCTACATTATTTCCTCTAGTTTTACCTGTCTATCTTATCTCCCATAGTTCTACCTGTCTATTTTATCGCTTCTAGTTCCACCTGTCTCTCTTATCTCCTCTAAATCTACCTGTCTATCTGATCTTCTCTGGATATGCTCATCTATCCATTCTTCTCTGAATCTGCCTGTTTATCTGATCTTCTGTGGATCTACCCATCTATCAGTTCTTCTCTGGATTTTCCCATCTATCTGATCTTCTCTTGAACTACCCATCTATCCAATCTTCTCTGGATCTATCCATCTACCTTCTCTTCTGTGGATCTACCCATTTATCTGATCTTCTGTGGATCTACCCATCTATCTGTTCTTCTCTGGATCTACCCATCTATCTGGTCCTTTTTGGATATACAATCTATCTGATCTTCCCTGGATTTACCAGTCTATCTGTTCGTCTCTAAATCTAACTGTCTATTTGTTCTTCTGAGGATATGCCCATCTATCTGATCTTCTCTGGATCTGCTCATCTATCGGTATCTGATTTTCTATCTGATTTTCTATCTGATTTTTCTGATATGCCCTTCTATCTGAATTTTTCTGGATATACCCATCTATTCGTTATTCTCTGGATTTGCCCATCTATCTGATCTTCTCTGGATCTTCCTGTCTGTCTGATCATGTCTGGATCTACCCATTTATCCATTCTTCTTGGGATCTACCCACCTATTTAATCTACTCTAGATCTTTGGATTTGCCCGTTTATCTGAGCTTATCGGGATCTGCCCATCTATCTGTTCTTATCTTTACCTGCCAGTATTTCCATTCCACTCTGGATCATAGCCACTCTATCACTTTCCAGTTCTCTTCTCTTGAACTACCCATCTACCAGATCTGCTCTGGATCAACCCATCTATCTGATGTTCTGGAGATCTACCCATCTGTCTGATCTTCTGGATCTGCTTGTCTGTTTGATCTTTTCTGTTTGGATCTTCCCATTTATCTGATCCTCTGTGGATATGCCCGTTTATCTGATCTTCTCTGGATCTGCCAGTCTATCTGTTCTTCTCTGAATCTACCTGTCATTTTGTTCTTCTCTGGATTTACAGTCTATCTGATTTTCTCTGGATTTGCCCATCTATCTGATCTTCTGAGGATATGCCCATTTATCTGTTCTTCTCTAGATCTACTTGTCTATCTGATCTTCTCTGGATCTACCCGTCTATCTGATCTTCTACGAATTTGCCCATATATCTGATCTTCTGGGGATATGGCCATTTATCTGTTCTTCTCTAGATCTACTTGTCTATCTGATCTTCTACGGATTTGACCATCTATCTGATCATCTGAGAATATGCCCATCTGTCTGATCTTCTCTTGATCTACCTGTCTATCTGATCTTCTGAGGATATGCCTGTCTATCTGATCTGAGGATCTGCCCGTCTATCTGATCTTCTGTGGATCTGCCCGTCTATCTGATCTTCTGTGGATCTACCCATCTATCTGATCTTCCAAGGATCTACCCATCTATCTGATCTTCTGTGGATCTACCCATCTATCTGATCTTCTGTGCATCTACCCATCTATCTGATCTTCTGTGGATCTATTCATCTATCTGTTCATCTCACTCCAACTCTATATTTTTTCCTCTCACTCTGACTTGCTCTTGTGGTATCATCTACTGTGGGAATTATAAACTTGAAAACGGTAAACCTTGATATATCATCAAACCTGATATATCAGTAAAGTTATCAAAAACAAAAGGAGACATTAATTACTTTTTAATCATGTTCTCACTTTTTGATCTGTTTACAAGGGTTTTCCAAAAATTAGAACAATATATTTTTTTGTAAAACCCTGGTAAATAATAAAGTGAGAACATGATATAAAGAATGGCTATCTTCAGGGGTGGATCCAGAAATTTTCAAAGAAGGGGCATCAAGGTTTTTAGAAAGGGAGGTGATAAAATGCCATTGGTGTGAAAATGGTGCATTAAGGGAGGAAGATTTGCTGAGTGTATTGAGGTGCCAAAATTGTGCTTATTTATTTTCATTAAAATCAAATTTATTTCAAAAAAGGAATGTTTTAAAGATTTTTTTTCTTTGCTAATTTCAGGGCACTTAATTACCACCGAACAAATACTTAAACATTGTGCAGTTCGTATAGAGTGCATACATCTATACTTTGCCCTTAAATCTGCCACCGATCTAAAATGCACATGTACGCATGGCTCTGGCAAATATATGTGATATGTGTACTACCTTCAGCAGCAATAAACATTGAAAACCACAGCCAGTTATATACATGCAGGCCTAATTATATTCCAAAATAAATTTTAAGGAAGGAAAGAATCACATTGCACAAAATATACAAAGTTAAGCCAGTCACTTTAATATAGAATCACTTTCACAATCCATATTCCCACTGCCAGAAAAGTAGCCTGCTGTGTCTTTATAATTGTGATAGCCAAAATAACGAACAAAATACCCATACATCTAAGTTTACTTTCCTATAAATAAATGAATACAGGCATAGGCTTAATATAATGCTGATATATCTACATGTATATCGCTGCTATTTCTCTCTCTCTCTCTCTCTCTCTCTCTCTCTCTCTCTCTCTCTCTCTCTCTCTCTCTCTCTCTCTCTCTCTCTCTCTTTCTCAATCTCACACATATGATCTCTTTTTTAATCGCCAGGGAAACCATGGAGAAGATATTAAAGAGTTGTTGTATTATCTGGACGGAACCCCTGACCATAGTTTTACGCGCGCTGTGTACAAATATCCCCAGTGTGAGTTCCCTTATAAGGATCTGGTGCAAGAGAGCATGTGTCGTGATGGAGCTGATCCAGAATATGAAATCACAGAAACTGGTAACCATAGCTACATACATTTTGTCCAATTAAATTGAACTAAAGTTTTAAATACCATTTTGTTTTTTGATAAAAATCATTTTTTAAAAAGAAAAAGAAATATGTTTTCTCTGAAAGATCTTTTTTGTCAAAATACATATAGGTATATCTATGTAAACTTTATGATGATAGCACCCTTGAAAAGTGCTTGAATTTGATGCAAAGTGTTTGATTTATTTCATCAGAGTGCTTGAATTCTACTCTTTGCATGTTTATTCATCCCTAAAGAAAGTTATCTAAAGAAAATTTAGCTCTCATACAGATGATTCACCTACAATTTGAGTAAAACATTTTTGTATGTAGCGTAACTCTAATCAGTATTTTGGAGACCGCCATTAAAATGTGAAAGAACTTTGCTGACAGTGTTTCTTTTTTACTTTGTTTTGCTTTGCATGGTCTTCAAAGCTTAAACATACCAATTTAAAGTGTATGAAAAGTGCTTGAAAAACACTGTGAAATGTCCTGGAAAAGTGCTTGAAAAACACTTTGAAACATCCTGGAAAAGCACTTGAAAAACACTGAAATGTCCTGGAAAAGTGCTTGAAAAATACTGTGAAATGTCTCGGAAAAGCGCTTGAAAACACTGTGAAATGTCCTGGAAAAGTGCTTGAAAAACACTGTGAAATGTCCTGGAAAACTGTGAAATGCCCTGGAAAAGCACTTGAAAAATCGTTTTCATTGGCTGTATGAACCATGTGGACTGATACCAATGCCATGTGGGTTCTTTTATTTGCCACACCTTCCATGGTGCCGTTTTCAGTTTCATTCGAAAGACATGTGACACTCACTTCGTATGCCCAGCACACGGTGACAGAATGGTCACTACCATGTTAAAATTCTTTGGTATGACCCGGCCTAGGAATTGAACCTGGGATCTGCTTTGGATTGAAAGTAGCAAGGAGTTTTATAATAGTAGTAAATTACTATCAGGTCATGAGGAATGATATATACTTTTTGCATGATAAATGATTTAGATTGGGAGACAATGATTTAAATCCTAACAGGGGTGGTAGGCTAGTTTTCAAGACAATAATGTTAAAGCTACAGTAATGTATAATGTCATTTTTTACCAGTACATCCCTATTTTTAGAAAATAGACAACATTGTTCGGGTTTTTAACAGAAGCCAGATGCTCCACTGTATGTACATAGACCTCTATATACATTCTGTAGGTCTGTATTGATAGGTGCAGTATATGAAATATAGTAAAACCTGCTTTAATGACCACCTGTGTATAAAGACCATTTTTACTGTCCCCAATAGTACCATTTGTGTACAAATCAACCTCTATATAAAGACCACCTCCCTGTAAAAGCTGGTTTCATTGTCTCAGTAAGGAGGTCGTTATATACAACTGTATACACTGTACGTCCCTGTAAAGGCTGGTTTCATTGTCTCATTAAAGAGGTCGAATTATACAACTGTATACACTGTACCTCCCTGTAAAGGCTGGTTTCATTGTCTCATTAAAGAGGTTGAATTATACAACTATATACACTGTACCTCCCTGTAAAGGCTGGTTTCATTGTCTCATTAAAGAGGTCGAATTATACAACTATATACACTGTACCTCCCTGTAAAGGCTGGTTTCATTGTCTCACTGAGGAGGTCGAATTATACAACTATATACACTGTACCTCCCTCTAAAGGCTGGTTTCATTGTCTCAGCAAGGAGGTTCGTTATATACAACTGTATACACTGTACCTCCCTGTAAAGGCTGGTTTCATTGTCTCACTGAGGAGGTCGAATTATACAACTATATACACTGTACCTCCCTGTAAAGGCTGGTTTCATTGTCTCATTAAAGAGGTCGAATTATACAACTATATACACTGTACCTCCCTGTAAAGGCTGGTTTCATTGTCTCACTGAGGAGGTCGAATTATACAACTATATACACTGTACCTCCCTCTAAAGGCTGGTTTCATTGTCTCAGCAAGGAGGTCGTTATATACAACTGTATACACTGTACCTCCCTGTAAAGGCTGGTTTCATTGTCTCACTGAGGAGGTCGAATTATACAACTATATACACTGTACCTCCCTGTAAAGGCTGGTTTCATTGTCTCAGTAAGGAGGTCGTTATATACAACTGTATACACTGTACCTCCCTGTAGAGGCTGGTTTCATTGTCTCACTAAGGAGGTCGTTATATACAACTGTATACACTGTACCTCCCTGTAAAGGCTGGTTTCATTGTCTCACTAAGGAGGTCGAATTATACAAGTATATACACTGTACCTCCCTGTAAAGGATTGTTTCATTGTTTCACTAAGGAGGTTGTTATATACAACTGTATACCTCCTGTAGAGGCTGGTTTCATTGTCTCACTAAGGAGGTCATTATATACAACTGTATACACCATACCTCCCTGTAAAGGCTGGTTTCACTGTCTCACTAAGGAGGTTGTTCTATACAACTGTATACCTCCCTGTAAAGGCTGGTTTCATTGTTGCTATTTCCTAATGGTTAACCTGCTATCAGTCTTTCTAAAATAAAGTCGGCCTTGCTCAGTCTGTAGCTACATGAGATTGAAAGATTCTAGATTGGACATGAAACAACAATAAACAAACAATATTTTGAAATACATTCAAACTTGCATTGAAGGTCACCTATGTAAAAAGGGCACCTGCCTATAAAGGTCATTCAAATATAATCTTTGTTATGATTTTATAAATTACGAACCTCTTTATAAAGGCCACCTGTCTAATGGCCACTTTTGCCTGTTCCATTGACAGGACTTTATAAACACTAGTTGTGCATGTTGTGCACACTTAAAAATTATTTAGAGATCGGAGAAGGATTTTTTTTTCTGTTTTTACTGTAATTTGATTTATATTCTTGTATTTCAGTTTTGTTAAAGAATTATGTCACATACAAAATGTAAATACAGGAAGTCTGAATCGCAGGTTTATTGTGTCAAAATAATTTAGCACAGTACTTCATTACACACAAATATTTGCTGTACATTTAACTCTGCCCATGGCATAGGATATTTGACTAAGCTATATTAGTGGTATAGAATATTTTATGTAACTACAAGTGGCATAGGATATTTGTAGCCATACAAATGGCATACATGTATTTGATGCAGTCATATCAGTGGTATAGGATATTTGATTCAGCTATACCAGTGGCATAGGATATTTGATGTAGTTTTACCAGTGGCATAGGTTATTTGATGTACCTATACAAGCAGTACAGGATATTTGATGTAACTACAAGTGGCATATGATATTTTATATAGCTATGCCAATGGTAGAGGATACTTGATGTAGTTTTACATGTGGCATAGGGTATTTGATGTAGTTTTGCCATTGGCATGGTATATTTTATGTAGCTATACCAGTGGCATGGGCTATTTGATGTTGTTAGATGGGTTGCATAGGATATTTGATGAAGCTATACAAGTGGCATAGTGTATTTGATGTAACTATATCAGTGGTATAGGACATTTGATGTGGCTATAACAGTGGCATATGATATTTTATGTAACTATGCCAGTGGCATAGGATATTTGATGTAGTTATACCAGTGGTATAGGATATTTTAAGTTGCTGCAAGTGGTATGGGGTATTTGAAATAGGTATACAAGTGGTAAAGGATATTTTATTTAGTTATACCCATGTCATAGATATTTAATGTAGCTATACCCATGGCATAGAATATTTGATGTAGCTATACCAGTGGCATTGGATATATGATGTAGCTATACAATTGGCATTTGATATTTGATGTAGGTTTACCAGTGGCATAGGATGTTTACTATAGCTATACCAGTGGCATAGGATGTTTACTATAGCTATACCAGTGGCATAGGATGTTTACTGTAGATATACCAGTGGCATAGGATATTTAATGTAGCTATACAAGTAGAATAAGATATTTGATATAGCTGTACCAGTGATTTAGGATATTTGATGTGGCTATGCCAGTGTCATTTGATATTTGATGTAGCTATAACAGTGGCAAAAAATATTTGATTTATCTATAACATTGATGTAGCTATGCCAGTGGCACAGGTAATTTGGTGTACTTATTCCAATGGTATATCATATTTGAAATGTATATGCCATTGACATGGGATATTTGATTTAGATTTTCCAGTGGCATAGATTCTTTTAATGTTGCTATGCCAGTGGCATAGATTATTTAATGTTGCTATGCCAGTGGCATAGATTATTTGATGTTGATATGCCAGTTCTCTGCATATGAATATATTGACATCAGTGTTTCTTTTTCACAGGATTATTTGATCAGAACGAATATTTCGATGTGGAAGTGACTTATGCCAAGGATAAAGCAGTGGGTCGTAGCCTGATATGTTGCTATACTGTAACAAATCAGTCTGACAATACAGCTCCGATTACGATTATCCCAAAGTTCTGGTCAAAGTATGGAATCATATTGCTTGTTCAATGTGCTAATACAAAGAATTTAAATCTATACCATATCACATCAACAAAAATATTTTCTTAATTAGATAATTTAGGGTACATATAACTTGTACTTAAAAGTCGTCACTAGCTAGCTACATAATGCACTACGCAAAGTACCTACACATTGCAGAGGTAACCTACAGCATGAAAAACTAGTTGTATCACAGTTATTTACATGGATGATTCATTTGTATATACATATATATATTTTTAGTAGAAATTGTTAAAATATTTTTGACATATTTCTGACATCTTTTCTGCCTTTGTGATTTTCATTCTTTTTTATTTTGCATTCACTCTAAATGAGTGTTATAATAATTTATCAGTTGAGGTGCTCATCCTAAAACTGTATAAAGTACAGTGGACACTCACTATCAAGACCACCTAACCGACTGACTTATTGTGGCCTGATTAGTGAGGTGTTACAATGGACACTCACTATCAAGACCACCTAACCGACTGACTCAAAGTAGTGAGGTGTTACAGTGGAAACTCACTATCAAGACCACCTAACCGACTGACTTATTGTGGCCTGATTAGTGAGGTGTTACAATGGACACTCACTATCAAGACCACCTAACCGGCTGGCTCATTGTGGCCTGATTAGTGAGGTGTTACAATGGACACTCACTATCAAGACCACCTAACCGGCTGACTCAGAGTAGTGTGGTGTTACAATGGACACTCACTATCAAGACCACCTAACCGACTGACTTATTGTGGCCTGATTATTTAGGTGTTACAATGGACACTCACTATCAAGACCACCTAACCGACTGACTTATTGTGGCCTGATTATTTAGGTGTTACAATGGACACTCACTATCAAGACCACCTAACCGGCTGGCTCATTGTGGCCTGATTAGTGAGGTGTTACCATGGACACTCACTATCAAGACCACCTAACTGTCTTACTTAGAGTAGTGAGGTGTTACAGTGGAACCTTGCTATTAAGACCACCTAACTGACTGACTCAAATTGGTCTGATTAGCTGTTGGTCTTGTAAATGAGGTCCTGGACTTAGTTTATATTCATAATGATAAGTTTAAGAGACAAAATGTTTATGGTCGTAAATGAGAGGTGGTCTCCTGAGTGAGGTCTTCTAAGCAAGGTGAGTTTTAGACAATGTTCCAGTGTATTTGAGGGATACCAGCTTTTGAATTTGGAAAGATTTGAGTTAGTTTATTTGATTTTTTCTCTTTGCAATTCAAAATTGTTTGTTTCTTTTTGAAGGTCCAAGTATTTTCAGAGGTTGGAGAAAGATAAAAGGATTCTGATAAACCATTCAGAGGGTACTATATATTTTGGTCACTTTTTTTAAAATTTATATTTCCATTATATTTACATTCCCATGACCCCCCCCCCCCCCTGGGTGTAAAGTATCAATTAGCGAAGTGAAATTTTAAGTGTATTTGGTGTAAGTTCAAATTTCGACGTGTTTTGTGTCATCATTCTGATAACGCTTGTTTTATATATACCTGTGATACATAGAGGATAGGAACTGTTTTTGGCTTATTTCAAGAAAATGCCTGCAGTAACTGCAGAAGTCAATCAAGTTAATTACAGGAGGATATTAGGTCAGATTTGAGGTCACCTAAGCAAAGGTCGTGGTGACCTATTGTGATTGTGTTGTCTGTCGTCAAGCGTTGTGCGTTATCTTTTTCACATTTTCAGTTTCTTCTCAAGCTGAGACACAAAATAACAGAATAGAACAGTCTGTCATAGATCAGACATAGAACACACCATGATGGGTGCCAAGATCCCTCTGGGGTCTCTTGTTGGTTGGCATGATCTATTTACAGACTGGGTTTCCCCTTGGTAATGTAGTTAAGTATTACTTATAGTGCATTTGGGCATATATAGAGCAAAGTTTTTTGTTATTTTCTCAAAGACATTTATATCTGGAACCATTATCTCATATAAAATGAATTTGCTTATACATAACTGCACAGAATTTACTACAGTAGAACTTCGATGAGTCGAAGTTCAAGGGACCACCTAAAAAAGTTCGAAACATCGGGACTTCGACTCATGAATGGTAATCGAGAAATTTTAAATTTACTCAGTGCACTACCCTCATAATAACATGCCACACAAAAAATCTATTGTATGTGACTGTGTAAACGTATAGGTGCTGGGATCATGACTTAGAATCTAATCGACTAAACATGTAGATACAATGTATTTATTTTGTATTCAGAGAATAAATCCAAACATTCTGCTGAAAAATCGTAATGCAAGCCCCTTTACGACTGACTAGCTATCCCCCTGGTCGGATACCGGGTCCTTCACTAGACAGATCACAATCAGTAGAAGAGTGCATGGTGAGTTGATATCATATTGCCGATACCATTCATTTTATTCTGTTTTTTGACAAGCAACACTCTGAGTTTTAGAAGAAAATGCTTGCTTTATAATACCGGATCCTTTGGTTTTGTTTTTACAAATCAGTAATTTGTATTGACCCAAGCTACGAGATGGTAAACAACCAACACTGCCGCTGGTAATTTGCATATTTGAGCCTGACACAGTTGTAAACAATCAATAATCAATTAGCGTCTGCTTATTACTTTTAATTTCTTAAATCATGTTGTTATTTTTATATTGTCATGGGTGTTTATCAATAAACGTGTCCATTGTTCAACATAGTCGGATTGGTGTGAAAATTGCCACGGGGTAATTTACATCTTGTATACAGGTAAACTTTGACTTCGATTTATTTGTATGAATTTTCGACGTTATTACAGCGATCGTACTGCCAGTTTTGTATGATACACCAAGAAATTTGACTCATGAAAGTTTGATTTACATTAGCTTTTTAGTAAGATTATATAATGAAATAAATCAAAACTTTGTTAAAAGTTCGAAACGAGAAATTCGACTTATTGAAGTTCGACTCATCGAAGTTCTACTGTACATAAATCTATCCACAAGATTGAGACCTCTTAGAAAATCCTCAAAATTTCTGTTAGTTTATAATGATTGTTTAAAACGATTAGCAGAACTATCTGTATTCCTTACTTTTTAGCTCACCTGGCTAAAGCCATGGTGAACTTTTGTCATCACTTTGCGTCTGTCTTCCATCCGTATGTCCATCATCCGTCCATCCAACGTAAACTTCTCGTAAGAGATCTTCTCCTCTGAAACTATTGAGCCAATTGGAACCAAATTTGGTCACAATAGTCTTTGGGTGGTCCCCTGTACAAAAGTTGTTTTTCAGGTTCGCACCTGTTCCAAGATACTGCCAGCAAAGAACATAATTTAACATTGGACCCTTTTGGAAAACACATTTACAGATCTTTTTCTCTGGAATTACTATCCCAATTAAAACCAAACTTGGTCATACTGGTCCTTGGATGGACCCATTTTAACAATGTCCACAGGTCCAGGTGCTATCCAAGATGGCTGCCAGCAGGAAACATGGATTAACATCGGACCATATGGCAACACTTTCAATGATCTTCTCCTCTGAGACCACTCGACTGATTGGAACCAAACTTAATCGCATTAGTCATTGGGTGGTTCCCCCGTAGAGAAGATGGTTTTCAGGATTGCACCTCATCCAAGATGGTTGCTATCGGGGAACATAAATTAACATCGGACTCTATGGGAAAACACTTTTACAGCTCTTTTTCTCTGGAACTATTTATACCAATTACAACCAAACTTGGTCACAATGATTCATGGATGAACCCATGTAAAAAGGTATGATGAGTCCAGGTCCTATCCAAGATGGCCGCCAGTGGAGAACATAATTTAATGTTGGACCATATGGGAACATTTTGTAAGATCTTCTCTAAAATCACTGGGCCAGTGGAAGCAGACTTGATCACAATTGTCATTGGGTGGTCCCCTGAAAAAGAAAATGTTTTTCAGCTTCACACCTATTCTAAGATGGCCACCTTTATAACATGTGTTTTTAAGGTTCACATCTCATTCAAGATGGCTGTCCACAGGGAACATAATTTAACATTGAATCCTGTGGGAAAACACATAATCTTTTTTTTTCTTTGTAACTACAATGCCCAAAATAATCAAACTTTGTCACAATGGTCATTTGGATGGACCTGTTTAAGACATGTTTCTGGCAAGTCCAGGTCCGATTTTAGATGGCCACCAGCAGAAAACATAGCATTACATGTACATTGGACCCTATAGGAAAGTACATTTAGTGATCTGAAAGAATTTGGCTAATTTGAACCAAACTTCATCACAATGCTTCTTGGACCCTTTCAAAAGTGTCTGGCAGGTCCATATCCTATCCAAGATGTCCACCAGCAAGAAACTTGGCTTAAACATGGTACGGTATGATATTGGACCATATTGTAACACTTTCTTTCTGTCTCCGTGACATTTTCAGTAGTGCATTGTAGCATCTTGGGAATATGGAAACAGTTTGACAGAATTTGAGTTCTAAACATCAATACAATTTAGGTCTGAATATATGCTTATTGTCATGGAAAAGTCTACTTTAAGAGATTTGTGGTGTTGGCCATTTTTTGACATATTGATCAAACTTTTGTGCTTATTATCCCCTTGTGTCATGTTGTTGAGGGGATATAGGGATCTGCCCTTACGTAAGTATGTATGTAGTACTATATTTGTCTGCAGCATGCAGCTCAAACCATGCATGATAAATTCATCAAACATTCGTCAAGATCACATCAAGGCGGAGTGCAGGGTCAAGAACCATAACTCTTGCTTCCATTTTCACAGTTATTCCCCTTTGTAAAAAAATTGATTTTCCCCTTGTCCAGAGCATAATTCTCAAACCATATATAATTATTCATCAAACTTCTTTTTATATAGCTTCTCAAATTGTTCTGTAGCACGTGATGTTATAAATCTTGGATATGCAACCTCTTGTTTGGAGAATGTATCAAATCTTTGAACTGTCGGACTATTGGGCCAATGGACCATTGGACTATCAAACCTTCAAATTTTAGACTCATAATCTACTGGACTATATCAGGCCATCGGTCTTTCGGCCCCTTAGACTATCAAACTTTCAGAACATGACCTTCAGTGTTGTTTAATGCCACGCTTTTAGATCAACAAAAAAATTATTTCTTCTTTCAGGTCGATTTATATTACAATACAGTGAAGAAAACTCTCCATTTGTTCAATTTTATTATGGCCATTCAGATTTAGAAGCAAAGGTCATAAAAGGTATTGGAATTTCTTCCATATTGATACTGAGCTATGTGTTTTTTACTAACTGGAAAATAAGGTAATATTCTTTTTATCTACAGTAAAAACCTACTTTAGTGACCACCTCTGTATGAAGACCGCCTTGTCACAAAGACTGTTTTTTGCTGTTCCGAATAGTACCATTTGTGTACAAATCAACCTCTATATAAAGACCACCCCCCCTATTACTGCCTGGTTTTGTTGTGTCCTTAAGGGGTCCTTGTCACAAAGACTGTTTTTTGCTGTTCCGAATAGTACCATTTGTGTACAAATCAACCTCTATATAAAGACCACCCCCCTATAATGCCTGGTTTTGTTGTGTCCTTAAGGGGTCTTTATATACAAGTTTAACTGTAGTCCATGGTCCTCCAGTTTAAACATGTTAAAAAGAAAAACCTAGATTTGATCAATGTTTTTGACATGAAATGAGAAAATTTATTTCCTGTCTATTCACATCTGGAAGTTTTACAAAACAAAATCATGAATTTTCATAGAGAATTTGATTTTGTACCATACAAAAGTTTATACCAGTACTGAAATCACAGACAATAGGTTGTATCATGATGAAAAAACAGGACCTGTGATGGAAAATATACAGATGCCACAAACTGTGACAGATGATATACAGGTACCACAAACTGTGACAGATGATATACAGGTACAACAAACTGTGACAGATGATATACAGGTACCACAAACTGTGACAGATGATATACAGGTACCACAAAATGTGACAGATGATATACAGATACCACAAACTGTGACAGATGATATACAGGTACCACAAACTGTGACAGATGATATACAGGTACTACAAACTGTGACAGATGATATACAGGTACCACAAATTGTGACAGATGATATACAGATACCACAAACCATGACAGACGATGTACAGGTACCACAAACTGTGACATATGATATACAGGTACTACAAACTGTGACAGATGATATACAGGTACCACAAACTGTGACAGATGATATACAGGTACAAATAATTGTGACAGATGATATACAGATACCACAAACCATGACAGATGATATACAGGTACCACAAACTGTGACATATGATATACAGGTACCACAAACTTGACAGATGATATACAGGTACCACAAAATGTGACAGATGATATACAGGTACCAAAACTGTGAAAGATGATATACAGGTACCACAAACTGTTACAGATGATATACAGGTACCACAAACTGACAGATGATATACAGGTACCACAAAATGTGACAGATGATATACAGATACCACAAACTGTGACAGATGATATACAGGTACAACAAACTGTGACAGATGATATACTGGTACCACAAACTGTGACAGATGATATACAGGTACCACAAATTGTGACAGATAATATACAGGTACCACAAATTGTGACAGATAATATACAGATACCACAAACTGTGACATATGATATACAGGTACTACAAACTGTGACAGATGATGAACAGGTACCACAAACTGTGACAGATGATATACAGATACCACAAACTGTGACAGATGATATACAGGTACCACAAACTGTGACAGATGATATACAGGTATTACAAAATGTGACAGATGATATACAGGTACCACAAACTGTGACATATGATATACAGGTACCACAAACTGTGACAGATGATATATAGGTACCACAAACTGTGACAGATGATATACAGGTACCACAAACTGTGACAGATGATATACAGGTACCACAAACTGTGACATATGGTATACAGGTTCCACAAACTGACAGATGATATACAGGTACCACAAACTGTGACAGATGATATACAGGTACCACAAACTATGACAGATGATATACAGGTACCACAAAATGTGACAGATGATATACAGATACCACAAACTGTGACAGATGATATACAGGTACCACAAATTGTGACAGATGATATAGAAATACCACAAACCATGACAGATGATATACAGGTACCACAAACTGTGACATATGATATACAGGTACTACAAACTGTGACAGATGATATAGAGGTACCACAAACTGTGACAGATGATATACAGGTACCACAAATTGTGACAGATGATATACAGATACCACAAACCATGACAGACAATATACAGGTACCACAAACTGTGACATATGATATACAGGTACTACAAACTGTGACAGATGATATACAGGTACCGCAAACTGTGACAGATGATATACAGGTACCACAAATTGTGACAGATGATATACAGATACCACAAACCATGACAGACGATATACAGGTACCACAAACTGTGACATATGATATACAGATACCACAAACTGTGACAGATGATATACAGGTACCACAAAGTGTGACAGATGATATACAGGTACCACAAACTGTGACAGATGATATACAGGTACCACAAACTGTGACAGATGATATACAGGTACCACAAAATGTGACAGATGATATACAGATACCACAAACTGTGACAGATGATATACAGGTACCACAAACTGTGACAGATGATATACAGGTACCACAAACTGTGACAGATGATATACAGGTACCACAAATTGTGACAGATAATATACAGGTACCACAAATTGTGACATGATATACAGATACCACAAACCATGACAGACGATGTACAGGTACCACAAACTGTGACATATGATATACAGGTACCACAAACTGTGACAGATGATATACAGGTACCACAAACTGTGACAGATGATATACAGGTACCACAAATTGTGACAGATGATATACAGATACCACAAACCATGACAGACGATATACAGGTACCACAAACTGACAGATGATATACAGGTACCACAAACTGTGACAGATGATATACAGGTACCACAAATTGTGACAGATGATATACAGATACCACAAACCATGACAGATGATATACAGGTACCACAAACTGTGACATATGATATACAGGTACCACAAATTGTGACATAATATACAGGTACCACAAAATGTGACATGATATACAGATACCACAAACTGTGACATGTGATATACAGGTACCACAAACTGTGACAGATGATGAACAGGTACCACAAACTGTGACAGATGATATACAGATACCACAAACTGTGACAGATGATATACAGGTACTACAAACTGTGCCAGATGATATACAGGTACCACAAAATGTGACAGATGATATACAGGTACCACAAAATGTGACAGATGATATACAGGTACCACAAACTGTGACAGATGATATACAGGTACCATATGACAGATGTACAGGTACACAAAACTGTGACAGATGATATACAGGTACCACAACTGTGACAGATGATATACAGGTACCACAAACTGTGACAGATGATATATAGGTACCACAAACTGTGACATGATATACAGGTACCACAAACTGTGACATGGTATACAGGTTCCACAAACTGACAGATGATATACAGGTACCACAAACTGTGACTGTGGTACCACAAACTATGACAGATATATACAGGTACCACAAAAATGTGACAGATGATATACAGATACCACAAACTGTGACAGATGATATACAGGTACCACAAAATGTGACAGATGATATACAGGTACCACAAACTGTGACAGATGATATACAGGTACCATACAGATGATATAGAGATACCACAAACCATGACAGACGATATACAGGTACCACAAACTGTGACATATGATATACACAACAAACTGTGACAGATGATATACAGGTACCACAAACTGTGACAGATGATGAACAGGTACCACAAACTGTGACATATGATATACAGGTACCACAAACTGTGACAGATGATATATAGGTACCACAAACTGTGACAGATGATATACAGGTACCACAAACTGTGACAGATGATATACAGGTACCACATACTGTGACATATGGTATACAGGTTCCACAAACTGATGATATACAGGTACCACAAACTGTGACAGATGATATACAGGTACCACAAACTATGGCAGATGATATACAGGTACCACAAAATGTGACAGATGATATACAGATACCACAAACTGTGACAGATGATATACAGGTACCACAAAATGTGACAGATGATATACAGGTACCACAAACTGTGACAGATGATATACAGGTACCACAAATTGTGACAGATGATATAGAGATACCACAAACCATGACAGAAGATATACAGGTACCACAAACTGTGACATATGATATACACCACAAACTGTGACAGATGATATACAGGTACCACAAATTGTGACAGATGATATACAGATACCACAAACCATGACAGATGATATACAGGTACCACAAACTGTGACATATGATATACAGGTACTACAAACTGTGACAAATGATATACAGGTACCACAAACTGTGACAGATGATATACAGGTACCACAAATTGTGACAGATGATATACAGATACCACAAACCATGACAGACGATATACAGGTACCACAAACTGTGACATATGATATACAGATACCACAAACTGTGACAGATGATATACAGGTACCACAAACTGTGACAGATGATATACAGGTACCACAAATTGTGACAGATGATATACAGATACCACAAACCATTACAGACTATATACAGGTACCACAAACTGTGACAGATGATATACAGGTACCACAAACTGTGACAGATGATATACAGGTACCACAAAGTGTGACAGATGATATACAGGTACCACAAAGTGTGACAGATGATATACAGATACCACAAACTGTGACAGATGATATACAGGTACCACAAACTGTGACAGATGATATACAGGTACCACAAACTGTGACAGATGATATACAGGTACCACAAATTGTGACAGATAATATACAGGTACCACAAATTGTGACAGATAATATACAGATACCACAAACTGTGACATGATATACAGGTACCACAAATTGTGACAGATAATATACAGGTACCACAAATTGTGACAGATAATATACAGATACCACAAACTGTGACATGATATACAGGTACCACAAACTGTGACAGATGATGAACAGGTACCACAAAATGTGACAGATGATATACAGGTACCACAAACTGTGGCAGATGATATACAGGTACCACAAACTATGACAGATGATATACAGGTACCACAAACTGTGGCAGATGATATACAGGTACCACAAACTATGATATACAGGTACCACAAACTGTGACAGATGATATACAGATACCAAACTGTGACAGATGATATTCAGTACCACAAACTGTGACAGATGATATACAGGTACAACAAATGGTGACAGATGATATATAGGTACCACAAACTGTGACAGATGATATACAGGTACCACAACTGTGACAGATGACATAAAGGTACCACAAAATGTGACAGATGATATACAGGTACAACAAAAACTGTGACAGATGATATACAGGTACCACAAACTGTGACACATGATATACAGGTACCACACAAAATGTGACAGATGATATACAGGTACCACAAACTGTGACAGATGATATACAGGTACCACAAACTGTGACATGATATACAGGTACCACAAACTGTGACAGATGATGAACAGGTACCACAAACTGTGACAGATGATATACAGATACCACAAACTGTGACAGATGATATACAAGTACCACAAACTGTGACAGATGATATACAGGTACCACAAACTATGACAGATGATATACAGGTACCACAAACTGTGGCAGATGATATACAGGTACCACAAACTATGACAGATGGTATACAGGTACCACAAACTGTGACATGATATACAGATACCAAATTGTGACAGATGATATTCAGTACCACAAACTGTGACAGATGATATACAGGTACCACAAATGGTGACAGATGATATATAGGTACCACAAACTGTGACAGATGATATACAGGTACCACAACTGTGACAGATGACATAAAGTACCACAAACTGTGACAGATGATATACAGGTACCACAAACTGTGACAGATGATATACAGGTACCACAAACTGTGACAGATGATATACAGGTACCATAAAATGTGACAGATGATATACAGGTACCACAAACTGTGACAGATGATATACAGGTACCACAAACTGTGACAGATGATATACAGGTACCACAAACTGTGACAGATGATATACAGGTACCACAAACTGTGACAGATGATATACAGGTACCACAAACTGTGACAGATGATATACAGGTACCACAAACTGTGACAGATGATATACAGGTACCACAAAATGTGACAGATGATATACAGGTACCACAAAATGTGACAGATGATATACAGGTACCACAAACTGTATCAGATGATATACAGGTACCACAAATGGTGACAGATGATATACAGGTACCACAAACTGTGACAGATGATATTCAGTACCACAAAATGTGACAGATGATATACAGATACCACAAATGGTGACAGATGATATACAGGTACCACAAACTGTGACAGATGATATACAGGTACCACAAACTGTGACAGATGATATACAGGTACCACAAAATGTGACAGATGATATACAGGTACCACAAACTGTGACAGATGATATACAGGTACCACAACTGTGACAGATGATATACAGGTACCACAAACTGTGACAGATGATATACAGGTACCACAACTGTGACAGATGATATACAGGTACCACAAACTGTGACAGATGATATACAGGTACCACAAACTGTGACAGACTATAACTTTATATATTAAACTTCCCATTGATGTTTTCTATTTCAATTTCAATTTTTCAAACAATGCATTTTCAATTATTTCTTTCCCGAGCAGGAAATATTTCTAATGAAAGACAACATTACAAGTGTGCAATTATCTACAAATTGGAAGTTCCAAGTCACACATCTTGTACGTTCTACTGGACCTTATATCCGGAAGAAAATTGTAAATCTTTTACAAAGGACAGCGTTACACAGATAATAGGGAGCTGTCAAAGTGAAGCTGACAAATTTTACCATCCAGTAAGTATTTTAGACTTTCTCTGTCTGTCTGTCTCTGTCTCTCTCTCTCTGTCTGTCTCTGTCTCTCTCTCTCTGTCTGTCTCTCTGTCTGTCTCTGTCTGTCTCTGTCTCTCTCTCTCTCTCTTTCATACACACACACACACCAATTCTGATATAGGTGGTCGTTGATGTATAATGTATATGATGTAATGGCCTACAGTAGCATTTCATCGTAATGTTATAGTACCACTTGGCCGTGATACCTGTTACTGTATTGTACTTGAAGTCCTAGTCTGTGACGAATACAATTGTTCTTTTTTGTTCCATCTTTATTAAAACAATATGAGTTGTCATCGGCGCAGAATTTTACATGCAGATTTTATGCTATATTTTATCTCCTAGACATCCCAGACCGATTACCTGCTGGTTAAAAGAACAAATGAATGAGTAAATTTTCAATAATCTCATCAAACGTAGCTCGTTGTATCCCTTCCTTTAAATCGGCCATCATCTTTCACCCCACGTATGATAATTCGTCAAATTTTTTAGTATGAAATGAATATTGACATATTTGACAAATTATTTTTGGAGTTGATATGAACTAGGCATATATTCTACATATCTCTATGCCAGAGTGAAAAAAAAAATTTGTGATATTTACGTATAATGTTGCTGGAATGATATTTCAGAGATTGCATGGGATGAGTTTGTGGTGACCCGAGATATCCAGTGGTGGTACATGTGCGATAAAGGTTCTCCGAATGTTTGACCCAGAGTTCAATTGCATATATATGATATAGGCCAATTACATCAGAGAAATGCTGTCCTGCAAGACAATTGTTATTTCATGTCTGAAAAACTAACATTAAAGATTTCAATCACAATAGGGGTTTCTGAGCATTCGTATATCTCTCAAAGTGTCACTAGTAACGGGCACTTCTGGGGTGAAATTTGTCATGACAACACACTTATCGAATGGGAAATCAACATAATATGTATGAGTTTATCGGACAGAAATGACATGTTTTTATCTATTTGATTTTGTTGGATCGCTTCTTCCGGATTTGTATTTCAACATATCTTTATGGAATAATTAAAAAACAAGAGGCCCAGTATGGGCTTTTATGGTCACCTGAGGAAAATTTCCTGATTTTTAAAGATCTACTAAGTTTTGGTTATTTTGGCTCCTTTTGGGGCCTCTATGTGTCCTAGCCCCTTTTCATTCGCAAACTTGATGTCGCTTCACATGGGGATGCTATATGCCAAGTTTGGCTAAAATTGGCCCACTTGTTCTTGAGAAGAAGTCGAAAATGTGTTGTTTTTCACTCGAGACATTTTTCCACTAAATTATTTTAGTTGTAGAATTGCCATGTATGCCTATAAATAAGAAATAATTAAAATAAGAATTAATATGACTAATTTCAGCGATGTGTATTTGAAGAAAAATCATATATCGCTAATAATTTACCTGATTAGAAATTATTTTCAAAATTAATCCAATATGTGCTAAAATATGAAAATTTAGGAAATCCTCAAGTTTTTATTTCATAATTTTCTGTTTTACTGTTCTGTAAATTTCAAGTTATTTTTAGTTATGATTATCGTAACACACCTATGTCATCATCAATACCTGTAACAAATAATCAACCATTTATCAACCACACAAAAAACAAAAAAAATTACTGTAATCAGCGATATAAAATGCCTGTGAGACTTTGAATACTGATTAAATAAATTATCAACAATATATCTAAACAATGTAATATCAACTGGATATTTTTTTAATTATTTAAACTATTTTTCAAAATCATCTTTAAGTACTTTATTAGGAAATGAACATGTCTTTTTCATGTAGGTCAACAAAGACAACTCAGTTTTCACGCTGCAGCGGTTTTCACACCGCCGTCCAGTTTAGATAAAGATGTCAACATGCTTTGGTTTGCAGTATTTTGTAACTTCTTGATGTTACACATTCCCATAATTAAAACACTACTTATTCCTATCAACGCAAATGAGACAGTAGAATATTATAATCATTGTTGATGAAAATTGATGTTCAGATATCATAATCCATTGAAAATTACAACTAAGGCGAATTTTCTGTAAAATTAAAAGAAGTTTTATGTTCAAAATGTAGAATTACATTTCAAATAAAATAATCTTTTAGATTTCATGATGTAATGGTGAAAAATGTATTCAGGTTTGTCACTGCAGTAGCAGTAGTGATATGTAATGTAGATGTTGGTACAATTTCCAAAAATTTCCCATTGCTGACAGCTCATATTGCTTTAATGAACAATTGTTGTCAATCACCACTTGATTAGGTCAGGGCCTACTTCTCACCCAGTTATCTAAGAACCTTTTGTTTGATCTTTAAGGTAAGGTAAGGAAAGGTAAGGGAAGGATCGCAGTGTCATTCTGGCTCACGACATTGACTCTTGAAGAATTCACTGATAATCACTCAAACTCGAGATCGAGAATTTACTTTAATTATGAAGGAACAAAATGGGATATATATATATATATATATATATATATATATAGTCAAACTTATTTAAATTGAACTCTCTTATTTGAAAATCTGTTAGTCTGAAATGAAATGAAATTCCTGTCAAATTGCCATTAATTTTTTAGTACTTGCTTAATTTGAAATCGCTTACCGGTACATTAAATTATCAGATTGTTTGAAATGATTTTCAAGGTCCGCTGAGCAGAGTTTGTGTTTTGTCTTTGCATCCGTTTACTGAAACTTACTTGTATAAACACAGTTCTTGTTTTCAAATTTCCCAGACTAAAATTTGGAGTACTAATTCTGACATGTATTCAACTACAAGATTTTTTCCAATGCAGTCAGTACGTGTTCTAAAGAATAATCCAATTACCATGGTGATAAAAGAAAGTACCCTCATTTAAGGGGAAGAAGGACACCTGGTCACATGATTTAATAGGAAAAGAAAAAGATTTACAAAAAATTGACTTTCCAAAAAGGAAGTAACAAAATGATGCCAAAACAATGTGCTTGAGATGGGTTGCTTGTTATGTGCTTACATATATGTTTTACCCTTTTAACCTTATAGACCATAATGGACTTGTCATAACACTAGTAGAGAATATTACATTGAAAGTGTTAATCATGGACCTCAAACAACAAAGGCAGGTGCCCTTTATACAGAGGTGACCTTTAATGCAAGGTTGACTGTATGACAAAGTTGCTTGGTACATGTGCACTAGGCAGTTGTGCCTTTAGTTTATGCTGATTGGTTGAAAAAAGAGACCAGTTAGAGGTCATAGTTCAATATTGTATACAGCTTATACATCAGTTTCTGGCCTCAAAATTTTCACCAAATTTGGTACACAGACATATATCAATAAAATCCAAGATGAATTTAATTATGGCCTAGATTTGGTCATATTTACTAGAATTATGGGATTTTTAACCTTCAAAAATGACTTATCTTGGGAGCACAGAGTTTTTTTTATCAATATTATTTGAAGGTTGTTTTACGCCACACTCAAAAATTTTTCAGTTATATGGCGGAGTCAGTTTTTAATGGTGGAAGTGAAAACCTTGTTACAATGTTTCCAGGGAGAGACCACCAGCATTTCACATGTAAACTGCCAAACTTTCTCACAAAAATCAGCTTAGGTGCCATCAGGACTCAAACCTACACTGATCAGAAGTGAGAGACTTCATGGTTTAAAGCCTGATGCTCTAACCACTTCTTTAGTAATAGCTTATGTGTCAGTTTGTGTATTTTCTTTGGAAATGATTACTTCCACCAGGACATTTCTTTGTTTCATGTGTAGATCTATGTGATAGTTTAGCTCCTGCTAATTGGAATTATTAATGTAATTATTTCAGAAACTTTTGGATTTTGACGACAGTGGAAGACAAATTGCACGGCAAGCATATGCTGGTTTGCTCTGGAGCAAACAGTACTATAAATACAATGTCAAAACCTGGAAAGATCTACTGGAGAAGAGAAAATTCTGTGCTGAAGTAATGACCTATCCAAGGAGTGTTCAAATCTTCTTAGATGAAAACGAAGTGAACACAGTCGCTTTGTTGTGGGAATTAGCAGAGAACATTGACAAATATATAAATAAAAGTTGTAGTAACAAAGTGGGTACGAAACTGTCTGTGGAATTGAGCCTGAAAAATTTAAAGAAAAAAGCAGGTATTTTGTGATATCTTACTACATATATTGCTTTTCTGATGGAACATTCTCATGAATGCCAATAGAACGTTCCTTTTCATTATTCTGCATGATGCTTATCGTATTGTGGGATTCACTTAAGATGGCGGGGTTATCATACAGACAATTCTACTCATTATTGGATTATGGCAGACTACACAGGAAATATGTTGTATTCCCCACTGGATGCCCCTAGACATGGTGACAAGTAGGGAAGATTACTCTTTCCTGTGTATATTAATTGTCCGTACCTAAAATTTCAGTTTTTGCAGGTCAAGAGAGGGTTTACCCCGCTAGGTGTGATGAATTTGACTAAGTTATGTCCGCCCAGATTAAAAACTTATGGCTGGATTTTTTAAAGTGTTGTGATTAATTTGTTGAAAGACTCACACACACACCAGTACAATGAACCCTCTTTACAATGACCATGTTCATTTGTATTTATAAAGAAACATCACACAGTTATTGCCCTTTGTTGTAATTCATATTTCTGTACATGTATAATTGGTAGATGAAACACAGTCTATATGGAGCTTGCATAAACACAAAATAAAAGTACCGTTTATTAATTTCTTTAACAAAATATTCTTTGACTTTATATTACTGTTTTAGTTTAAATTCTTGACCTGAATTAATTTGGGGACCATCATGTTTTGATAGTCGCATTTCAGTCGCTACTGTATAATGTATCCAGCTTGCAATGCTCAGTGATTGAAGCAAGCATTATTATTTACACTAATTACTTGCCGACTTTTTATCCGGTCACGAAAGTAATATTGTTGACGAAAAAAAAAAAAATTAAAGTTTAGGTTCTGTGAAAACATCTCTGCAGAGATAGGCCTATGGGTATATAAGATTTTGTCAAGATCTAAGTCGTTGAGTCTAGCACGCTTTTCATTACAACAGTCAAGTTCACATGGTTCCACAGGTAATTGCGTCAACAGGTTTCGTTTCAATACCCGTTACTCCCTAAATAATCCTGTCAGTAAACAACCCTAACATGAAACCCATAATTATAACTGATAGGGTATGTTTGTGTTCTGGTATCGCAGGATTTTTCAACTGAAAATGTCCGGAATTTTCACTGTCAGTGTCCGAAGCTGTAAATTCCGTTATATTGACGGTAAATAACACTATGTATGCTTGTTCTCAGAAAATCCTGGCGGTAGGTGAAATGTCGGATTGACGACAGTCGTTATAAAGCGGTCTGACTGTATCAAGCACAAATTTATTGATTCATTTCCTGTGTTTTGTCATTTTGTCCTTTGATTTGACTAATCAGGGTCTCCGTGGCCAAGTGGTTAGAGCGTCGGTCTTCCAACCATTAAGTCTCTCACTTCTGGTCAGTGCAGGTTTGAGCCCCACTGGAACCTAAGCTGATTTTTGTGAGAAAAAGATCAAGCTAGTTTACTTGCCGAAGAATGGCGGTCCCTTCCTGGGTTCACTGTAACCAGAATCTCTCCTCCATCAATGAAAACTGGGCGCCACCACATAAATGACAAATTGTGGAGTCTGGTGTAAAACACTGTAACCAGAATCTCTCCTCCATCAATGAAAACTGGGCACCACCACATAAATGATGAATTGTGGAGTTTGGTGTAAAACACTGTTCAAAATTCAAATTAAAAAAGTGACAAGTCAGTGTATGCATGAAGCTGTTTTAAAATGAGTAGAACTTAGGTGAGGCAAACTTAAGTGTGTCAAATTTCTCAAAGTTTCAGACTGTTGAAACGAAACAAAACAAAATTGACTGGTTATCAGAGACCTTGCTAGATATGTTTGTTTAACTCCCCTCCTCTCCAACCTGCATTTGATTAAAACGTTAAATCAATATACTTTCTTTTTTTTTTTGGTCCATTTTTGGACTATTTTTCTCCTCAATAATCTTTGTCATTTAAAAATGTTTAAGTGTTCCTGTTTGTAGCTAGTCTCATTAAATGTTCAAATGATATTGACAACTTGAAAACTGATGTCAGATTTGGCATGTTTTCAGTGTAGTTCCTTGTATTTGTTCTAAAATATCTTGTATAATGGAGGCAACATTTTCAAGCTAAATAATTGAAGCAAGGGTATGTAGGACAAGTGACCATGGTCATTTAAGATAGGTTGAATATGTTTTAAAAAAGCAAAAGTGACCAGAGTAAAAACATTTGAAGTCAATAACTCAAAGAGTAAAATAATAGCAATCCAAAAAAGCATTTACTGTAAATCCTCTAATGAGAATGCAATCTTTATTAATGTATGGGAAACTGGAAGCTTCCAGTAAAATAGTTCATTCTCTGTCAATAGTTCTTGAAACTGTTAACCTGTTAATACTTTTTTTCAGACAAAGTCATAAAATGGTTACGGGTATTTCATTTTTCTATAATTTTATAAAGAAGATACACACATAAAAAATAAAATGGTTTCATTTTATTGTTACATTTCCAGTCTCACATTTGAAGCACACAGACGACAAAGTGGAAGAAGATGATGATAATGGCTACTGGTTTGAAAATAAGCGAAACAAAGACTGGGATCATCTAGATATCCATGATGTCCTGGCAGTGCCGGATAAATGGGAATTCCCATGGGTAATCTTACACAATGTTCCTATTCAATAGTATTGTGTTATTTTTAGACAACTTTTTGTGTGTGCCATCTTATACTGGAAGATTCCATTTTATGCTTCTCCAGAACCGACTTATAAAATATCTCTGAAATATTCCATAATGACCAGCAGTTTTACCGTTAAGCAGAAATTTTAGTGAGGATTCAAATTCAGCATTACTAATGAAGTTGTTAAGATCACTAAAATTGAATATA
Organism: Atrina japonica; assembly: GCA_030159075.1. Taxonomy (NCBI): domain Eukaryota; kingdom Metazoa; phylum Mollusca; class Bivalvia; order Pterioida; family Pinnidae; genus Atrina; species Atrina japonica. The sequence goes on from BROG01000364.1 coordinate 127,266, forward strand.
ATAGCGCTAACAATTCCTTTACCATTGTTGGAAAGAGTTAACTTTTTTTAATCGTAAAATTGCTAAAATTATTTCTTGCTAAAATTATATACGTAATTTTTAGGACAATATGCTAAATTTGCAACCTGCTAAAATTTCCATTTAATCTAAAGATATTTGCAGTTTGTTAAATATATTCACAGTTTACTTTAGATATTCACATTTTGCTTGTTGTATTACTACAGTTTGCGGCTTGGGACACAGCTTTCCAGATGATTCCCTTCGTGACCCTTGACCCTGAATTTTCCAAACAGCAATTGAGCCTTTTTCTTGAGGACAGAGTTATGCACCCTAGTGGACAGGTATATTTTAAATGAGTTGCTCAGTTGTATTCCAACAGTAAAACACCCAAATAATGTCTGAACATGTTAGAAACATAGCATGTCTTTGAATACACCAAATTTTTTATGATAAAGATAATAATTGTATGCAGTATATGTAGAAAGATACAGGGGAATCTCGTTATCTCAAAATTCACGCAACTGCCTCTATTACTTCAAGGTATCCAGAATTCAAGAAAACTGCAATTTTAATTGACATTTTCTATCCATAAACATATCCAGAATTTTGACACATCCAGTTCCGATATAATGAGATGTCACTATGTATGTACAGTAAAACCTGCTTTAGCGACCACCTGTCTACAAAGACCACCTGATCACAAAGACCGTTTTTTACTGTCCCCAATTGTAAAACTTGTGTATAAATCAACCTCTATATATACACCACCTCCCTATAAAGACCACCTTCCTGTAAAGACAGGTTTTCTTGTGTCCTAAGGAGGTTGTTATATACAAGTTTCACTGTATTTGGAGAATCACATAAGGGGATAGGATACATTTTATATAGAGTGGTACTTTTTATGTTTTGCAATACATGGACATATTTTGTACCCGGAATTTGACTCAGAATGAACCAAAATAATTGACTTTTGGTCTACCTCCCAGAACTGATCCTCCAAAGACAAAACACAATTACCTACTGAAAAGACGTTTGGTTATGAAAATTTCCACCATATTTGGTGCATATGACTGCTGTTTTACCAATGACAACTAATGGAGATTTTTATTTATAGCTTCCTGGATGTGAATTTGACTTCAGTGATCCAAATCCACCTATACATGCCTGGAGCTGTCTCAGTGCTTTCAGGTCGACTGGAAACACAGACTATCCCTTTCTTGCTCGAACATTTGAAAAACTGCAAAAGAATTTTAACTGGTATGTTATTCTGGTGTGAATTGTTATATAAATGTCTGTCTGCAATGTAAGTGTCATTGTTGTTATGTCTCCATAATTTATATGTCCCCTTCGTAGAAGGAGGGGTGTATTGCTTTGCCGCTATCACTCAATCAATAGGTCAGTAGCTAAATCAGTCATCATTTGTCTGTGCATCAACAGTTTCCATTCAGTATCGCTGCAGTGGGTGCACACATTGAAATGAAATTTGGTATACAGGTACATCATGAGAATGTCTAGGTCAAATTTCTATTTGGTTACCGTCAAACAATTTTTGACAGAGTTATACCCCTTGAACTTGGATAATTTACAATATTTCAGTTTTCGTTTATTGGGGGGGGCATAACTGTTTTACAAACAGCTCATGTTTTTTTTGGGTGGGGTACCAATCTAATTTTGTTGGAATAGCGACTGTTGTCATTAGGCTAACGGCATATATACAGTGAAATCTGTCTTGAGAGACCACTCTCATGTGTTTAATGAAAAACACTTGGTTTAAAATAATCCTTTAGATAGATCCTCTTTTGAGCAACCACCTGTCTTGTGAGACAACATTGCAAGGGCAGATGAGTTGGTCTCTCAGGACAGGTTCTGCTGTGTGTATCATGTGTATATCATGTGTATATCATATGTGTATATCATGTGTATATTGTGTGTATATCATGTGTATATCATATGTGTATATCATGTGTATATCATGTGTATATCATATGTGTATATCATGTGTATATTGTGTGTATATCATGTGTATATCATGTGTATATCATATGTGTATATCATGTGTATATCATGTGTATATCATATGTGTATATCATGTGTATATTGTGTGTATATCATGTGTATATCATGTGTATATCATATGTGTATATCATGTGTATATCATGTGTATATATATATATATATATATATTGTTTGTGGGGTTTTTTTTTGTACTTTACACCACACTCAACAATATTTTTATATATGATGGCGACCAGTTTTTAATGGTGGAGAAGTTAACCTGTATACAATGTAGGCTACACCGGCCTTCTACAAGTAAACTGACAAACTTTCTCACAAAAATCGGCTTAGGCTCCAGCAGGACAAGACTTCATGGTTTGAAACACAAAACTGTAACCCTCAGCCATAGAGGCCACGTGTATATATGCGTGTGTGTGTGTGTGTGTAACCCTTAGCCATAGAGGCCACATGTATATATACATGTGTGTGTGTGTGTGTGTGTGTGTAACCCTCAGCCATAGAGGCCACATGTATATATACATGTGTGTGTGTGTGTGTGTGTGTGTGTAACCCTTAGCCATAGAGGCCACATGTATATATACATGTGTGTGTGTGTGTGTGTGTGTGTGTGTAACCCTTAGCCATAGAGGCCACATGTATATATACGTGTGTGTGTGTGTGTAACCCTCAGCCATAGAGGCCACATGTATATATACGTGTGTGTGTGTGTAACCCTCAGCCATAGAGGCCACGTGTATATATGTGTGTGTGTGTGTGTGTGTGTAACCCTTAGCCATAGAGGCCACATGTATATATACGTGTGTGTGTGTGTGTGTAACCCTCAGCCATAGAGGCCACGTGTATATATGTGTGTGTGTGTGTGTGTGTGTGTGTGTAACCCTTAGCCATAGAGGCCACATGTATATATACGTGTGTGTGTGTGTAACCCTCAGCCATAGAGGCCACGTGTATATATGTGTGTGTGTGTGTGTGTGTGTGTAACCCTCAGCCATAGAGGCCACATGTATATATACGTGTGTGTGTGTGTAACCCTCAGCCATAGAGGCCACGTGTATATATACATGTGTGTGTGTTACCCTTAGCCATAGAGGCCATGTGTATATATACATGTGTGTGTGTGTGACCCTCAGCCAGAGGTCATGTGTATATATACATGTGTGTGTGTGTGTGTGTGTGTGTGTGTAACCCTCAGCCATAGAGACCATGTGTATATATACGTGTGTGTGTGTGTATGTGTAACCCTTAGCTATAGAGGTCACATGTATATATATATATACATACGTGTGTGTGTGTATGTATGACCCTCAGCCATAGAGGTCACCTGTATGTATACATGTGTGTGTAATCCTCAGCCATAGCGGTCACATGTATGTATATATATATATATATATATATTATATATATATATATATATATATATATATATATATATATATATATATATATATATATATATATATATATATATATATATATACATATGTGTGTGTGTGTGTGTGTGTGTGTGACCCTCAGCCATAGAGGTCACCTGTATGTATACATGTGTGTGTGTGTGTGTATGACCCTCAGCCATAGCGGTCACATGTATATATATATATATATATATATATATATATATAATATATATATATATATATATATATAATATAAATATAATATATATATATATATATATATATATATATGCGTGTGTGTAACCCTCAGCCATAGAGGCCACATATATATATACATGTGTATGTGTGTGTAACCCTCAGCCATAGAGGCCACATATATATATATATATGTGTGTGTGTGTGTGTAACCCTCAGCAAGAGGCCACATGTATATGTATGTGTGCATAGGTGTGTGTAATCCTCAGCCATAGAGGCCATGTGTATATATACGTGTGTCTGTGTGTGCATAGGTTTGTTTGACCCTCAGCCATAAGGTCACCTGTATATGTACATGTGTGTATGTGTGTGTAACCCTCAGCCATAGAGGCCACATTTATATATACATGTGTGTGTGTGTGTGCATAGGTGTGTGTAACCCTCAGCCTCAGAGGCCACGTGTATATATATATGTATGTGTGTGTGTGTGTGTGTACATAGGTGTGTGTAGGTTTGTGTAACTGTGTGTCTTTGATTGTGTTTGTGTGTCTCTTTCAGTATTCTTTATTTTAGGACACACAATATCAGTATCTGGATATTTGTTTCCTACACAATTTTCTTAATCTAAAGCTTATCCTTACCTCATGATGAACATAATTAGTATGAACTTTCAACTTTCAACAGGTGGGTCAGGGAGAGAAGTGTGAAAAAGAAGCAGATCTATACAGGTGGATTCCTGGGTATGGACAACATTAGTGTGTTGGATAGAACACAGCTGTTTAAGATGGGTGTCACTCTTGAGCAGGTACAGTGAAATAAACTGTTATACCATAAATTGGTCAAAACTAGGTACCGCTATTTTTTGGTTGGTAAAATATTGGCAATTTGTCAAGAAAGTTATGTTCTAAGTTTGGTATACATTTAAATTTTGGTTATTTCATGTTAATCATTTAATTGGACTGGAATTTCCTTATCACTGTATTTAACATGACCAATTGGTACTTAATTTAGCAATAATCCCTAGAGGGTGATAATTGTATTGCCAATCAGTGAACCCTAAATCAAATCATAAGTATGGCTGCTGGCAACACTTTATATAACTCAGATCTAGAAAGAGCTAGAAGTCACCATGACAACCAAAAACAAACATGAAGAGTAATCGATGTGCAATCTAATGAAAAACCGATCTCTCATCACTCCTATTTTTTGATATGTTGCATAGAGGATCTAATGAAACCCTGCGATGGCACACACAATATCAGTATCTGGATATTTGTGTCCTACACGTGGTCTCTATGGCTGAGGGTTACACACACACACACGTATATATACACGTGGCCCCTTATATGTGACCCAGTAAAAATGGGACTTGCACGATCTTCAAAGTTCATCAGTTCTATGTTTTTATGATGGTAAAGGGATGTAAGCATGAACACCGTGAACAACACTGAACACACAAAATCTGGAAGTGGGAAATTTCTTTCATAACCTTTGATAGAAATGATTCATCAAAGATGCTCCAAATGAATTCTGCAGACTGACATTTTTTTCATTTTAAAAATGAACTACATTTCTTTATCATTCAATAAATTTTAAAGGTCTTGTGTGTCACATTTTCATTGATGGATCAGTACACACCTACTAAATTCTTGAATTTATTGACCATATATGCATTTCAGAATATTAGCAGGTAAAAAAGCCCAACACTGTGTCATCTGTGTTCCTCTTTAAAAGTAATCAAAGTAACCATTCTGGTCTTCCTTTGTAGGCTGATGCCACTGGATGGGTGGCTTTGTATTCGCTGAACATGTTGGAGATGTCACTATGGTTACTGTCAGGTGACAGGCAGTACTCCTCTCTTCCACTGAAATTTCTCAAGTACTTCCTAGACATGGCTGTGGCATTAAACAGGAACATCCAAAAAGGAGGTATGTATTACAGAAAATTTCTGAACTTTCAAGTGGCGTTATGCATGTACCATCAAATTTTCTAATTTTGACTCGTGTATATTCATTGTGCTGGCAATGTAAACAAAACTGGTCTTATGTGCAATTATTTCTCATTTAATTAAAGGGGCATTAGCTGTGATTCCCCCCCAAAATTATTTAAATTTTTTCTACTTTTGCTACTTGTATGTGTTGTACAATCACAAATAAACACGATGCACAGGCATAAACAAATTTATAGTCCTATATATTTTGTGAAAATAAGGTCAGGTCCAATGTGGTATTTATATACAAAAAGTAAGGCTTAATTAATCAATTGCAAGTGAAAATTGCTGACAGTTCCTATGATCAGTGTACTGTAGAACTACTGACAGTTCCTGTGATTAGTATACTGTAGAACTGCTGACAGTTCCTATGATCAGTGTACTGTAGAACCAGACAGTTCCTTTGATCAGTATACTGTAGAACTACTGACAGTTCCTTTGATCAGTGTTCTGTAGAACTACTGACAGTTCCGTTGATCAGTATACTGTAGAACTACTGACAGTTTCTATTATAAGTATACTGTAGAACTGCTGACAGTTCCTATGATCAGTGTACTGTAGAACTACTGACAGTTCCTTTGATCAGTATACTGTAGAACGAGACAGTTCCTTTGATCAGTATACTGTAGAACCAGACAGTTTTTTTGATCAGTATACTTTAGAACTAGACAGTTCCTTTGATCAGTATACTGTAGAACCAGACAGTTCCTATGATCAGTATACTGTAGAACTAGACAGTTCCTTTGATCAGTGTTCTGTAGAACTACTGACAGTTCCTATGATCAGTGTACTGTAGAACTAGACAGTTCCTATGATCAGTGTACTGTAGAACTACTGACAGTTCCTGTGATTACTATACTGTAGAACTAGACAGTTCCTATGATCAGTATACCGTAGAACTAGACAGTTCATAATCTACAAAATTAAGAAGTACATGTACATGTATAACATTAGATGGAATTCCATTCCATATGTCCTGAGGACCCGTTTCTCAGTAGCTATATATATATTAAGATTCTACACAGTAAGCTAACAAGATGTTTTTTAAGGACTCCTCCTTCCACCTGAGAAGTTTAAGGAAGATGTTAAACCAAAAGTTCTATATATAAGATTAACCTCATTTAACTAACAAACATGCTTTTTATGCCCCTGGCCTGAAAGGTACGACGGGGGCATATAGTGTTTGGATCGTCCGTCTGTCTTTTTGTTTGTGTATCTTTTTGTCTGCCTGTCTGTAATTCCATCCCACGTACATATAAAGTGCAATATTTCATGTTTGGATTATGATACAATAACCAAACTGTAAGTTCAACTAAGGGTTGCTCACACCTCACTGACAATACATGCCCCTGGGGGTAGGGTGGGGTCAGAATGTAGGACATTGCAATATTTAAAGTTTGGATCATGTTACAGTTGGGACCGGGGGCATTTGTGTTTCACAAACACATCTTTTTTAGGGCTCTGGCATCCTCATGAGAAGTTTTACTATGATGTCATGCAAACTCCCAGTGGAAGAAGAATCCCCATCAACCTGAGGTCCCTTGTGGGCATTGTTCCACTCTTTGCCTGTCTAAAAATAGATGATACTGTGCTGCAATGCTGTCAGAAGCTGAAACAAAAATTAGATGAACTTTGTCAGGAAGGATCCTCATTTGTAAGTAAAACTGTGCCACCATTTTAAGACATTTGACTCACAATAGTGACCTGTTGCTCTCTATGGTGATTCTTTGTTCACTATGATGACCTACTAGTTACCATGGAAGCCTATTGATCACTAATTAAGGTGATACATTGTTCACAATGATGACCTGTTGCTCTCTATGGTGATTCTTTGTTCACTATGATGACCTACTAGTTACCATGGAAGCCTATTGATCAATAATTAAGGTGATACATTGTTCACAATGGTGACCTGTTGCTCTCTATGGTGATTCTTTGTTCACTATGATGACCTACTAGTTGTGGTGACCTGTTGTACACTATGGTGATTCTTTGTTCACTATGATGACCTACTAGTTACCATGGAAGCCTATTGATCACTAATTAAGGTGATACATTGTTCACAATGGTGACCTGTTGTACACTATGGTGATTCTTTGTTCACTATGATGACCTACTAGTTACCATGGAAGCCTATTGATCAATAATTAAGGTGATACATTGTTCACAATGGTGACCTGTTGTACACTATGGTGATTCTTTGTTCACTATGATGACCTACTAGTTACCATGGAAGCCTACTGATCAATAATTAAGGTGATACATTGTTCACAATGGTGACCTGTTGTACACTATGGTGATTCTTTGTTCACTATGATGACCTACTAGTTACCATGGAAGCCTACTGATCACTAGTTAAGGTGATACATTGTTCACAATGGTGACCTGTTGTACACTATGGTGATTCTTTGTTCACTATGATGACCTACTAGTTACCATGGAAGCCTATTGATCAATAATTAAGGTGATGCATTGTTCACAATGGTGACCTGTTGTACACTATGGTGATTCTTTGTTCACTATGATGACCTACTAGTTACCATGGAAGCCTACTGATCACTAATTAAGGTGATTCATTGTTCACAATGGTGACCTGTTGTACACTATGGTGATTCTTTGTTCACTATGATGACCTACTAGTTACCATGGAAGCCTATTGATCAATAATTAAGGTGATACATTGTTCACAATGGTGACCAGTTGGTCACTAAGGTGACCTGTTGCACACTATGGTGATTCTTTGCTCTCTACAATGACCTTGATCTCATTATGCTAATCAGTTGTTCACTATGGTTACTCTTTGTTCACCATGGTGATTATTTGTTCACCATGGTGATTCTTTTTCATTATGGTTACTCTTTGTTCACTATGGTGATTCTTTGTTCACTATGGTGATTCTTTGCTCTCATTTTTGTTTTTGTCAAGACCACTTGATTGACTGAAATCAGTGTCAGCATAATCATACACAAAATGTAACCAATTATTTTACCACATATATTCCACACCAGGTAAAAAAGACACAGAGTGGTTTCTTCCTGTCTGCGGTTCCACAGGATCGTGCCCTTGACATTTTGAGGTTTCTCCTGGATGAAAACGAATTTTTGTCATCGTATGGTGTCAGATCATTGTCCAAGGTAATGACAAAAACTTGACATGAAAACATAAAATAATGATGTCATGTGTTTATCCATGTTTTATATTCATGTTGAAATGTCAGTGAAAAGTAAATGCATGAAAAGTAGGTCCTGAGATGAAATATTTGGTATTTTTTCATGTTTGACAAATTTAACAAAAAAATTTTTCCAGCAGTCATGCCCTTCATAAAAATGACTCCTGTTACTATGTAAAGAAATTTCTTAAATTGACCAAAATCTCTCTGTGTATAAATAGATTAGATTAAAAAAAAGCAATACTATGAACTCTTTGACCTATGTTACGGGCTTTTTCATACACTTTGAAATTTTGGGAATTTTGACCATACTTGTCATCAGGGCCTTACAAGGGCCCAAAAACAGATAAGGCTGGGTGTTGCGGGCCTGCCAAAATTGAACATTTAGATAAAAAAAACACTGTTTCCAAACATTTCCATGACATTATTTATAAAAAAAAGGTAGGTTGTTACGGCCCTGGGCATAAACAAGTCTAATTTTTGTGCAGATATGAGACTGAAGGCAAAGACAGTTAGATGTTTGTTTGTAACTTAGAACATTCTATGTATGATCTGGGATATTCCATTTGATTGAAGGTTTACGATGACGAGCCATACAGATTATTCTTGGACGAAGAGATGCAAAGTGTGCTCAAAATGAAGGACAAAGTACTGACACTGCGATACACCCCTGGTGAATCCGACACAAACATGTTTGGTGGAAACAGCAACTGGAGAGGACCTATCTGGCTTTGTAGTAAGATAATTTAATTCATCTCTAATTTGTCCTAACAAAAGCTCCTCATTGGCTCATTCACCCCTATAGATACATTTGGACTGATCTAAGTCACTGATTTACAGCTGAGAAGACAGCAGCATATATTTCATATAGGTTAATAGGCTGTAGCCTACACAACTGTCAAGGATATTATCCCCTCCTGCACCTACCCCTTCTCAGCACTTTATGCCTCAAATGCAGCCTGTGGCTACATCCTAGCCTACACTTATATCTTTCTTAATATATCCTGCAGGAAGAGTCCATTGTTTTTAGGGGTATATTAGTTAAAGTCTGGAGTATTGTAGAACTATTTACAGTCTATATAACAGGATAAAGGAGGACTGTTAACATGAGGACAGTGTTGTGTAGTTAGGCTTTACATACATTACAGACGATCGGAATGTTCTAGAATTACTCGCGTCAGAACATATGGTCAGGATATTATAAAGCTGCTTATAGGTGATTTGATCAATAGGTTACAGAGCAATTGACGGTTCGAATGATCAGTACACTGCAGAGAACTACTGACAGTTCCTATGATCAGTACACTGCAGAGAACTACTGACAGTTCCTATGATCAGTACACTGCAGAGAACTACTGACAATTCCTATGATCAGTACACTACAGAGAACTACTGACAATTCCTATGATCAGTACACTGTAGAGAACTACTGACAATTCCTATGATCAGTACACTGTAGAGAACTACTGACAATTCCTATGATCAGTACACTGCAGAGAACTACTGACAATTCCTATGATCGCTATACTTTAGAACAAGACAGTTCTTATGATCAGTATACTGTATAACTACTGACAGTTCCTATGATCAGAATACTGTAGAACTACTGACAGTTCCTATGATAAGTGTACTGTAGAACTACTGACAGTTCCTATGATCAGTTTACTGTAGAACTACTAACAGTTCCTATAGTCAGTTTACTGCAGCACTACTGGCAGTTCCTATGATCAGTAAACTGTAAAACTACTGGCATTTCCCATGATCAGTATACTGTAGAACTGCTTATAGTTCCTATGATCAGTATACTGTAGAACTACTGACAGTTCCTTTATACAAGATACTGTAGAACTAGACAATTCCTATGATCAGTATACTGTAGAACTACTGACATTTTCTGTGATCAGTATACTGTAGAACTACTGGCAGTTCCTATGATCAGTCTACCGTAGAGTTACTAACAGTTCCTATGGTCAGTCTACCTCAGAACTACTGAGAGTTCCTGGTGTAAGTGTGTCAGATGAGTGATTCATGCTTTTTATAGCCTCCATTTTTGGTTGTGAAGCTGGTTTTCAGGTGCGTCAGATGAGTGATTCATGCTCTTTAGAGCCTCCAGATTTGCTTGTGGGGCTGGTTTTTAGGTGTGTCAGATGAGTGATTCATGCTCTTTCGAGCCTCCAGATTTGGTTGTGGGGCTGGTTTTGGTTTGTCAGGTGAATGGTTCAGGCTCTTAGTTTTAGTTATGAGAGTTTTAGAGCCTGTACATGTAGTTCTGGTTGCAAGAGCTAGTTTTAGGTTTGTCACATGAACGGTACCAACTGTAGTTCTTGTTTTAAATTGGTCAGGTGAGTGGTTCAGGCTCTTAAACTTCTAAATCTGGTTGTGAGAGCTGGTTTTCGAATCATCAAACAAGCAACTCGGACACTTTGGAGCCTCTAGTTCTGGTTGTAAGAGCAGGTTTTAGAATCATCAAACGAGCAACTCGGACACTTTGGAGCCTCTAGTTCTGGTTGTAAGAGCAGGTTTTAGAATCATCAAACGAGCAACTCGGACACTTTGGAGCCTCTAGTTCTGGTTGTAAGAGCAGGTTTTAGGTTACCATATTTGACCCATTATGCATCCATTTTCCTATAAGTGCTCGACAATCTTTGACAAGGTGATGTGGACCTAAAAAAACATAAGTAACAGTTTATCTGTGGCCCCCCCTAGTAACAGAATTATGTATATAGGTGTCCTCCCTAATAACTATAATAACTTTACCACTTTGTCTTACAAAAATTAACTGTTTTACGTCAATTGGACTATTTTAAAATTGGTCCCATTAAACGTTCACCCCTTTTCCCTGATTTTTGTAGTGCCCTGGGCCCTTACTGGGATATGGTATTCATATTTCATTTTCAATTCTCTGAACCGTTATTACATCAGGAACTCTTTTATTTTCAGTGAATTACATGATAGTTGAGATGCTAGAAACATACCATGCAGGCTATGGCGACAACTTCCCTATTTCATTTTGGTCATTCAAGGTAGCAAAATTTCAGGATATTGCAAATGAAATTTGCAAGAGGATTGTCTCCCTTTTCACATACGATAAGAAACAAAAGCAACGTCCATGCCATGGTAAGTTTTACACACAAATAACCTATCATGTTTCTTCCTATGACCAGTATATTCTAGAACTACTTACAGTTCACGTGACCAGTATATTCTAGAACTACTTACAGTTCATGTGACCAGTATATTCTAGAACTACTTACAGTTCACATGACCAGTATATTCTAGAACTACTTACAGTTCATGTGACCAGTATATTCTAGAACTACTTACAGTTCACGTGACCAGTATATTCTAGAACTACTTCAGTTCACTTGACCAGTATATTCTAGAACTACTTACAGTTCACTTGACCAGTATATTCTAGAACTACTTACAGTTCATGTGACCAGTATATTCTAGAACTACTTACAGTTCATGTGACCAGTATATTCTAGAACTACTTACAGTTCACGTGACAAGTATATTCTAGAACTACTTACAGTTCACGTGACCAGTATATTCTAGAACTACTTACAGTTCACGTGACCAGTATATTCTAGAACTACTTACAGTTCACTTGACCAGTACATTCTAGAACTACTTACAGTTCACGTGACCAGTATATTCTAAAACTACTTACAGTTCACGTGACCAGTATATTCTAGAACTACTTACAGTTCACTTGACCAGTACATTCTAGAACTACTTACAGTTCACGTGACCAGTATATTCTAGAACTAGTTACAGTTCACGTGACCAGTATATTCTAGAACTACCTACAGTTCACATGATCAGTATACTCTAGAAATATGAAAAAATATACTTATATACAAAATTTACTTAACTCATCAACCCCTGACAAACAATGGACTCTTCTGTAAATCAATGACTTAGACCAGTCCAAATGTGTCTATAGGGGTGAATGAGTTAAATACAAAAAAATGGAAATGCAATGTATGTTTAGCAGGGGTCAACAATCATATAGACTTCCGCTTTTCCTGCAAATCTTCCGTACTTGGCCAAATGCAAAAATAGGCCTACTTTTCCCAAAATCTAGTGTTCCAGTAGTTTTGTGTTTAAACAAGTAATTTTTATTGGATTAATTTTTGTCATCTACAATTTTACTTGTCCTGTCCAACAGGAAAATGGACTCTTCCTGAACAATCAGACAAATGTGATTGTTGAGTCCTGTTTTACTCAAGCACCTTTCTGGAAAATGTCCGATTTAGTTTGTGAACTACTATGATTGACAGGTTCCTATCACAAGTATCAAAATGATTGGAAAGATCTCCTGCAATTTCATGAATATTTCCACGCTGAAACAGGCAGAGGATGTGGAGCAAGGTAAGAATCAACATTTCCTCTCTATCTCTTTATCTCTCTCTCTGTCTTGCTGTCTGTCTGTCTCACTCTCTTTCTCTCTGTCTTGCTGTCTGTTTCTTTCTCTCACTCTCTGTCTTGCTGTCTGTTTCTTTCTCTCACTCTCTCTTGGTGTGTCTCTTTCTGTCTCTCACTGTCTGTCTCTTTCTCTCTCTTGCTGTCTGTCTCTCTCCCTCGCTGTCTATCTCTGTCTCTCTCCCTCGCTGTTGTTTTGTAGTCTACCTACAGTTGTTTAGTAGACTACCTACAGTTGTTTTGTAGACTACCTACAGTTGTTTAGTAGACTACCTACAGTTGTTTTGTAGACTACCTACAGTTGTTTAGTAGACTACCTACAGTTGTTTTGTAGACTACCTACAGTTGTTTTGTAGACTACATTCAGTTGTTTAGTAGACTACCTACAGTTGTTTTGTAGACTACCTACAGTTGTTTTGTAGACTACATTCAGTTGTTTAGTAGACTACCTACAGTTGTTTTGTAGACTACCTACAGTTGTTTTGTAGACTACCTACAGTTGTTTTGTAGACTACATTCAGTTGTTTAGTAGACTACCTAGTTGTTTTTAGACTACCTACAGTTGTTTATTAGACTACCTACAGTTGTTTTGTAAACTACCTACAGTTGTTTTGTAGACTACCTACAGTTGTTTTGTAGACTACCTACAGTTCTTTTGTAGACTACATTCAGTTGTTTAGTAGACTACCTACAGTTGTTTTGTAGACTACATTCAGTTGTTTAGTTGTTTAGTAGACTACCTACAGTTGTTTAGTAGACTACATTCAGTTGTTTAGTAGACTACCTACAGTTGTTTTGTAGACTACATTCAGTTGTTTAGTAGACTACCTACAGTTGTTTTGAAGACTACATTCAGTTGTTTTTTAGACTACCTACAGTTGTTTAGTAGACTACCTACAGTTGTTTTGTAGACTACCTACAGTTGTTTTGTAGACTACTTACAGTTGTTTAGTAGACTACCTACAGTTGTTTTGTAGACTACATTCAGTTGTTTTGTAGACTACAAGATGAAAATTGTGTTATATTTTGTTCAGTCTGTCAGTTGTAGTTATTGGCCAGTTTGAAAATCTTCTCTTTGTTCTTTATTTCAGTCACCAGACAGGATGGACTGCCCTGGTGGTCAATTTTATGGAAAGACTTAAGTAAGATGTAAATGCCCTATTCATCCAAACTGGACAGCCAGCAAGAGGTCACATTATTACCATCAAATATGACCCTACTGCATCCAGAATATGTAGTGACCATATCATTTTGACAGCAGCCATTTTGTCTCATGTCTATGGACAAATATCCTCTATGATTAGATAGCAATACCAGCCTTTATAAGTTATTTGCTTGATAATGAAGTGGATTAAACATACAGTTACATCTTGTTGAATATTAAACAATTTTTGTATTAGGAATGGTATCAAAATGAGAAATCATAGAGTATCGGAAAACTTTTACCTATATATAATTTGATTATCATTATAATGATTGTGTGTGAGTGTGTGCGCGTGTGTTTGGATGTTAATGAATATTTAATTAAACTTAGCTTCAGAGTTGTTCAATCATTTTATGATTTTTAGCTTTTCAAATTTTCAACTGACTTTGGAAAAGGAAAATGTTCATGGAATCATGAATCAGATGGTTTTCCTTTAAAAGGTGTCAGTTTCAATTTTATTGCAATCAATTACATAATTCTTTTATAAATCAACCAGTGGTGAGCATTATTTTATAGATACTGTTTTTGCTTATCTCAACATTTTGTGTTTTGTATTTATATAAACCTGTTTACTTATAAGACTGTATGTTAGCTTCTAATACCAATATTATAACGACACATGTATTGCCAATAAGCGCTTGTTTGTGTGTCAATGATAAAATATTTGGCAATTAATCAGTTCAACCAAAGATGACATTAGGGGTGAAAGCTGAACCCTATGGAATGTAAAAGAGACTGAAAATTATAAATGCTAAGTTGCATTCTTAGACCTCTTTTTTAGCTACTCGGTATTTTGTTTGATGCTTAACTTTGTATTTACAGTTCTTTTAGGTGGTTTGTAATAAATGACTGAAAAAGTAAAAGACAATTGCAGTCTTAATTTTCTTGATATAAGTGGACATTTGTAATAAATGAGGGACTGAAAAAGTGGCAGGGAAAACCAGGCAGATCCATCACATGTTGAGCAGTGAAACCAGATGGCAAGGGAAGCTGAGCAGTGAAACCAGATGGCAAAGCCAGGCAGATCCATCACATGCTGAGCAGTGGAACCAGATGGCAGGGAAGCCAGGCAGATCCATCATATGCTGAGCAGTGGAACCAGATGGCAGGAAAGCCCAGGCAGATCCATCACATGTTGACAATTGCAGTCCAGGCAGATCCATAATTGAGCAGTGAAACCAGATGGCAAGGGAAGCCAGGCAGATCCATCACATGCTGAGCAGTGGAACCAGATGGCTTGAGATATATGCTGAGCAGTGGAACCAGATGGCAGGAAAGCCAGGCAGATCCATCACATGTTGAGCAGTGGAACCAGATGGCAAGGGAAGCTGAGCAGTGGAACCAGATGGCAAGGGAAGCCAGGCAGATCCATCACATGCTGAGCAGTGGAACCAGATGGCAGGGAAGCTGAGCAGTGGAACCAGATGGCAAGGGAAGCCAGGCAGATCCAGCACATGCTGAGCAGGGGAACCAGATGGCAAAGGAAGCCAAGCAGATCCATCACATGCTGAGCAGTGGAACCAGATCAAGGGAAGCCCGGCAAATCTAGCACATGCTGACCAGGCAGGTTAAACAAACAATCCATCACATGCTGAGCAGTGAAACCAGATGGCAGGGACGCCAGGCAGATCCATCACATGCTGAGCAGTGGAACCAGATGGCAGGGAAGCCAGGCAGATCCATCACATGATTAGCAGTAAAACCAGATGGCAGGGAAACCAGGCAGATCCATCACATGTTGAGCAGTGAAACCAGATGGCAAGGGAAGCTGAGCAGTGAAACCAGATGGCAAGGGAAGCCAGGCAGATCCATCACATGCTGAGCAGTGGAACCAGATGGCAGGGAAGCCAGGCAGATCCATCATATGCTGAGCAGTGGAACCAGATGGCAGGAAAGCCAGGCAGATCCATCACATGTTGAGCAGTGGAACCAGATGGCAAGGGAAGCTGAGCAGTGAAACCAGATGGCAAGGGAAGCCAGGCAGATCCATCACATGCTGAGCAGTGGAACCAGATGGCAGGGAAGCCAGGCAGATCCATCACATGTTGAGCAGTGAAACCAGATGGCAAGGGAAGCTGAGCAGTGAAACCAGATGGCAAGGGAAGCCAGGCAGATCCATCACATGCTGAGCAGTGGAACCAGATGGCAGGGAAGCCAGGCAGATCCATCATATGCTGAGCAGTGGAACCAGATGGCAGGAAAGCCAGGCAGATCCATCACATGTTGAGCAGTGGAACCAGATGGCAAGGGAAGCTGAGCAGTGGAACCAGATGGCAAGGGAAGCCAGGCAGATCCATCACATGCTGAGCAGTGGAACCAGATGGCAGGGAAGCTGAGCAGTGGAACCAGATGGCAAGGGAAGCCAGGCAGATCCAGCACATGCTGAGCAGGGGAACCAGATGGCAAAGGAAGCCAAGCAGATCCATCACATGCTGAGCAGTGGAACCAGATGGCAAGGGAAGCCCGGCAAATCTAGCACATGCTGAGCAGTGGAACCAGATGGCAAGGGAAGCCAGGCAGATCCAGCACATGCTGAGCAGTGGAACCAGATGGCAAGGGAAGCCTAGCAAATCCATCGTGTACTGAGCAGTGAAACCAGGCCATTTCAGTGCTCATTTGCAGGCAAACCAGGCAAATCCATAACACCTGTCAGTGAACCCAGACAAATCCAGCACTCACTGGTTTGTGAAACCAGGCAATCCAGCACACACTGGGTAAGGAATTCTGGAAAATTCACGAATCACTGGGCAGGGAATTCCATGACACACTGGACAGGGAAACCCGGCACAACCACTCACAGGAATGGGAAACAACGGTATTCCAAAAATCAGCATTTTATTTCATTGTGAATAGGACTTTTTCCCAGAATTTTACCTACAACTGGCGTATGTGCAGGAAAAAAAAAAACAAGATGTAATTTAGAAAGGCCTCTCAATACCAAACCCATTTATAGAGATTTAAATTCTTATACTTCTGCCAATTATTGCCAAATCCTGTGCCATAATGGAACTTGTCCTATTTTTAATTGATATAAACAATAATACCAAAGTGTGCTGAAAATACAAGTACAGAAACCAGTTATTAATATTTGACAGAATGTTGTAAACAGACGGACCAAAGACAATGTCTCCCTGAACTAGGATTTTAAATTCATGAAAAATCCAATATACAGTCATATATGGCTACCTGTCTTGTGAGACCACCATCATAAAGACCACCTGACTTGAGACCACCATCATAAAGACCACCTGACTTGAGACCACCATCATAAAGACCACCTGACTTGTGAGACCACCATTATAAAGACCACCTGACTTGAGACCACCATCATAAAGACAACAAGTCTTCTGAGACCACCTGTCTTGTGGGACCACCATCATAAAGAACACCTGTCTTGTGAGACCACTGTCATAAAGACCACCTGTCTTGTGAGACCACCATTATAAAGACCACCTGACTTGAAAGACCACTATCATAAAAGACCACCTGTCTTATAAGACCACCATTATAAAGACTACCTGACTTGAGAGACCACTGTCATAAAGACTACCTGTCTTATGAGACCACCATCATAAAGACCACCTGTCTTGTGAGACCACGATCATAAAGACCACCTGACTTGATAGAGCACTGTCATGAAGACCACCTGTCTTGTGAGACCACCATCATAAAGACACCAAATCTTGTGAGACCACTATCATAAAGACCACCTGACTTGAGAGACCACTGTCATTAAAGACCATGTCTTGTGAGACCACCATCATAAAGACCACCCGACTTGAGACCACTATCAAAAAACAACCTGTCTTGTGAGACCACTATCAAAAAACAACCTGTCTTGTGAGACCACTGTCCTTATGAGAGTTCTACCTTATAAGATTTCAAACAAAACAAATGATTAATTATAAACAAACACATAAATAAGTTGAATGAATTGTTTTATTCAAATTTACTTCACAATGCACATATATTTGACTTCAAAATGCACATATATCTTTGCCTTTTGTGAAACTGATTACATTTACAAGAATCCAAGATATCGTAACATTTCCCACATCCATGGGATGTATCACTTTATTCCAAAACATACTGGGTATAACAAAGAGAATAAAATACCAATGGAAAGTGGGAACATTCCTATGGTGACAGAAAAAAATCAACAAATAAATTAATAGATTTGTATTCTGTAAATGATTAAAAGCCACCACTACTGTGAGAAATTGACATGGCCAAAATGTGATCATATTTCACTCGCATATACCGGTATATATTTGGTTAGTACATGTTGTATGTAGTATGTCATTCTGCAAGCGTTGGCAGAAGTTATAAACATTGTTTATTAAAACCTCCCAGATACCCATCTGGTGGCACTGAAATGACCAATTAAAAGATTTTCAGAAACTCATCTGGTAGTACCGGAATGACCAATATTTAACCACACAACTTTGAGAAAAATTACTTTGAATATCCTCCACCGAGGCATATCTAGGATTCTCTTGAAAAGTGTAAACAGGCCAATCTAATTTCTGTTAACTGTTCCAAATATAAATATATATCAAAAACATGAATCAATACAGGAAAAGAAATATTTTTCTTATAAAATTACCAAGGGAAAATAATATTGAATGTGTATTTTTCAATATCTGTATGATAAAGGCTTCAATAAGTATAGCAATAGGGAACTTTCGAGTTAGCCCGGATCACCATTATAATCCTGCAATTATTCTCGCCTTCTTAATTTTGTCCCTTCATATTTACCGTATGTAAAGTAAATGGAAATCTTTTTACTTTTTAGTGCATTAAATTTACTTTGTATTAAGAAACCCAATAGACTGAGAACATATGACAGTGGGTTATTTAGTTGAACACCAAATTACTAAAATGTATCTAGCAGAGAAAAATGTGCAGACAGACTGGGAATCGAACGCAGAACCTTTCGACCACTTGCAGGGCGCTTTTACCAATTGTGCAATGGGAGTATCTATATATTATTGAAACTGGAAATAACATTGAGGAACATTTTTCTAGAATCATGCAATAAAAGCAGGATTATAAGGTAATCCGGGCTAACTCGAAAGTTCCCTATTACTGAACAAAAATTCACCATTTTCTCTTAAAAATGGACAATTTACAAATATCTGTAAATTCAGTTTTCCCTCCAAAATATTTTCATAAGCCTTAAAGTATTATTATATAAAATTATGAATAGGAACAGAATTTATCCACAGAAATATAAAATATGGTCACCAAAACTTAACTATTGCGACACGTTAGTTACGTCTGGTTTGAAAAAAAGGTAAGTAAATACTGAATATGAATCAATTGATTAATTGTTAAATTAGACATTTGAATTTCTAAATGAAAACAATTTCCTTAAAAATGTCATTCTTGACGTTGTAGATAGGGGCGCCATTACGATGATTACACCCCTCATTCCGGTAAATAAGTGTCATCATTGTAATTTACCATTCATCAAATGCCCGACACAGCACCTTTAGCCAAACATTTCTGTCATGACGTCACAATTATATAGCCCGTCAAACGTGTGGTTATGACGTCAGTAAGCACAATAAACTTGCGTCATTTTTAACAAATGCATTCTGAACGCCCAGCGTTATTCGGATAGTGTTTAATTCCTCCTTAAAAGACTTCCAGATACCCATCTGGTGGCATTGAAATGACCAATTAAAAGACTTCCCGATACCCATCTGGTTGCACTGAAATGACCAATTAAAAGACTTCTGGGGGCACTGAAATGACCAATTAAAAGCTTTCCCGATACCCATCTGGTGGCACTGAAATGACCAATTAAAAGACTTCCAGATACCCATCTGGTGGCACTGAAATGACCAATTAAAAGACTTCTAGATACCTATCTGGTGGCACTGAAATGACCAATTAAAAGACTTCCAGATACCCATCTGGTGGCACTGAAATGACCAATTAAAAGACTTCCAGATACCTATCTGGTGGCACTGAAATGACCAATTAAAAGACTTCTAGATACCTATCTGGTGGCACTGAAATGACCAATTAAAAGGCTTCTAGATACCTATCTGGTGGCACTGAAATGACCAATTAAAAGACTTCCAGATACCCATCTGGTGGCACTGAAATGACCAATTAAAAGACTTCTAGATACCTATCTGGTGGCACTGAAATGACCAATTAATGATTAACCTGTCTCAAAAAGTGACACACTCCCTCTATCTCATATCTGACATGGAAATACATGTATTAGCCAAGGTTTGGAAACAACCAAATTTAATAAGTTTCCAAGCTTAATTATTTTCAAGGTGAAAATACACATAATTTATGCTGTAACTGGACATTATTGTTTATCTATTGCATAGAATTTTAAATAATGATGATAATTAATGCTCATTTGAAGAGAAATATTCGTACAGTTTGAATACATAATGAAAAATGGGAATATTGTACTCAAGGTGTTACTTTTTTAAGGAGAAAATAAATTTTAACCAATGTTTTTGATATAAGGAAAACAGATCATAAATTACATGAGTTTTGTATTTTGTCACATCAAAAGATGTTTTACAATCAACTATATCATAGAAGTAAAAAAATAAAAGTTGAACTTGTTTACTGGGAAAATATGGCGACTATTGGCCCAGGAACCAGGGCATTGGTAGATCCTGATTAAAAAAAATTGTAGTTTTTAAATAAAAATGTTTACTTACAGTAGATTTTGAATGAGTAAAGAGAACATTGGAGAAAAGTGCCTAAATAATAATGAAAATACATATATATATATATATATATATATATATATATATATATATATATATATATATATATATATATACACACATACATACATACATACACACACAGAGTAAAACTTTGATAAGTCAAGTTCAAGGGGCCACCTAGAAAAGTTCAAAACATTGGGACTTCGACTCACGGATGGTAACCGAGATCCATACATTTTTTAGTTTCCCAGGTTTCATAGGGTGTTTATGACTGCTTCAAAACCATTTAAGACATATCATTATAATTAATAATTAGTGCTACAATGATCTTCATTGTTGTGAAATCACAACATTGAGTGTTTATGAGAAGGAGAAGTATTACCATGGACCAATTTCGTAGACACCTGACATGTAAATTTTGAATTTGAATTATTTGTAGGAATTTTCGCTGTTTTTTTTATAAAATTGAAACATTGAGAAATTCACTTCATAAAAGTTGGAAGTATGAAATGTTTATAAGTAGCATTAAATAACAAAATTTATTCAGGACTTTGTCAATAGCTTGAAACATTGAGAAAATCAACTCACTGAAGTTCAAATGATCGAAGTTGTACTGTGTATATATATCAGAAGTCCATTACTCTAGAAGTATGCAACTGTACTACTAAGCCATTAAACATGATCAGTGCATTTTTACAGGTGTGAATTGCTATATATAGTAAAATAACCTGGAAAGTTCAAATGACACAGCGCCCCCTGTCCTATTTCGGTCAGACATGTTGAATTAGGCTGCATATGTGGCTGAAAATTGTTATGGTGCATTATGGGATATAAGTGTTATCATAAAATAATTACTCACAATATGTCATCTATTGGGCCAATAAACTGCTCGAGATATCCCATAGAAATATGACAGGCAAAATCTGCTCTGATAATATAACACGTTCAGTCATCTTTTGATTTTTCTACTTTGCATATAATTCCTCTCTTTTCCTTTTACTAAATTGCCCATAGGCAATTTAGGCATTTAACTTTAGTCAGAGCAGAGCCGAAAGGTAAATACCCGTCACTGACATCTGATGATCCTCCTTTGTATTAGGATTATAAACATATCTTAATTACTCAACTTTAGATAGCCATTATCACCTATTGTGACTTTTTCTACCTTTTACATATTTTGTACATAGGGCCTATACCGTAGTTTGAGTTCGGTTTTGTTTGTTTATTGTTGTTTAACGTCCCACTCAAGAATATTTCACTCATATGGAGACGTCACCAAATGCGGTGAAGGGCTTCAAATTTTGGCCTATGCTCGGCACTTACGGCCATTGAGCAGTGAGGGTTCTTTAACGTGCCGACACCTACTGTGACACGGGACCTCCAGTTTTTACTGTCTCATCCGAAAGACAGGAAACCAACCTGTCGCTGGCGGGACTCGAACTCACAACCTCACGATCCAGAGTCAAGCACGCTACCGACTGAGCCAGGCCGGCTCTTGAGTTCGGTAATAAGTTAGGAGTCTTCATCTCTAACTTGAGAAGGAACGTCCAAGTTGACCTGTTTGTTCACAAGGGGGCAAAGATAACGGGTACATATTGTATTAATTTTGTGCGTTTCATTTTATTCTATATTTCATAATTTAAAACTGTGGTACTTAAGATAAAATCTAAAGTGTTACGACTCAAAAGGCTGCATTAGTCTCAATTCAACATTAATGACTGCTCCCTCATAACATGCTGCTTATACCACCAAAAATTAAAGCTTGGTTGCCGTGAATGCTAGTTCTCTTCCCTTTAATCTTAAAACCGTAATGGACGTATATCATGTTTCATAGTACCATTAGCAGTTGCATACTTCTAGAGTAATAGACTTCTCATATACATATATATATATATATATATATATGAAACAACAAACAAAGAAAAGCACCAAACAAAATATCAATTGAATATTTCCAGAGTAAGAAAATAAAATGTCAGGAGAGACCAAATTTGTGGAAAAAGAATTATTGAAAAAAGAATAAAAAACAATTAAACTTGTTTAAAGAACCTGTCTTTAAAGATGACATGTTGATGGAAGATGGGTGGGCCTACTCAATACATATATCTTATAGATCATAGGGGGTACATGCATGTATACATCATTTTTACTATAATGTGGGATTTCAGATATAACATATCTAATGATTCCCATGAAATAATGCATTTTTGTCAATATTTGAACAATAAGGGGTAGGAAATACTGGTACTTTTATATAAAACATATTTCTTATTGGTCAAAGTTTGCACTGTACACAAATGACCAATGACTCTTCCCTACAATTACAGGGTCTGTATCGTCAAAAGTTTTTCCTTATTTTAGATGACTTTCAGTATAGGCTGCCCTCAAAATAAAGATATATGTAACATGATGCCATGGTTGGGAAGTTAATGATTATCTCCCTTTAAGGATAAAACTGATCACAGGATTTTATTTGGTAAAATATTGTTTGCCTGACCACCACACAAGCTCTGGCTTCTTATGAATGAACCAATATTAAACAGTTTCATGAAAAACATTTAATTTTGTAAACAAGAAGGAAAGACAAACGTATGGCTTTTAAAAACAAATACATACACGTCTCCCTATAGTTTAACCTTGACATTGGTATGACCTTTATCCTTTCACCCCTAAATATCTGAATGACATGCTCTTTCTATTGTTTATGACCAGTCTATTGTGGCCTGTAGGGTTGAAAGGGTTAAGGTCAAAGTTATTTTAAGATAAAAAATGATAACAGAAATACAGAGACGAGGTCTGACATAAACAATTGCTCTCTAAAGGGAGGTAATCATGAATAACAGGATGTGCAGTCTGGCCTTAACAAAACCAAATAAGAACAACCACACATGAAATTTTGAGTAAATTTTAATTTTAAAAGAATTTTCTTTTGACTTACTTCAAGTGTTTAAAAATGCTTTTGATTTAACTTTCTGTGTACAATATTGGACAATCAATGATAAGAAAGTATACAATTTTACAGAATGACAAAACATTTCAATGCCTCATTTGGTCATTGCCGATGTATAGTATGGTCAAATGTCGGTCCCAACTTCATGGCAGGTTATCTTGACAACTTTCATTCATGGCATTGACAATAACTGAACAAAACAACAAAATTCTGTAAACTGAAAATTTCGTATCAAAATTTCCTACAACAAAAAAATAAATACAACTTTGTTCTAGAGGTAACATAAAAAACATTGAGAAGACCATGATCGTCATAGTCATGGTGCATACGTGTACAAAATGTGACATGATAAATATATTAAAATAATTACAACAATAAGATAATCTCGTTCAGTAACAACTGCCCAGTTTGGATACTGGCCTTGGATTGGCTAAAATAACAAAAACATATCTGTATCAGCATTAAACACAGAATTATTGATTCCAACTACCTCATACACCCATGAGAAACAATGGACTGTACTCCACAACAGACATGGGCCAGTCCATGTGTATCTTTAGGGTGTTTCTCTAAACATAATTATACTTTACTAAGGATTACAACACTGCCATAAAATATTGAACAATGAGCCCATGTTACAACCTTCCATCCCTTTAATTTCAATATGATTCCACCTCTTGCCTACAGCTGAACTAATCAATTTAGACCAAGAGGGAAAATGAATGAGATTTAATATTTTACATCTACAGAATGTAAGAATATATTTATCTTTATGAATATTCAGGATCCAACACAGTTGATGTTTCTTTACTCTGCCTCCCAGAAATACTTTTCCTGACATGTTTATCAGAATTCTGGACATGAAATTTACAAGTGGGAAGTTTAATCTGTGATTTCACATAAAAATAACAATTTGGGCCACAGACTAATTTCCAGTGGCTACTATTTATGATGTCATTATCTCGGTGCACACATTTCATGGCAGTGTCGTGTTGATGACTTACTGCTGCATTATCAGTGGAATAGACTACAGTTGCATGAGGTGTCAATAGAGAGAACACGGGTATGTGTTCTTCAGGTTGTAAAATAGAGAACACATTGAGTTTGTCACTAGAACACTTTTATACCAAGTGTTAGTAAAACACTGTTATCTAAGAGAACACATAACTGTAAAGTCACTAAAACAGAGTCGTCTTAAAGGAACACATGGATGCCAAGTGTATGCAGGTAGCTGACGTGTCACTGGAAAATCAAGTGTCGCTGGAACACAGGTACATTAGGTGTAAAAAAAGAAAAAGAAAGAACACTGTAAATTTCAAAAGAACACTTTTAAAGCCTAAATATCAGTGGAGCAAAGGTACTACAGGTATTTATCAAAGGGAACACAGGTAGCTGTCGGTTAAGAGAACACAAACATGTATAAACAAGATGTCTCTAAAGACCAATGAAAATTTATGATTTAAGACTTTTTGATAAACAGGCACACGGTAACTTATCCCCATGGTAACCACTAAAGGTACCTGGCTCCGGTTTTAATACCTGGAGGTACATGACCTCTGTTTTGTTTAAGATGTTTGGCCTCTGTTCTACGGGTGCCCAGCCATCAAACATACCTAGTCCCCATAGAAAATACTCCCTGATCTTATCTGTTGATAAAAAACATGAGCTTGAGTTGTGTTCTTGATTTAACTGCAAAAACTGTGTGAGACGCTCCTGCCTTAATAGACACAGGTGCTCTGTTCTTCTATCATTGTTTCACATGCTCTGCTCCTGTTTGCACTGTAGATAGGTCTACGCTGCTCCTGTTTGTGCTGTAGATAGGTCTACTCTGCTGTTTGTACTGTAGAAGGTCTAGGCTGCTCATGTTTGCACTGTAGATAGGTCTATGCTGCTTCTGTTTGTACTGTAGATAGGTCTACGCTGCTGCTATTTGTACTGTAGATAGGTCTATGCTGCTCCTGTTTGCACTGTAGATAGGTCTACGCTGCTCCTGTTTGCACTGTAGATAGGTCTACGCTGCTCATGTTTGTACTGTAGATAGGTCTACGCTGCTCCTGTTTGCACTGTAGATAGGTCTATGCTGCTTCTGTTTGTACTGTAGATAGGTCTACGCTGCTTCTGTTTGTATTGTAGATAGCCTACTTGTTATTTCAGGCACAGATGAATTTGTGAATGATCACACGGCATTTTGTGGACCATATTTCTCTTGCAGTGAAACAGTGATGGTACCTGAAAAAAGAACAACATACGAACAAATGAAAACTTGTGTACTATGAATCGCAAATTAGGACACCAATGCATACGTGTATTTATCATTGCAGAAATCGGTAAAATATTGGAACTCATTCATTAATTTGATATTTCTAACTAGGTATTTCCTATATACCCCTTCCATAAAAATTTTGATAAATTCTGTTGATAAATGTAAAACAGAGTGCTAACAGGAAATTAATAGGGAAAAACAAAGCCAAGGGCAGTAACTCCCCAAAAAATGATCTGATGGCCCTTATTTTCACTCTTGATCAAGGTAGCGTTATTGGACATGTACACCTGTTTTCATTGTGCAGCTTACTTATTGATTGAGAATTACCCATAATGCAGTCATAATACTATCGTCTAATATAATCTTCTTCATAGCAAAATACTGTCAAAGTCACACAGAAAATAGTTAAGTCCATATTACCAGCTTGCAGGGTGAAGTCTCGTGAGCTTTCCCCTAACCCAGTCGAGTTTAAAATTTTGGTAATAAAGCATAACGAAAATACAATGACACT
Source organism: Atrina japonica (assembly GCA_030159075.1). NCBI lineage: Eukaryota > Metazoa > Mollusca > Bivalvia > Pterioida > Pinnidae > Atrina > Atrina japonica. The sequence continues at coordinate 154,096 of BROG01000364.1, forward strand.
GGAGCGTGTACTCGTTCCTACTTAATATCATAATATCTACAAGTACAAGTATCCAATGATCATGAGGAATATAAATTTTTTTTCATGAAGCTTATCATATACCCAAAAAAATGACAAGAATCCAAGAGACTATAGTGAATTTAAGACTGAGGGTATATTTTATATTACAAGACTCATCAAGCCCTGCAAACAATGGACTCTTCTGTAAATCATTGACTTAGACCAGTCCAAATGTGTCTTTAGGGGTAAATGTGTTTAATCCATTGTGCTGTATACATTTTGTAGGTCTACCAAGGAAAAGTGGCACATCCTGGTTCAGTCAGAAACCAAAACAATACGATCTACTTTCCAACAATAGGTTGTACAGGTAAAACATGCTGCCTTGCATGGGCTCTATGCATTACTGAATCTCTAATACTTTTGTGACAACAAATGGCTTGTCACCCGTTATGATTTGATTTAGACTTGTGTTTGTAAACATGTGCCAATTTACCTTGGTAGACCTTATCAGGAACCTAATGACCATCCCCTACCCCCAATTAATGATATATCTACCTTGACTGAACCTAATGACCATCCCCTACCCCCAATTAATGATATATCTACCATGACTGAACCTAATGACCATCCCCTACCCCCAATTAATGATATATCTACCTTGACTAACAGGTCTGGTATTATAGGAACTATAAATCCACTAAAACTTGACTCTTTTTTTAATTTTGGCAATTCTCAAATTGGCATTCAGTAATGCTTAATTCATACATGTAGTATTGCAAATAAAATCTAAACAAGAGACAACAAGTAATTACCTTGAGGTTCTGAAAATACAACCATAGATTGTCGCAGCTGCACGGAGTTTGGCTGGCATGTACCACAAGCAGACGACCCCTGAGAGGTCGTTTCTTCAAAGTCACTAGATATCACATGTGAACAGTCTGATTGCTGAACATCAGTGGACTGACCAAAATCTTTGTTCCCAGTTTGACACACACATTCACTATTCCAATTCACATGATTGCACAAGAGTATTTGGGTCAAGGTCGTATCTGAGTCACATGTCTCTGATGTATTTGAATTAAAGTCTTGGTCACCTGAGTGTTTGCTACAAGGGAACAATTTAAATCCCTCCCTTTTTTGACATTCTACTGGGGTTTTCTGTACAAAAATCAAACTGTTTTTATGTGGAGTATTATTGGTACAATCTGGATTTTTGGTAGGATTAATATTCTTTGGTAACGATGCGACATGTTCATTTGAAATGTTATGACTAGTTTCTGAAAATAGGTTTTCTGTGCTCATGTAAGTCGTTATTCCAGATATATTACTGAGAGATAAATCCGGAGAAACAGAATTACACTCCCGACAGAAAAGTTCTACGGTTTCTTTGGAACTATATACACTATCACAATAATTGCTGAAATCACTAAGATTTAATGTGGAAGAGTTGCTTCCCCTGGAATTATTATCACATTCATTCTTATTCATGCAGCTATGCATATTTTCACAACTCCCTGCAGTTGTACACATATTACAAGAACATTTAACAGCTGAAAATGGCCGCACCACATTTTCCGAAATAGATGTTTTATCGGAACTAACGTCTGTACACATTTGGTCTGGTGCCCCGCTATAAAAAACATTTGAATCACAACTGCTGGAATCGCTCACATCCTTAATATCACTACTCCCATACGTGGAATGTGTGCTGTCTATTGGTGTGGTACCCCGACATTGTGAGCAGTACTCACACACAAGACTACAGTTGCTGGGATTTCTATCTGAACTGTCTGAACTACTGCAGCTTCCAAACTGCGCTGCAATACTAGAATCTCGAACACTCCCTCCTGAACATTCCGGATCACTTTCACACGCTTTCCGTGGCAGTGGTATCTGCCTACAAGAATATCGGTAGAATCCATCATTAGTAAACACAGTTGGATGGTGGTGATAACCGTTTTCACGGTGATGAAATGAATGACAACCATTGTGATTTGATAAATAATGTGAGTATGAAATTCCTGAGTTACATATTGCAGTATGCTGCGAGGAGTTTGTAATAGAGGAGGATGGATGATGAAGGGAATGACTGTTGCTATGGGAATGACCTTGCCCGATATCTCTGTAACCACAACAAGTTCGATGAAAAGCTTGTGGACACCTTATTTCTGTTGTGTTTTGGTATGTGTGGTCTAACGACATCCCGCGAGCAGACAAAATCGGATGAAACCCACGTATATAGGAACCACACGAAGATGGCGATGAGCCAATTGTCCCCTCACAGGATGGGCAACTGCGAGGGATCATTGAATTGTCTGTATTTCTGACATGATGCACTAACGTTCTTCCCACATTCTGTGACCTGTCCGAGCGTAAAAAGCGGAGGTACTCTGGCTGAGGAGGAGTTTGTTGATAAATTGTGGGATCAATAGTCCTATTCACTTCGTAAGAATTATTAGATGAGAGAGCATCGTACAGCCTACTCTGTCCTAAATCTCCCGTTACGGTGTCATGTCCTGTAGGCTGTTCATCTTCAGAACAACTTTCATGGTCAGCTAAAATGGAAGAAACATTTTTAATGATTACAAATTTGTTTTACATGGTACCATAGATCCACCCTCGCCAGCTTTTTAACAACTTTTCCACAAGACAAGAGGGCAAGTTCAAAATAAAGGTGAATACTTCAAGCTAAATACTTGAAGCACAGACATGCATGACATCTATATAACTTTATAATTCATTGCTAATTCAAGAATGGGCAAATATGTCTCCTGACATAAAAGGGCAAAATGAACATGGGGCGGAAAATGTCCAACGGGGGGCGGAAAATGTCCAGCTACATACGGAGACCATTATATGATGATGATGAAATTCTGCATCATATAGCTAGGGATGATGGGAGTTCTCCCTCATATGAAGGTGATGAAATTCTCCCTCGTATAGCTAGGGATGATGATATTCTCCCTCATATAAAGATGATGAAGTTCTCCCTCATATAATGGTGATAAAATTCTGCACCATTAAATGATGATAAAATTCTCCCTCATATAGCTAGGGATGATGAAATTCTCCCTCATATAAAGATGATGAAGTTCTCCCTCATATAATGGTGATAAAATTCTGCACCATTAAATGATGATAAAATTCTCCCTCATATAGCTAGGGATGATGAAATTCTCCCTCATATAAAGATGATGAAGTTCTCCCTCATATAATGGTGATAAAATTCTGCACCAATAAATGATGATAAAATTCTCCCTCATATAGCTGGGGATGATGAAATTCTCCCTCATATAAAGATGATGAAGTTCTCCCTCATATAATGGTGATAAAATTCTGCACCAATAAATGATGATAAAATTCTCCCTCATATAGCTAGGGATGATGAAATTCTCCCTCATATAAAGATGATGAAGTTCTCCCTCATATAAGGGTGATAAAATTCTGCACCAATAAATGATGATAAAATTCTCCCTCATATAGCTAGGATGATGGAAGTTCTCCCTCATATAAAGATGATGAAATTCTCCCTCTCATAAGGATGATGCAATTCATATTTGTAAAGGCTAACTTGCTCATTACTGCTATATATAGTAAAATCCAATTAACCTGGCAGGTGGAGTCTTGTGAACCCTTTTTTTGACCTGGACGAGTTTAAATTTTAGGTAATAAAGCAAAACATTAAAATTACACTGACTAGAGTAATCGTTCCTACTTGTCACCATACATAAGAGAGTATCCAGTGAGGAATAAAATGTTTTTTCCCGTGCAGCTTGTCATAACCGAAAAGTGAGTACAGAATCATCTGTAAGATAATCAAAGGTTACTCCACTCCGCCATCTTATGTGAATCGGACAATACCTATAGTTTATTTGTTATGTGTCCCATAGTGCCCCTTACAACCCCACAGACTGTAGTGGACTGATTCAATGCAACAGAAAAGAGTATAACAAAAAGATATTTGGGGGTGGCAGGTTAAAGATTTAAGTGTCTCTTAAGCACCAGGCAAACAGAACTAATGTAATTGACAACTTGATGTCTTGATTTTTTTCTTGTTTAAAACTGATAAATTTTAACAATATGAGATACATATTAAAAATGTCTTACCAACTATATTGAATAAGCAAAGAGGGCATGTTCCATGTGACACTAGCCATGGGTCAACACAACCTCTGTGAAATTCATGTGAACATGGCAACACTCGCAATATCTGCAAAATATATAAATGTGTTACAAATTGCTATCAAGTACAATAATATAGACAATGCTGGATATAATGATCTGTATGCTGAACAGAGTATCAAAAGCTTTGGGCCTCCAATGTAAGAACACCAAACTTTGAACCATCACAAATATCAATGCTAGCCTCTCAGTCTTTCCTCTAGCCTCTCAGTCTTCCCTCTAGCTTCTCAGTCTTTCCTCTAGCCTCTCTCTTCCCTCTAGCCTCTCTCTTCCCTCTAGCCTCTCAGTCTTCCCTCTAGCCTCTCAGTCTTCCTTCTAGCCTCTCAGTCTTTCCTCTAGCCTCTCTCTTCCCTCTAGCCTATCAGTTTTCCCTCTAGCTTCTCAGTCTTTCCTCTAGGCTCTCTCTTCACTCTAGGCTCTCTCTTCCCTCTAGCCTCTCTCTTCCCTCTAGCCTATCAGTTTTCCCTCTAGCTTCTCAGTCTTTCCTCTAGGCTCTCTCTTCCCTCTAGGCTCTCTCTTTCCTCTAGCCTCTCTCTTTCCTCTAGCCTCTCTCTTTCCTCTAGCCTCTCTCTTCCCTCTAGCCTACCAGTCTTCCCACTAGCTTGTCAGTCTTTCCTCTAGGCTCTCTCTTTCCTCTAGCCTCTTAGTCTTTCCTCTAGCCTCTCAGTCTTCCCTCTAGCCTCTCTCTTCCCTCTAGCCTATCAGTCTTTCCTCTAGCCTCTTAGTCTTTCCTCTAGCCTCTCAGTCTTCCCTCTAGCCTCTCTCTTCCCTCTAGCCTCTCAGTCTTTCCTCTAGCCTATCAGTCTTTCCTCTAGCCTCTCAGTCTTTCCTCTAGCCTCTCAGTCTTTCCTCTCTCTTTCCTCTGGTCACTCTTGTTTCTAGTTACTGCAGGACCTGATACATGGTCAAGTTTGTCAGTTTACATGCCATTAACTACTGGTTTTACACAGGTATAATGGTAACCACATGTTTTTCTTCCTTTCAGTACATAAAGAACTGTTTCCTACCAAATGAATGACAAACTATTTAGCATCAGGCAGAACACCAGGACATTGTAAAATAGATGAAAAAGCAAACTTTAAAATTAACTGGCATCACCAATTATCCTTGTTTTTACCCATGAGACCCTTCAATTTTAAACAAGAGGCCCAAGAGGGCCTCTGTCGCTCACCTGAGAACCATCTACAAATGTGAAAAGACGACCAAGAAGAATATGAACATGTAGGCTGATCTGGCCAAGAAACATAAATATTGCTGTTTTACGAAATTCATAAAAAAAATTCTAGAAATTAAATTTTGGCAAAATTCTTGAACAAAAATATTTCTTCACCTAATTACAAGTATAACACATTAAATAAATGCATCAAAGGGAATGCAAGGGAGATAATTGAGGAAATAATGCAAAAATTAATGCAAGGGAGATAATTGAGGAAATAATGCAAAAATTAATGAAAATGACAAAGTCTTAAAAGACCTCAAAAATGCGTCAACAATTAATATTCCGATTTTTATGAAAAATACAAACTTGAATCATACATCCATGTAGATCACTCAGACACAATCTGTTTTTCAATTCATGTAGTGGTTCTGGAGTAGAAGATTTTTATAGAGGATACCTTTTGGGACCTATTCTGCCCCACCCTGGACCCACCTCTTGGGTCAATCTGGCTGAAAAGTACAAACTTGGTAAAGTACCTTGAGCACTTCCTTTCTGTAAAGTTTCGTCAAAATTCCTTCCATAGTTTTGAAACAAAAGCTGATAGTGTGAAAAAGATGGTCTTTATTTGCAGTCTTAAAAACTTCATTAAAAATTCTAGAAATTAAATTTTGGCAAAATTCTTCCAGAAAAGCATTTCCTTGCCTAATTACAAGTAAAACACATTAAATGAATGTATCAAAGTGAATGCAAGGGGAGATAATTGAGGAACATGCAAAAATGAATGAAAATGACAAAGACTGAAAAGACCTCAAAAGCGCGTCACAAATTAATATTCCGATTTCTTTGAAAAATACAAACTTGAATCATACATCCATGTAGATCACTCGGAAACAATCCATTTTTCAATTCATGTATTGGTTCTGGAAAAGAAGATTTTTAAAGAGGGCACGTTTTGGGGAACTATTATGCCCCACACTGAACCCACCCCTAGGTCAATCTGGCTGAAAACTACAAACTTGGTAAAAGACCTTGAGCACTTGCTTCCTGTCGAGTTTCATCAAAATCCCTTCAGTGGTTTCAGAGAAGAAGTCAAAAATATGAAAAGTTTAAGGCCGGATGCCGGACGGGGAGTGATCACAATAGCTCACTTGAGCCTTTGGCTCAGGTGAGCTAAAAAAGGGGAAAGTTAACCCTTGTATAAATGCCTGAAGTTGACACTCTGATATTTGACGTCTAATATCTTATACAGACTGTCCAACAAAATGTTATAGGAGTTACCTCCCTTTCACCTACTTCGTAATAAGATTATTAGATCAAATATATTTGCTGCTAATCTTGGGGATATAATACACATACTTATTTTCCCTTATTGGACTACATCTTAGAGACAATTTCAATTCTTAGTGTCACACAGAGCTAATTAATTCTGCTTCTTGAGGTAGGAAATATATTCTGTGTCCCAGCAAATCAGAAAATGTTTTTTCATAAATACAAGTACGTCATTTGCATTAGAACATTTATAAATCTCCCATTGTATATCAATAATGTTCCAACCTACGGTACTTAAAATTTCACCATGATTGGTACAGCTAATGAGAATGATTTTTCAAGCACTTTCAATGGGTATGCTTAAACTATCACGACCTTGCAAGCCAAAACAAAGTAAAAAAGAAAAACTGACAGTAAAGTTCTTTCACATTTCAATGGTGGTCCTCAAAATACTGCTCAGAGTTCCACTACACACTTAAGGAGATCCAACAGTACAGCATCACCAAAATGCTTTACTCAAATTGTATTTTACTAGGTGATCTGTATGATCAAGTTAACTTTTTTTTACATTTAAGTCTTTCTCTAGTGATGAATAGACATGTAAGAAATAGAATTCAAGAACTCTGGTGAAATGAATAAAGTACATATTGTATTTTGCCTAAAATTCAAGCACCTTTCAAGGGTACTTTTGTTTTTAAGCTGTTCACTGAAAATCAGTAAATCAGTAATTAAAGGTAAATTTGCTTCTCTAAGAAAATGTAAGACATTTCCTGTTTCTATCCATGAAATGAGTTTTATACGAGTGACAAAAAGGCTCTCCCTTATGATGATTTCCTTATTCCACTAAGAACTTTTCACTTATATGGTGATGTCAACAGCTTTAGGTGAAGTGCCATAAATATTGACCTGTGCTATGGACTGATGCCAACACTGTAAGGGCTAACATGATCTGCTTAGCGTGACCCCACCCCAGCCTTGATTATAAGATCCTCCCTCCACTTGATCATCTTATGCAAAATGTATACCATTAGTGTAACTCATCATCCCCAGAAAAACAATGGACTCTTCTGTAAATCAATGACTTAGGTCAGTCCAAATGTGTCTTTAGGGGTGAATGAGTTATGGTATAATATCAGGAATTGGATCTGACTTCTTGCTCATGAGATAAAGGCTTTTATGGACTGCTCCACCCAAAGAAATCATATCCATTTTTACATATCATTAATCATGACTGAGGGAATATATTCAACTGAACAGCAACTCAATAAATGCCAGTTTAAAAAAACCATATAAATCTGTAAAATTAAACAAAATTATGAAGAATGGTTTTGTTTGCTATCTGCTTTCACAGATAATTTTTTAACATAGATTTGTAACAACACTTCCAAATTGTGCATCTATCTAACAATATCTAATGTCCAAACAACCAGTGACAGAACATTTATTTTTGAAGGTAGATGGGCCCAGATATAAAGCCAGTCATACTCAGACCTGAAACTTAATCTTAGAGTAGTTTCAATGTCAAATGCTGGGCATTATATATAAAGGTTTGTGGGGGTGGGCTGTTTTATCAAGTCCTTGGCTGTAGGTTTTATGATAGTGTGGTCCTAGGATCAAATCTAAGATTTCCAATCTTTTTAAAAACAGGCCCCTGAATGTTTTTGGCAATGACTTCTACCCCATGTGTGGTCCTTAAAGGAATAAGGCTCTTTTGTAGACATACACATACACACTTACACACACTCACATACACACACTCACACACACAAAGATATATAAATATACACACATCTACAACATACATACAAGTTAAAACAGAAACAGTCACACATCCCTACATATAGAAATGCACATATACCACACTTACACACACACACACACACACACACACACACACACAAACACACAAAACAACAAAAACTAACCTGTCCATCTTTGTATTCTTCTAAGCAAATGGCGCACTGTTCCAGCCACGAGCTTTGACTGTAAACATCTGATAATGGTGTTTGTACTCTTAACAATTTGGCAGACGGAAATTTGTACTTTCTAGTTTTAAGTTTGGATATTGCTCGTTTGGCTAATTCTGGCATAGAGAGTTGCTGTTCCCGGTGTCTCCATCTTAACTGCAAAAAAAAAGGAAAAATAAAAATGTGTATTCTTACTAGAAACTTTAGGGACTGTGTACTCTCAGAAAAAAAGGCAATTTTTTCATCCATACATGAGGCACTCATATATCCTCCCTCAAAAAATAAAGAATGGGACATATAGGGCCTACACTAAATGAAAATTTCTCCACACACATTTACACAATTAATGAAAGTGGGGAGTCAGTGCAGAAATTAACAGACATGCTGTGTCTACCGCCATACACTTTACACCATTTTGGTTAACGCTTTACACAATGAAAATATTACACTTTACAATATTGGTTTACACTTTACATTCTGTGATAAACTCTATCTAATATTTATCATAACAAGTTTGTGTATGCTTTACACAGACTAAAACTTTACATAATAAATTTTCTATTCCATACTTGCGTGTTACAGGATTTATCTCCCATTTGCTGAGTTATCTCCTCTTTATAGCAGGTACCTTGTAAAGATGTATGTGAGCAAATTTTTGTTATTCTGATAAAAAATCCTTATAAACCTTACAGACCTAGGTAAACTTTATTTACCTCATATATTAATTTTTCATGTTTTTTAAATTATACTGGGTTCATCATCAGGCCATTCAATTTTTAAAGTAAAAATAAAAAGTACTTTTTCGTCCCATTTGTTTCATTACACGATACCTGCTCTAAAGGAAGACAACTCTTGCAAATGGGAGGTTACTCTGTATTTCACAAATCAAAAATACTTGTAACAATAACTGAAGTGTCACTCTACAACACAGTAAATACATGGGAGCCAAATGAGAACAAAATAAGGACCTCCTGGTATGTACTCAAGTATCAATAAAACAGTTCAACAGTTCACCTTGTGAAAAATTACAAAATCTTTCTTCAAGATTAGTGGCAAGACTAACCTTGACCTTGTGTACAAAGCAAATGCATAAGAACAAAGTCAAAATTTACAGAAGCAACAACAAAAAGATTTGCTCCGAGAATGATGAACGTACCTTCAGCACAACGATTATACATATGATACAGAAAAGAACGAACACTGCCACAAAAATGCCCATGTCAAAATATTCTTTTGTATTTACCTGTAAAAACAAATGTCATTGGTTAAGAGAAAACATTAACATGATTGGTCATCAAAATCATTCATCTGATTGGCTAATATTTGGAAAATAAAATCATGTAGTAAAATATCATAAATTGTAAATATTTCACAAAATGGTCATCACATGGGAACAATATCCATATAACCAGAGTTGTAACCAAAACTTTATTATTCATTAATAATGTTTAAACTTAGTATCAATCTGACCGACGATCAGAAATCACTTAATATGTTTGCAGTATCATGAGGTGTAAACATGGGAAGACTTTGAAATAGTGACAGGTTGCGTTGTCTAGACTTGTTAAGGCTTGAAATGTTTGAACTTGTGAGATGCTTCTGCCTACAATTAGACTCATGAAGACTAAAATTGTTTGAGGTAGTGATCACAGATGTTCCTCTGTCTAAACTTGTAAACCTGTGAAGAGTTTGAAATAGTGACAGGTTGCATTGTCCAGACTTGCAAAGATCAGAAAAGTTTAAAATGGTGAGGTGTTGTATAGTCTAGACTTAGAAGACTTGAAATGTTTGCAATAGTGAGATGCTGTATTGTCTAGACTAGTAAAGACTTGAAATGTTTGCAATAGTGAGATGCTGTATTGTCTAGACTAGTAAAGACTTGAAATGTTTGCAATGGTGTTGTATTGTCCAGACTTGTAAAGCCTTGAAATGTTTGCAATAGTGAGATGTTGTATTGTCTAGACTAGTAAAGACTTGAAATGTTTGCAATGGTGTTGTATTGTCCAGACTTGTAAAGCCTTGAAATGTTTGCAATAGTGAGATGTTGTATTGCCTAGCCCTGTAAAGACTTGAAATGTTTGCAATAGTGAGATGTTGTGTTGTCAAGACTAGTAAAGACTTAAAATGTTTGCAATAGTGAGATGCTGTATTGCCCAGACCTGTTAAGACTTGATTTGTTTTAAATAGTGAGACGTGTATATTTGGCACACATTATGTATTGTTGTTCCATTGCAGAAGATTTCAGGTAGGATCAGTTTGGATTTGTATTAGAAAGGGAGAAATTGTTAACATTTTGTAAGATACATGCAATTTTATGTCTTTATCCTCCTCTCTACAACTAAAAAATAATAATTTCTCCCTTCAACAGAGTCAAACTGAGTATAAGTCTGAATCAAAATTCAGATTAAGTAAATGTATATATTTTAACAAAATGTTCCATTTAGAAAAGAAATCAGAGCATTTTTCAATTTCCCTAATAAAACTTATCCTTTAAATCATTCTGAATAGTGAAATCAAAGGATATATCAGTCAAACCAATAAAAAAAGAAACAAACAAATGACTCGACATCTAGCTCTACAAACAAATGACTCGACATCTAGCTCTACAAACAAATGACTTGACATCTAGTCCCATACACAAATGACTCAACATCTAGTTCTACAAGCAAATGACTCAACATTTAGCTCTACAAACAAATGACTCAATATCTAGCTTTACAAACAAATGACTTGACATCTAGTCCCATACACAAATGACTCAACATCTAGTTCTACAAGCAAATGACTCAACATCTAGCTCTACAAACAAATGACTCAACATCTAGCTCTACAAACAAATGACTCAATATCTAGCTCTACAAACAAATGACTCAATATCTAGCTCTATAAACAAATGACTCAATATCTAGCTCTACAAACAAATGACTTGACATCTAGCTCTACAAACAAATGACTTGACATCTAGCTCTACAAACAAATGACTCAATATCTAGCTCTACAAACAAATGACTCAATATCTAGCTCTATAAACAAATGACTCAATATCTAGCTCTACAAACAAATGACTTGACATCTAGCTCTACAAACAAATGACTCAATATCTAGCTTTACATACAAAGGACTCGATATCTAGGTCTACAAACAAATGACTTGACATCTACTCTACAAACAAATGACTCAACATCTAGCTCAACAAACAAATGACTCAAACAAATGACTCAATATCCAGCTCTACAAACAAATGACTCAATATCTAGCTCTACAAACAAATGACTTGACATCTAGCTCTATAAACAAATGACTCGACATCTAGCTCTACAAACAAATGACTTGACATCTACTCTACAAACAAATGACTCAATGTCTAGCTCTACAAACAAGTGACTCAACATCTAGCTCTACAAACAAATGACTTGACATCTAGCTCTACAAACAAATGATTCAACATCTAGCTCTACAAACAAATGACTCAATATCTAGCTCTATAAACAAATGACTTGACATCTAGCTCTATAAACAAATGACTTGACATCTGGCTCTACAAACAAATGACTTGACATCTACTCTATAAACAAATGACTCAATGTCTAGCTCTACAAACAAGTGACTCAACATCTAGCTCTACAAACAAATGACTCCACATCTAGCTCAACAAACAAATGACTCAATATCCAGCTCTACAAACAAATGACTCAATATCTAGCTCTACAAACAAATGACTTGACATCTAGCTCTACAAACAAATGACTCTACTCAATATCTAGCTCTACAAATTAATGTTTCTCTAACTAATAGCCTTTTTAGATATAGAAAATATTTGTGAAAAAAAGTAAAATAATAATTCACTTGAAAGAAATCACACTACAAGTCATCTCTGTATACTTTGTAAATGAAAACATATGTTGATAAAACCGAAAAAAATAAATAAATAAATAAAGATTAATGGCGAGTTCAAATGATAGGATATTTTTAGTGTATAATTAAGCCCAAATGATATATCCCATTTCTCTTTTGAGAAATTATTTTTATCTTTCAGACACCTAATTACAGCATTGAAGTGTCAAGTAGTTTGGACAGAGGAAGGATGTGTATATAAGAGTGCCAGATCTAGAAGTCATCTTCACTTCATATCAGCAATTTATTCATCTGATATTTATCCCAGATCTATGTCAGCTGATTACATTCATTTTCAGTGTTGACTTCTGGTTGTATCTGAGATTAGCTTTTGAAGTCAATCTGTTTACATGAGTAGATATCAATCTCCTATCATGTAATATAAACTGCAAACTAAAACTCTGTATCCTCAACTTATGGGGCAAAATTAAATAAACACTATTTATCTAATCAAATATTTGTTATGTAAACAAGCCACAGAAAAACAAAAAATACAGCTAAATAAAACAAGTGGAAAAATGTGAGAAAAAAGTAATTAAAAAAAGAACCCTTGGAAATCACATACTGTGAATGTGGATATTTCCGCGTGTTGTTAATCATATGATTTCTGTATGCAAACTGTACGTATGGGTTTTTTGCGTGATGTCACAACTAATTGTGAGCAGTCCGGTATCAAGCAACAACTATGCAACTTGTACGGTAATTTACAGGAACAAGAGGCCTATGAACTGTGTTGGTATTTTACAAATATGGGAATTTCAATTTACAAATTATTATAACACTCCTAGGGAGCAAATGAGTCTTAACAAAGAATGAAAATGTCAAAGTCTGGAAAGACGTCAAAAATTAATTTTTTTTCAAATTTATTAGAAAAACACCAAAATGAATCATACATCTATGTAAATCACTCAGATTCAGTTTTCAATGCATGATGTAATTCTGCAGAAGAAAATTTTCAAAGAGGGGTACCCTCTGGACCTTTATTGCCCCACCCTGGATCCACCCTTAGGACAATCCTGTCAATAAACACAACTGTTGGACAGGTCAACGCTTATTTACAAGAAAACTCTTCATTGCATATTTAGCGTAAATTTTCACCACTACAGTTACTACCATAAACACGATTTGTGGTTCCCAAGGGGGCCACCTCTTTTCTGTCCACAACAATGAAACCTTGTTCCTCCCCTTTGGGATACACCCAATCAGATTTGGTTGAAAATTAATGTGTTGTTGCAAATAATTCATAGTTGTGATAAGCTGTCACACAGTAACGGTGCAAAGTAAATCATGTCTGAGAAACTGATAATCTAAGTTATCCAAGAAAAATACAAACAATCAAACTTACACTAGGTTCTACCTCTTTGCTTTGGTCAAGCTTGATTCTTGCACGAGCATTTTCTAGAGTCCTGATAATCCGCATGAGTTTAGTTGCTTGGGTACCTCGTAAAATTATGACTGGCCTGTCTAACTGCCGAGACAATGTATGTCTGAGCTGAAAATGAAGAAAGAAAGAAATATATACATTGTAGCTTGTCAACCCCTGTGATAATATTAAGAATCACTGAAATAGTAACTGTAAAGTCTATTGTCAAAATTAAAAAAAAAAGCTTACATTATGTAAAATCATCTTGAAATTTGGATTCTAAATTATACACTCCTGAATTTTGATGGTGGACGTTACCATTCTTTGAAAATTATGAGTCCAAATATGGGTACAGGGGTCACTGTGTTGACAAGTACGTTCTAATTGTTGTTGTTGTTAGAAATGTCCTCCATGAAATATTTTTTTTGAAGTATTACCAAGTGACAGCTGATTGGCTGAGTGGTTAGAGCATCATGCTGTAAACCATTACCGAGTGACAGCTGATTGGCTGAGTGGCATCATGCTGTAAACCATTACCGAGTGACAGCTGATTGGCTGAGTGGCATCATGCTGTAAACCATTACCGAGTGACAGCTGATTGACTGAGTGGCATCATGCTGTAAACCATTACCGAGTGACAGCTGATTGGCTGAGTGGCATCATGCTGTAATCCATTACCGAGTGACAGCTGATTGACTGAGTGGCATCATGCTGTAAACCATTACTGAGTGACAGCTGATTGGCTGAGTGGCATCATGCTGTAAACCATTACCGAGTGACAGCTGAATGGCTGAGTGGTTCGAGCATTATGAGATCTTTCAAAGACTCTTGCAGTGCCAGGAGATCTTTAAACACTCTTGTGGTGCCAAGAGATCTTTGAAAAAATCTTGCGGTGCTACAAGATCAAGAAACACACTCTTGCAGTGCCAAGAGATCTTTGAAACATACTCTTGCAGTGCCAAGAGATATAGAAACACACTTGCAGTGCTACGAGATCTATAAACATGCCCTTGAAGTGCCAAGAGATCTTGAGACACACTCTTGCAGTGCTATGAAATATAGAAACACACTTGCAGTGCTACGAGATCTAGAAACACCCTCTTGAAGTGCCAAGAGATCTTGAAACACACTCTTGAAATACCAAGAGATCTTGAAACACTCTTGCAGTGCTACAAGATCTACAAACATGCCCTTGAAGTGCAAAGAGATCTTGAGACACACTCTTGCAGTGCTACAAGATCTATAAACATGCCCTTGAACCACCAAGAGATGTTGAAACACTCTTGCAGTGCTACGAGATCTACAAATATGCCATTGAAGCACCAAGAGATCTTGAAACACTCTTGCAGTGCTACAAGATCTATAAACATGCCCTTGAAGTGCAAAGAGATGTTGAAACACTCTTGCAGTGCTACAAGATCTTAAAACACATGTACACCTAGTATAATCTTTCTCCCCTCTGGGGAGATAAAAAAAATGTCAACCAGGGGGCAAGATTCTTCAATGTATAGCCTGAGATGCCTATCTACACTCTAGGGTGTGGGCAGAGAAAATCTGACCTAGCAAAATGATCAGATATGCCAGTCCAAGATGCCAGTCTAGAACATATCACCATCAATCGTACCTTGTATATTCAGTTCCGAGATAGTCACAAACAAAAGTGCTCTGATATTGATAACCTACCTGTTTGGCTGCCTCCGGAACCTCAGTAATGTCAAACACTACTGCTGTTGCACCTCTCTGAATTGCCTTTTTTGCCTGAAAATAGAAATATAACACGTTAGTTTCACCTGGTAATGAACACTATAACAAATCACTGAATATGTGGTGATTATCACCCTTTTATTGACATCATTTAAAATTCACCCTAAATCACCCTGGTTTCATATAATTGCATGTACATGCTTCAATTATTTCATTTTCATTTCAAATACACCCTCCCATCTAAGAATGAAAAAAGAGAAAATTAAACTGAAGCAAAAATGTGACAGAAGTCACAATTTCCAGGTATGCAAAAGCTTAGCCTAGAAATAGATCATATAAAATAAGCTATCCTTAATACTGATAAATACACTTTGACAAAGCTAGAGGTCTCCTAAACTGGATAAAAAACCGTTTGCTGCAACAGATACATGTATTAATAGTGACCTTGACCTTTGACCTTTTTCATCCCAACGTTGATAGGCATCCTGTAAAGGCTAGGACAACTTATGTCAGGGCTTTTTCTTATCTATTTGGGAACATGGCCCATGGCGATGGAATTGGGAATTTCCCAGCATTTTAGCTTAAATGGAAATTATTTTGCATATGTCTGATCTAGTCCCATAACAAAGGACCTAGGGTAGCAATATTTACATTTTCTCTTATTTTTTCTATTTTTTTTATTTTTTTTGGTTTCATTTAATTTGCTACTTGCATTTTTTTATCTTATTGTTCAACTGACATATTTCAACTTTCAAGAAAAACAATGACTGAAAATATCAGCTTAATCAAAGTACTGATACGAGTTGATGATAATCATAAGTTTTAATGAGGTATAATACACTCAGTATACTGAATGCTTTTTTAATTCGGTTAAATTAGGTTTGACAAAAAAGTAACTAAAAATCGGGTCAGACATCTGGCCTAACGTGAGTACTAATGGCTTATTTATTATGCAACAAACTGCATAGATCAGCGATATGATTATAAAATCTTGTGCTTATAAACATCGTTTCATTGATATTAAATTTCTATGCGACAGGGCAGTATTATACCCTTATGCTGTACTTCCTATCAGTAGCCTTAAATCTCTAGGTCAATAGTGTACATGTAAAACATTTTCCCAACTTCAAAGACTGCCGCCAGTTTCTCATCAGTTAAGATCACCAGCACAGACAGATCTTGCCAATACACAGT
Source organism: Atrina japonica (assembly GCA_030159075.1). NCBI lineage: Eukaryota > Metazoa > Mollusca > Bivalvia > Pterioida > Pinnidae > Atrina > Atrina japonica. The sequence goes on from BROG01000364.1 coordinate 170,828, forward strand.
AAGAGAAACTGAGCTACTATGTCCACTCATATATGAAGATATCATCAACTTTAGGTCAAGTGCTACAAACCTTGGCCTGTGCTATGGATAGAAGCTAATTATTTAGTGAGGGTTCTTTCACCAACGACACCTTCCGTGACATGGACCTAATTTTTTAGTCTCATCTGAAAGACCTAGGGAACAGCCAATACCATTTTCAAAGTCTTTGGTATGACTTGGTCTGGGAATCAAACCCGGGACCTTCTGCTTATCAAATGCTCTGTAACTAGACCACCACATGCGGTCATACGGACTGGAAATGAGCACCATAATGGCTCACAGCATAAAGCATCATGAGAAATGTCCCAAAGTCTGAAAATATTGAATTTTTTAAATATTTTGCCGAATATAAAAAAAAAAGAAGTTTCTGTTTAATAAAGAGAAACATATGCTGGAGAAAGACATGGAAAGGAATGGACCAAAATACTTAATGCCCCATCCCAATCATCTTTGATCGTGGGGACATAAAAACTCTCTGAAATAGCATGCATGCACAAGCATTTTCTAGATATCTAAATCTGAGCATGTACATGCAATCATAATGCATTAGAGGAATTCACAACACACCCTGAAATTTAAACTCATTGTAATGCAACATATTCTATTAATCGTAATCACTGTCTGTAAACCAGTGTGGATCACCATTACTCTGAAAATTAGCACCACACCCTGAAATTTAATATGGCTGTCTGACATAAAAAAAATCTAACATGCAGGTATGAAAGATTGAGTTTATTTTATATAATTAAAATTGTACATGAAGAATAAGCTTTGAAACACCAGAACCGTCTACGACCGTTGTACACATGTAATAGCGAGGATCAGTATGGGTCAACCATCTTGAAATTTTGAGATGCTTCCGGAAAGATTAAAGCAGTGAAATTTGTCTTGAAAAACTACTGTCTTATGTCACCACATTTAAGAAACCACTCAGATAATCCTATATATAAAACTTCTCTTGAGAAACCACATTTCAGTGGCAGATGGAACGGTCTCTTAAGACAGGTTTTGCCGTACACATTAACAATGAAACCTTGCTGTAACCACTTCAAACTTAACAACTCTGATGAAAATTTATCAGTAAATACTTAAAGATAGAGAGAAAGAGGATAAGAAAGATAGAGTCAAGGAATAGAAGGAAAGTGAGGATGAGTTAAAGAAAAATTACGTGGAGTTAAAGAAAATAAAACAAAATTAGGAGTTAAAGAAAATGATACAAAAAGAGGAGTAGTTAAAGAAAATGATACAAATTGAGGAATAGTTAAAGAAAATGATACAAAATTAGGAGTTAAAGAAAATGATACAAAATTAGGAGGAGTTAAAGAAAATAAAACAACATTAGGAGTTAAAGAAAATAAAACAAAATTAGGAGTTAAAGAAAATAAAACAAAATTAGGAGGAGTTAAAGAAAATAAAACAACATTAGGAGGAGTTAAAGAAAATAAAACAAAATTAGGAGGAGTTAAAGAAAATAATACAAAATTAGGAGGAGTTAAAGAAAATAATACAAAAAGAGGAGTAGTTAAAGAAAATGATACAAATTGAGGAATAGTTAAAGAAAATGATACAAAATTAGGAGAATAAAACAAAATTAGGAGGAGTTATGAAGAAAATGATACAAAAAGAAGAGGAGTTAAAGAAAATGATACAAAAAGAGGAGGAATTATATAGTGAAACGAAAGACAGTGGGAATTTTTCTCTGCATAAACTTAAAAAGGTTTTTAAAAACTGAATTCCTGTACAAACATATTGATAAATTATGTAAATACATTCTCTTTTATCATGTATATCTGTTTGTTTTTGTTCTATGCCATTCTCATTTCTTTTTTTATTTACACATGCTTGGAGGCAGTCAGTTTTTTTTATCTATAGATACTTGGTGGCAGTCAATTATTTTTACCTTTACATCCCTGGTGGCAATCAATTTTTTAACCTATGCAACCTTGGTGGCAGTCATTTTTTTTACCTATACACCCTTGGTGGCAGTCATTTATTTTATTTCTACATGTTTGGTGGTAGTCAATTATTTTAATCTATACATGATTGGTGGCAGTCAATTTTTTATCTATAAATGCTTGATGGCAGTCAATTTTTTCTTCTACACACACTTGGTGGCAGTCAATTTTTATCTAGATATACTTAGTGGCAATCAATTTTTATCTATACATGCTTGGTGGCAGTAATTGTTATATATATATATATAAAATACTTGGTGGCAGTTAATTTCTTTATCTATACATGCTTGGTGGCAGTAATTATTTTATCTATACATATAAAATACTTGGTGGCAGTTATTTTCTTAATCTATACATGCTTGGTGACAGGTAATTTTATTATCTATGCATGCTTGGTGGCAGTCAATTTTTTTTTCTATACATGTTTGGTGGCAGTAAATTTACCTATACAGTACTTGGTGGCAGTCAAACCCAAATTAACCAAGTCCTGGGGCCCGTTTTACGAAAGGTCCTAAGTCCTAAATCCTGTCTTAGTCCTAATTGTCATGAGACTGACCAATCAGCGATGCGTTGCCATGGTAGTTAGGACTAAATGTTAGGATTTAGGACTTAGGACCTTTCCTAAAATGTGCCCCTGAACTTCAGACTTGGGAAATTTTGAACCCCTGAAATTGCTTGATGGCAGTTTATTTCTTTATCTATATGTTTGGTTGCAGTCAATTTTTTATCTAAACATGCTTGGTGGCAGTTAATTTTTTATCTATACTACTGGTGGAAGTTAATTTTATCTATGTATGCCTGGTGGCAGTTGATTTCTTTATCTATAAATGCTTGATGGCAGTTATTTTTTATCTACCATATACAGGCTTGGTGGCAGTTATTTTTTTATCTATACATGCTTGGTGGCAGTCAATTTTCATCCAATGTATACACACATGGTGGCAGTACATACTTAGTGGCAGTGATTTTTTTATCTACACAAGCTTGGTGACGGTCAACTTTTTACGACAGAAAACTGCAGTACGATTACAATATCTGAAAAAATATACAACCAACCTTCCCCAACTTTCACTAACCAGAGGTCACAAAGGTCATCATGATATGCTAAGAATATAAAGCTTTGGATCTGTGATTTTTATATTTAAAACAGATTTTATTGACACAGCAGTACACCAATGCTTCCTTTCTTACAGAGATTTTTACATATCCCCTTGAAAAAATTGGACTCTCCTGCAAACCACTGATATAACCTACATTTGTAGTTCAGTAGTTTCTATAGGGATGGACAGGTCACAGCTGAGTGGTTTGACATCATGTACAGTCTTACAGACCAACAGGATATATATAAAGATAAATATATGCATGTACACAACCACAAAATATCTTTTACAAATTTTTGTATTTCACAAGAATTCCTTGAATTCTTTATCAACGATTTATCACAAAGTTACTCTGCGTTTGATGTACATCCGTCACTTTGTACATCCCAAAATACTGAGAAGAAACTGACCACGGGGTTGTCTATTTCACGGAAAGGTTCATCTTTATGTTGACATAATAAACAGCCAGATCATACATAAAAAGAATAATACAAGTATATATATATATATATATATATATATATATATATATATATATATATATATATAAAAACACACGTACACAGGTAGGCTCCATACCTAAAATACTAGTGTGTGTATGTATGTATGTATATATATATATATACATATATATATATATAATATATATATATATATATATGTATGTACACAATCACATAGATAGAATACCTATCTAAAATACGTGTGTGTGTATGTATGTATGTGTATATATATATATATATATATATATATATATATATATATATATATATATATATATATATATATATATATATATATATATATCATATATATATATATATATAAACACAATTACATAGATAGATTTAAATACTAGTGTATATATAAAAACAAAAGTACATAGATCTAGATAGAATACCTATCTATACTAGCTCATGTACAAAATGTACACGTATCATCAGAAATAATACGTCATTGTATACCGATGTATATTACACCTCTACATCCTCATAGATCTTGTGATGTACACGTATCATCAGAAATAATATGTCATTGTACATGTATATTACACCTGTACATCCTCATAGATCTTGTGATGTACACATATCATCAGAAATAATATGTCATTGTACATGTATATTACACCTGTACATCCTCATAGATCTTGTGATGTACACATATCATCAGAAATAATACATCATTGTATATGTATATTACACCTCTACATCCTCATAGATCTTGTGATGTACACGTATCGTCAGAAATAATACGTCATTGTATACCTGTATGTATATTACACCTCTACATCCTCATAGATCTTGTGGTCTACTTAGTACTGAGTTAAACTTTTAATTATGTGAAAAAGTATGCCAGTTCATTCACAGGAATCATCCGGGTAACCAGATTTTCTGTTCCGGCTTTAAATACTGTGGAGCGTGTCATAAAACAACGGATAAATTTTGAGTGGTGTTTTACATCGCAATCAACAATTTTTCAGTCATATGGTAGCGTCCAGTTTTTAATGGTGGACACAGTTACATTCTACCCAGGAAGAAACCACTGGCCTTCCCCAAGTGAACTGGCAAACTTTCTCACAAAAATCCACTTAGGTTCCCGTGGGACTTGAACATGCACAGACAGGAAGTGAGAGACTTCATGGTTTAATGCATGATGCTGAAACCACTCAGCCACAGAGGTCCATAAAACAATGATAAAGCAAATTTAAATCCTCATCCTAAGTTTTAAACATGGAGTAGTGAATTGCATCGCCCCAGGGGCTGGCATTACAGAATATACTATATAACTGACAACTAAGAAAACAAAACAGGAAATACTCCTCATTGTAAAATATGGGCTATAAGTTGACATTCATGAATGAATGACAATCTTTTTTGAGCTCAGTACAATTTTTTTATCAAAGCTAACGAGAGAAATGAATGGGCAGAAAAGACAACTTTGTGATGGGCATTAAAGCAAAAGTGTCCACTGATGTGGAGAAAATGACCCATTGACCACATTTCAAATTACCACATCTTTCAACTGAATGGTCATTGGTGATTTATCATCTGGCTGTACTGGCCATAGAAACTGACACTGTATTTTATTAGGAGCTAAGGAAGGCTTAGATTTCAAACACAAGAAAAATGGCCTCCTTAAATGAGTTTATTGGGTTTTTGGTTAATGGGAATTTAATGTTGTATTATTTGCTGATGGATGACCAATCCTGTATCATGGGAATGGTTCCATATCTAAAACTGAGGTCCCACATATAAAATTGAAATCCCATATATAAACAAAGGTCCAATGTATAAAAAGTACCACATATAAATCTATGGTACCACATGTAAAACTGAAGTACTGCATATAAATCTAAGGTACCACATGTAAAGCTAAAGTACCACATACATGTATAAATCTAAGGTACCACATGCAAAACTGAAATACCACATATAAAACTAAGGTACCACATATACAACTGAGTTACCACATGTAAAACTGAGGTACTACATATAAAACTAAGGTATCACATGTAAAACTGAGGTACCACATGTAAAACTGAGGTACCACATGTAAAACTGAGGTACTACATATAAAACTAAGGTACCACATATAAAACTGAGTTACCACATGTAAAACTGAGGTACTACATATAAAACTAAGGTATCACATATAAAACTAAGGTACCACATATACAACTGAGTTACCACATGTAAAACTGAGGTACTACATATAAAACTAAGGTACCACATGTAAAACTGAGGTATCACATGTAAAACTGAGGTACCACATGTAAAACTGAGGTACCACATGTAAAACTGAGGTACTACATATAAAACTAAGGTATCACATGTAAAACTGAGGTACCACATGTAAAACTGAGGTACCACATGTAAAACTGAGGTACCACATGTAAAACTGAGGTACTACATATAAAACTAAGGTATCACATGTAAAACTAAGGTACCACATGTAAAACTGAGGTACTACATATAAAACTAAGGTACCACATGTAAAACTAAGGTACCACATGTAAAACTGAGGTACCACATGTAAAACTAAGGTACCACATATACAACTGAGTTACCACATGTAAAACTGAGGTACTACATATAAAACTAAGGTATCACATGTAAAACTGAGGTACCACATGTAAAACTGAGGTACTACATATAAAACTAAGGTACCACATATAAAACTAAGGTACTACATATAAAACTGAGGTACCACATGTAAAACTAAGGTACCACATGTAAAACTGAGGTACCACATGTAAAACTAAGGTACCACATATAAAACTAAGGTATCACATATAAAACTGAGGTACCACATGTAAAACTGAGGTACTACATATAAAACTAAGGTACCACATGTAAAACTGAGGTACTACATATAAAACTAAGGTACCACATGTAAAACTAAGGTACCACATGTAAAACTGAGGTACCACATGTAAAACTAAGGTACCACATATACAACTGAGTTACCACATGTAAAACTGAGGTACTACATATAAAACTAAGGTATCACATGTAAAACTGAGGTACCACATGTAAAACTGAGGTACCACATGTAAAACTGAGGTATCACATATAAAACTAAGGTACCACATGTAAAACTAAGGTACCACATGTAAAACTGAGGTACCACATGTAAAACTAAGGTACCACATATACAACTGAGTTACCACATGTAAAACTGAGGTACTACATATAAAACTAAGGTACCACATGTAAAACTGAGGTACCACATGTAAAACTGAGGTACTACATGTAAAACTGAGGTACTACATATAAAACTAAGGTACCACATGTAAAACTGAGGTACCACATGTAAAACTAAGGTACCACATGTAAAACTGAGGTACTACATATAAAACTAAGGTACCACATGTAAAACTGAGGTACCACATGTAAAACTGAGGTACTACATATAAAACTAAGGTACCACATGTAAAACTGAGGTACCACATGTAAAACTGAGGTACTACATATAAAACTAAGGTACCACATGTAAAACTGAGGTACCACATGTAAAACTGAGGTACTACATATAAAACTAAGGTACCACATGTAAAACTGAGGTACCACATGTAAAACTGAGGTACTACATATAAAACTAAGGTATCACATGTAAAACTGAGGTACTACATATAAAACTAAGGTACCACATGTAAAACTAAGGTACCACATGTAAAACTGAGGTACCACATGTAAAACTGAGGTACTACATATAAAACTAAGGTACCACATATACAACTGAGTTACCACATGTAAAACTGAGGTACTACATATAAAACTAAGGTATCACATGTAAAACTGAGGTACCACATGTAAAACTGAGGTACTACATATAAAACTAAGGTACCACATATACAACTGAGTTACCACATGTAAAACTGAGGTACCACATGTAAAACTGAGGTACCACATGTAAAACTGAGGTACTACATATAAAACTAAGGTACCACATGTAAAACTGAGGTACCACATGTAAAACTGAGGTACCACATGTAAAACTGAGGTACCACATGTAAAACTGAGGTACTACATATAAAACTAAGGTACCACATATAAAACTGAGTTACCACATGTAAAACTGAGGTACTACATATAAAACTAAGGTACCACATATACAACTGAGTTACCACATGTAAAACTGAGGTACTACATATAAAACTAAGGTACCACATATACAACTGAGTTACCACATGTAAAACTGAGGTACTACATATAAAACTAAGGTATCACATGTAAAACTGATACTGGGTACTACATATAAAACTAAGGGTACCACCACATATACAACTGAGTTACCACATGTAAAACTGAGGTACTACATATAAAACTAAGGTATCACATGTAAAACTGAGGTACCACATGTAAAACTGAAGTACCACATATAAAACTAAGGTACCACATATAAAACTAAGGTATCACATATAAAACTGAGGTACCACATCTAAGAATAACTAAGGTACCTTATATATTAAACAATGTATAAGACCAAGGCCCCATGCCACAAATAAAACTTCAACAACAGTATAAGTTGACATGTGAAGATTCCCTCAATACATAGCACAGGTTAAAATTTGTGGCTTCTCTATATACTTAATTATGACTTGACCTGACAAACATGTAAAACAACAATCAACGTAGTCGCAGTGAAATTCGCTTTTAAAACACAATGCAGAATTATCAATAGTACATGTACATGTACATACAAAGATCTCTCACATACATATACATATTTCCTGCATTTAACCGCACATTGTAATTTCATTCATTTAAATACATATAGATGTTCTAATCCCTCGCTCATATTTATATATCTTTGTTAAGTTTTACACCGTACACAAATTCTCTGTCTAAGCATCAAATACAGGCTTCATAATACCACGATCATGTTTCAGACATGATTTAGAGTCAGCTTTTCAATGGCAACCTCTCTTTATGAGAAGTGTTAAATAGATCAAAGTCTGGAAGCCATGACAGGTCAACCCTGCAGATTTCGGCAAAGCTTTAAATGACATTACATATCCATCTCCTGAGAGCTTTGATCAGGTGCCCAATTTAAGCTGACAAAATACAAATGCATATATCCCTGGAAGTATAAACTGAATCCAACAAAAAGGTGAATTTTATATTAGGATCTTTTTTTTTCTTCTTCACTGAAATGATTCATGAACAGCATTAAATTACACCTGCTAAATGCCAGTTAAATTTGCCTCCGATTGTGTACAATTAAATAAAAAAAAAATAATAATATTACAAAATTGTAAGCAGTAAAGAAGTTGTATAATCTTGTATCATTTCCTCTTCAAAGAATGTTCCATGTCTGCGGGGTTAAATAGATATTTATTGATGTTGTGATATTTAAATCAAGATCACTGATGCCCTGGCAAAGACTAATTACATACATGTACACAGTATGAATGTATATGACTTTTAATATGGCTGACTAGGATTTCTCCACTTACATGTACATACAGTGGAATCTCGATATTAAGACAATTTGACTGACTGACTCAAATCGGTCTGATTTGCACGGTGGTCTCTACAATGTAGTTTTAAATTATATAAAGCAAGATACCTAATTTGGTTAACTTAATAAACCCCTAAAAATCAATGGACTCTCCTGTAAATCAATGACTTAAACCAGTCCAAATGTGTCTTTAGGGGTGAACGAATTAAAATTTAAGGAAGAAAACAAAAGTTGACAGGAACTACCGGGGTACAAGTAAATGTATCCCCATGCAGAGCTGCACTATCTTTAAAAATATAGAGCAGCTGGGATACATAGGGGTAATACCGATAGGGCCTTAAAAAGGGCATTAAAAAAAGGGCCTAAATTTAAATATTTTTAAAAATCATAGATGAAATACAATGTACCACAAGTTTTGTTGGCCTTAATTAAAGTTAAATTTGGTAAAAATATGAGGTAAAAACAAAAATTTAAGACAGAAACCAAAATGTTGCAGACAGATAGAAATGACTCAGGGGAGGGTGTGGCATAGAAACACTCAAAGTGAGGAGTGTAGCATAGAGATGACTCAGAGGGAGATGTGTGACATATATGTAGAAATGACTCAGGGGAAGAATATGGCATAGAAATGACTTGGGGGGGAGGGAGGAAGGTGTGGCATAGAAATGACTCAGAAAGAAGTATACTTTCAAAATGACTCAGGAAAGAGGTGTGACATAGATATGACTCCGTGGAAGAGTGTGACATAGAAAGGTGTGACATAGAAATGACTCAGGGGAAGGGTATGGCATAGAAATAACTCAGTGAGGAGTGTAGCACAGAAATGACACTAAGAGGGAGATGTGTGACATATATGTAGAAATGACTCAGGGGAAGGGTATGGCATAGAAATGACTCAGGGGAAAGGTGTGGCATAGAAATGACTCAGTGGAAGAGTGTGGCATAGAAATGATTCAGGGAAGAGGTGTGACAAAGAAATGTTTCAGGGGAAGAATGTGGCATTGAAATAACTCAGGGGAGGGATGTGGCATAGAAATGACTCAGGGGAAGGATATGACACAGAAATAATTGGGGGAGGGATGTGGCATAGAAATGACTCAAGGGAAGGGCATTACACAGAAATACTCGGGGGAGAGGTTTAGCACAGAAATGACTCAAGGGAGGCATGTGGCATATATATAGAAAAGAGGATATAGATAAACAATTCAATTTCTCAGTCATGGTAATTTTCACTCATAAAATGTAGAGTACACTGTAATTATAAAAGGCACTTAAACAATTCAGACGTACAATGTTAACACTGCAATTAAACATAAACTCATTTTCCCCTGAAAAGTAATGGACTCTACTTAAAATCAATGATGTAGCTCAGTCTAAACGTGTCTTTAGGGGTGAAATAAAAAATAAACAAGATGGATCATTATTAGGTCAGGAATTTGCAGTGATAACTACAACCTTTGACCTACACACATCTCTAAGGGTGTACCATAAGTTTGACATCCCGTGATACATCAAACCTTGCTTCTAAAGTAATCCTATGCTTTTCAGTACATTTGGTTTTTTCTTTGTACCTGTACATCACTTGAGTGTTGGGAGACATTTTGTTAGCGAGATCAAAACACTTTAGAACAAGCTATAAAAACCTCAAAAGAGAAAATTGAATGTTCTGACGAGCTTGATATATATCGTACATGCATCACATTACTTTGAATGATAGATTAATGGGAAACATACACATGTACATAAACCACAAGATGAAGAACTATAAATATATATCTGTTTTCCACCATCAATACATATGTAAGAGAGCTACATGTAGATATACAGAAAACAATGTCACTTTACTGTGCATTCAGAAGACATCCATGGTGACTACATGTAGTAAATCATGAGGAACTAAGTCATGTACCCGTATATGTTGTATTTTGGCCCCACTATTTGTAGCTACAAGGGAGATACAATCACAAAAATTCTCAATTTGGCTTATGCTTAACTTAATTCATCTGCCCCTGAAAAACAATGGACTCTTCTGTAGATCAGTCCAAATGTGTCTTAAGGGGTGAATAAGTTAATGATACTACATGTTCATATGAACAGAATTCTTTGGTGGTTTTCAGAAAAAAAATTGAAATAGTGTAAAGATTAACTCACTATGAACCACTTCAAATAAATACATGTAAATGTACATTATATATACAGTGGGACCTGCTGACATACCGTCATAAAAGACCACTTGTCCTGGAAGACAACATACTGAAAGCCACTTGGTTCAATAATCCTTTGAATAAAACCTGTTTTGAGAGACCACCTGTCTTGTAAGACCACATTTCAGTGGCAGTTGTGATGGTCTGTTGACAGCTCCCACTGTATATACATCATTTTGTAGTATTCAAGGCTTGTTTGTACATGTATAATAGACAAATCCACAGAATCTGAATTTCTTGGCTTTTGATTAAAATTTTGAGATTAAAACAATCACAACCAGTTCTCTGAATTAATGGTGGACAATGTATAATACTGAATAGACCTATATCATACATGTAACTCTAGGACTCCTGGAAGAAAATGGACTCTACCTGACGTTAATAAAGTGGTTGAGTCCATTAGCACTATAAGGGGATGAAAAAGTTAAACACCCAAGTTTCTGTACATGTATGCACTTAATCTACATGTATCAGACATGACCCATCTAAATTATACATGTAGACACATACATGTAGATGGCAACATAAAATCCAAGTGGAGATAACTTTGTAGTACTTCCAACTGATATACATGTAGTTAGAAATGCCTTCGTTGTATTAATACAAAGCAATTACACAAGAGGTTACTTATCTGCAGAGCAATGTATATAAACAACGAGATACCGATTTAAAAAGCCAAAAATTACAGAGACGACAATGACCAAAACTGTACAGTCTTCTGTCTCCAAAACTAGATAAACTACGCCTCCCTTAAATACTCATAAAACATGACCCCTAGAATTCGAAGTCAGTAACAAGATAAACTAAGCATCCCCTATCTACTTACTTCTACTACTTCAAATGGAAGACTGAAAATAGTCTAGGTGACCACTTCACATGTACATGTAAGACTGAAAATAGTCTAGGAGACCACTTCAAATGGAAGACAGAAAATAGTCTAGGTGACCACTTCACATGTACATGTAAGACTGAAAATAGTCTAGGTGACCACTTCACATGTACATGTAAGACTGAAAATAGTCTAGGTGACCACTTCATATGAAAGACTGAAAATAGTCTAGGTGACCACTTCATATGAAAGACTGAAAATAGTCTAGGTGACCACTTCACATGAAAGACTGGAAATAGTCTAGGTGACCACTTCACATGAAAGACTGGAAATAGTCTAGGTGACGACTTCACATGAAAGACTGAAAATAGTCTAGGTGACCACTTCATATGAAAGACTGAAAATAGTCTAGGTGACCACTTCATATGAAAGACTGAAAATAGTCTAGGTGACCACTTCATATGAAAGACTGAAAATAGTCTAGGTGACCACTTCATATGAAAGACTGAAAATAGTCTAGGTGACCACTTCATATGAAAGACTGAAAATAGTCTAGGTGACCACTTCACATGAAAGACTGAAAATAGTCTAGGTGACCACTTCATATGAAAGACTGAAAATAGTCTAGGTGACCACTTCACATGAAAGACTGAAAATAGTCTAGGTGACGACTTCACATGTACATGTAAGACTGAAAATAGTCTAGGTGACCACTTCACATGAAAGACTGAAAATAGTCTAGGTGACCACTTCATATGAAAGACTGAAAATAGTCTAGGTGACCACTTCACATGTACATGTAAGACTGAAAATAGTCTAGGTGACCACTTCACATGAAAGACTGAAAATAGTCTAGGAGACCACTTCACATGAAAGACTGAAAATAGTCTAGGTGACCACTTCACATGAAAGACTGAAAATAGTCTAGGTGACCACTTCACATGAAAGACTGAAAATAGTCTAGGTGACCACTTCATATGAAAGACTGAAAATAGTCTAGGTGACCACTTCACATGTACATGTAAGACTGAAAATAGTCTAGGAGACCACTTCACATGAAAGACTGAAAATAGTCTAGGTGACCACTTCACATGTACATGTAAGACTGAAAATAGTCTAGGTGACCACTTCACATGTACATGAAAGACTGAAAATAGTCTAGGTGACCACTTCACATGAAAGACTGAAAATAGTCTAGGTGACCACTTCACATGAAAGACTGAAAATAGTCTAGGTGACCACTTCATATGAAAGACTGAAAATAGTCTAGGTGACCACTTCACATGTACATGTAAGACTGAAAATAGTCTAGGAGACCACTTCACATGAAAGACTGAAAATAGTCTAGGTGACCACTTCACATGTACATGTAAGACTGAAAATAGTCTAGGAGACCACTTCACATGAAAGACTGAAAATAGTCTAGGTGACCACTTCATATGAAAGACTGAAAATAGTCTAGGTGACCACTTCATATGAAAGACTGAAAATAGTCTAGGAGACCACTTCACATGTAAGACTGAAAATAGTCTAGGAGACCACTTCACATGTACATGTAAGACTGAAAATAGTCTAGGTGACCACTTCACATGTAAGACTGAAAATATTCTAGGCAACCACCTCACATGTAAGAGTCTCTTAAAAAGTCTAAATAATTACCTGTTGATAGAGAGGCATACATGGTGACTGTATAATCTCCAACTTCATCACACCTACCCAGCCATACTCCATCTTCTCAGTTAAATATTCTTGGCTACATATACTTAATGGGTGAATCTGAAAAAAGACAAATATTCTTTGTTAGATTAAGATTGAGTACTGAATTCTGAATAAATATTTTACCTACATGTGTACAGCTGTACACTGTATGTTTGTATATGTACTGTACCTTCAGAAAGTCTTAAGGATTATAAATTTCAGAAAGTCCTAAAAATTTCTAATTTCAGAAAGTCCTAAAAATTTCTAATTTCAGAAAGTCCTAAGGATATCCGATTTTAGAAAGAGTAAACTACTAACACTGTAATGAAAAAAATATTTTGGTTCAGTTCTACAGAATTGCTTACCACAGTACAAGAGGAACATTTGTACCACAGTACAACAGAAACATTTGTACCACAGTACAAGAACATTTACACCATAGTACAAGAGGAACATTTGTACCACAGGACAACAGAAACATTTGTACCACAGTACAACAGGGGCATTTGTACCACAGTACAACAGGAACATTTGTACCACAGAACATGTACAACAGGAACATTTGTACCACAGTACAACAGGAACATTTGTACCACAGAACATGTACAACAAGAACATATGTACATGTACCACAGTACAAGAAGAACATTTGTACCACAGTACAACAAGAACATTTGTACCATAGTACATGTACAACAGGAACATTACCACAGGACAACAAGAACATTTGTACCATAGTACATGTACAACAGGAACATTTGTACCACAGGACAACAGGAACATGTGTACCACAGTACAACAGGAACATGTGTACAACAGGAACATATGTACCATAGTACAACAAGAACATTTGTAATCTATAACTTTTGTCTGTGTCTAATTACCAGATGTGCATAATTGCCAGACACAGTGATAATTCAATCAGGTGCTACATGTATGTGATATGTACATGTAAGCTACATTGGAACCTCGCCTAAACACTGTAAGAGACCACCTCAAATTTAAGACCACAAATATTTAGTCTTGTTCCACTGTACATCTACAAGAACTAACATTTTTGGAATCGTTTAACAACTTACATGTATCCTATGCATATGAATTTGATGCTATAAAAAAGAGCTCCATAAAAATACCCATAATTTTACTTACATGTGTACATGTGCTTGACTTGGAAAAAAATCCCTATCTATTACAAAGTCTAAGGATTTGAACCTATGCCTTTTTGCTTGCTTTGCATATACTCTACTGACAAAGTTTCTATTCTCCTAGTGAGCTTCAATAATCCATAGCCTAAATCAACGACCACAATATCTATCCCCTCACTGTAGGCCAAGGGTATGGTATACATGTGTAATTTTATTTGCATACTTTTGTTCGTGTATTACAAATACTGAAGTACCTGTAAAATCAAAGCCGAGGGAAGAACTGCCATGTTCACACTAAAAACTTCAACCCACTTCACAAATAGATAAGAAATGTATAAATGATTTGAACATTCTACAAAGAACAAGATAATTTGTGAACTCTTCCTTTGCACGAGGTCGGAGGTGGGTCCTACGAGGAAATTAATAACCATTGCGGGTATTTTTACTATCAATAAACAAAATGAAGATCAACAGTGATAAGACAGCAAAATGAACCCAGACACTCTTTAAGTTATCATAAGGTCACAACTTTTATTGAAAGTTTTACGTTAATAGAAAAAGTGTTGATCAAATTAAATTTGACAATGTCAATCTGAAGAATTAATTTCATTTTTCTTCTCTGACTTTATAAATCTTGGAGTGAATGTTCAAAGTGAAGCACTTCAGAAATATTCATTTTAATGTGAGTCAGATGTTTGTATGTACCTGTTTATTCTCGCATTTTTGGATAAAATTATCCTATACGTTCGTTACAGGTGTCTAGCTTCTTAAGATGAAATAAAATTACAATTTTACATCAGACATAAACATCTGAAGTTTTAAAGAAAAAAGAAATGAAGAAAATTACAAACAAACAAATTAGCCAATGAATGAAAAGTCATTTAAAGACTTGAAAAAGAATTTCTGTCTTTATATATTGCTTCTTTAAAGAAAAAAATAACATTAAAAAGAACGTTTTCTTTTTTTCAAAAAATAGTATTCTAAATTGACAGGTAAATAAAATAGAAGCTTGTTCAAAGATCATCAAGATTTTGATCTAGATATCAAAATAGTGGAAATGCGAGTCTTTTGAAAGTCTATTCACGATAGTTTGATTGTTTTTGACTAGGGTAAAAGAGTATCACATTCAACAGACTAGATCTTTGCTGTAGGTATGACAGTTTTAAGCCACAAACGTGTTCCTATCTGAGCGCCCCTATTTAGCGTACAAATATTGAACTGAATACCTAAGTTTAAATAACATGACATTTGCACCCATCTGTAGAAGAGGCTTTCACACCACGCTGAAGAGATTTTTAAACAACATCTATTTGTTTTTCTGATTATATGTGAAGTCAAAGTTAACATTACCCAACTACTAAATAGAAATCCAATTGGATTATATTATAAGGTATGTCGTTATACGGCAGTAGGTACATACATATGTACATGTATTCAGAGGGCACTGAACAGTGACACCACTGACCGTTAACTGCCCTGTGGCCTTGCAGTCTAGACCGTTATTTCAGGGTTCGAAATTAGCAATAGTCCACCAGTTTGAGACTAGTAATTAACTTCTGCAGTGGACTAGTCAAGGTTGTGTGTGCTTCAGCTAGTCCAGTTAACTAGTAGAAAATATAGAAATATTGCAGCATAAAACATCACAGCAATGATTAATGAAAGTGTATAATGTACATGTAGGGGGTGTGTGTAAATACGTCTTTCATGCACTTGTTCCTGGGCAAGTTAATGCAAAAATAATCGGTTGCCTGAAATAGATTTTTACTTGTCCAACATTTATTGAGAAATTTTTTATATACAAAAATACTTTAATAGGACCTTCAACTCTAGATTTATGTTTTTTTCATTTCTTTATGATGCACCCAAACAGTAAAATCACCGGCACTCGTAGCATTGGATTATGTCAAATAAATTGTAAAGTAAATAAAATTCACCTATTTACATCTTTATGTATATTGTTACACTTCTTTGCGACTTAACAACACAGATCACCGACTTTGACCACTTTTTAGATATATGTCTCGGTTTTAGTTTTAATAATGTGTCATATCCTCGATGTATACAATTGCATCATAAATTAATTTAAATTATTTAAAACATTGAAATATTTCATATTCTCATTATTTACATGTTGTACATGTACAGGAATTTTCCTATGCCAATTTTTGGTCCGGTTACAGGACCCTTCCCAATGCAAAAATGACTTGTATTTTCCCCTAAATATACAAAAATTCCCAATTTGGAATTAAAACAAAAATAAATATTTAACAACTTTCCAGACTCTGCAGGTAGGAAAATTTCTTTAGTATTACAAATACAATGTACATTTACTAAATGGAACATCTCACCAGGTAAGAAATATGTAGTTGGAAATAATGAAAGTCATCTCCGATCCCTTGGATTTCATCATATCTCGTGTGACCCTTTATATAAAGACCACCTGTCTATAAAGACCATTTTTATAATTTCCCCTGAGCGGTCTTTATATACAAGTTTGACTGTATATCATTTAAATATTTTGATTTTGACGATTGGTTGCTTTACAAATTCATTTACAAATTCCTGACCAAATATGGCTCAGACTATAGTAACTACATACAAGCCCTGGAAAGAAGAAATTTCAAATCTGTATCTGTATGATCCATCATGTCTCTATGTATTTTTATCTGTGTAAGAGGAATCTGTGCTCGTCCCTTAAACTTAAAGTTGTAATGAGACTAAGATTGTAAAAAATGTAGTTATCCAAGAATTTATTAGGATACAAATAAAGCACACACACAAACATTTTACACTGTGTTAGTAGCCAACAAGCTGCCTTGAATAATCACAGACACAGACTTACACACAAATGCAAGCAAGCACACACACACACACACACACATTTTCTTTACTTCATTTCTTCTGCCATTCTTTACTAGTACAAGTTGCTGGTACACATGTACTTATTCCCTTACCAGAGAGCTTACAAACTGTAGTATGGCTGTTCTGTTTACTATGTGGAATCATGCTGTACTTGCCAGGTATATGGAACAGATTTATCTTGACCTGTCACAAATACTCCCACATGTACCATATATCTCCATTCCTTGCATGCTAAGCCTCTAATCTCCTGACCTTGTCTTTCATTAAACAAATTAGTTAGCGCTCAAGTTCATAATACCAGACCGATAAAATACAACCTGACAAGAAGAGTGTTAAACAGTACCCACTATACTACATACATGTACAGTGGGACCACACTACGACCCTGTAACAGTGTTATATGTATGTAGTACCCACTATACTACATACATGTACAGTGGTACCACACTACGACCCTGTTACAGTGTTATATACATGTAGTACCCACTATACTACATACATGTACAGTGGTACCACACTACGACCCTGTAACAGTGTTATATACATGTAGTACCCACTATACTACATACATGTACAGTGGGACCACACTACGACCCTGTAACAGTGTTATATACATGTAGTACCCACTATACTACATACATGTACAGTGGGACCACACTATTACGACCCTGTAACAGTGTCATAAAGTACCCGCTATACTATGTACAGTGGGACCACACTACGACCCTGTAACAGTGTTATATACATGTAGTACCCGCTATACTACATACATGTACAGTGGGACCACACTATTACGACCCTGTAACAGTGTCATAAAGTACCCGCTACATTATATACAGTGGGACTACACTATTACGACCCTGTAACAGTGTCATACAGTACCCGCTACACTACATACAGTGGGACTACACTATTACGACCCTGTAACAGTGTCATAAAGTACCCGCTACACTATGTACAGTGGAACCACACTATTACGACCCTGTAACAGTGTCATACAGTACCCGCTACATTACATACAGTGGGACTACACTATTACGACCCTGTAACAGTGTCATAAAGTACCCGCTACACTATGTACAGTGGGACTACACTATTACGACCCTGTAACAGTGTCATAAAGTACCCGCTACATTATATACAGTGGGACTACACTATTACGACCCTGTAACAGTGTCATACAGTACCCGCTACACTATGTACAGTGGGACTACACTATTACGACCCTGTAACAGTGTCATACAGTACCCGCTACATTACATACAGTGGGACTACACTATTACGACCCTGTAACAGTGTCATACAGTACCCGCTACATTACATACAGTGGGACTACACTATTACGACCCTGTAACAGTGTCATAAAGTACCCGCTACACTATGTACAGCGAAGTGGTCTCTTAAGTGGTTTCTAACATGTAAGTCAATGTTTAACATTTATCAAGAAAATTTCACAAGACTGAAGTCTTAAACTGAGGTGATCTGCTACACAAATTTTAATGGTGAAGGAGAGAACCCGGTTACACTGTACATGTAAATGGGAAGAGACCACTGGCCTTCCGCAAGTAAACTGGCAAACTTTATTTTAAAGATCAGCTTAGGTTCCAGGGGGGCTCAAACCTGCGCTGACGAGAAGAGACTTCATGGTTCAAAGCGCGATGTTCTAAACACTCAGTCATAAATTCTTCGAAGGCCCAACTCAAGAAAGAAAGAAAGACCAGGGAAGAGTGAGTTGATGTATCAAAGTGAGTGAGAAAGAAACAGAGTGAGAGACAATATGACAATGAGTGAGACAGTTAAAAAAAAAACTCAGGGACAAAAAATAAGTGTGAAAAAACATTTTGGAGTAAGCTTCATGTACCAGAGGAGAAAACTTGAGTCTAACATAACAACTATATAATAAATGTACAAACTTTTTCTCTAACAGAGCTTGATCTGGAGAAACTAACAGCGAGACTCTGAGATTGAAACTTTTCCTCTAACAGCTAGACTGTGAGATTTAAACTTTTCCTTTAACAGGGCTTGATCTGGAGAAACTAACATCAAGACTGTGAGATTTAAACTTTTCCTCTAACTGCGAGACTGTGAGATTTAAACTTTTCCTCTAACAGGGCTTGATCTGGAGAAACTAACAGGGAGACTGTGAGATTTAAACTTTTCCTCTAACTGCGAGACTGTGAGATTTAAACTTTTCCTCTAACAGGGCTTGATCTGGAGAAACTAATAGCAAGACTGTGAGATTTAAACTTTTCCTCTAACTGCGAGACTAAGAGATTTAAAATTTTCCTCTAACAGCTAGACTGTGAGATTTAAACTTTTCCTCTAACAGGGCTTGATCTGGAGAAACTAACAGCGAGACTGTGAGATTTAAGCTTTTTCTCTAACAGGGCTTGATCCAGAGAAACTAACAGCAAGACTGTGAGATTTAAGCTTTTTCTCTAACAGGGCTTGATCTGGAGAGACGGCTAGACTGTGAGATTTAAACTTTTCCTCTAATAGGGCTTGATTCGAAAAGACTAACTACAAGACTGTGAGATTTAAACTCTGAAATGCATGTTAAAGGCAACCGCTCACATCAAGTTTGTTACACATCTGTTTTTCTATAAGCCGATACAACAACAATGACATTTTGTTACAACACTCGCAAATTTTTTTTTTTACAATTTCTTCAAAAGCACGTAATGTTGTCATTACAGATAACAATTATTGGATTTAACGTTGGATACGGTGCAATGAGATATTCGACAAAGGAATGCGAGAATTGACAAACTAAATGAAATCAAAACTTGATGTTTAAATTTGTTTTTATACGATCTTCGCTGTAAATGAATTACAGATATGTAAATGCAATGAGACATTCCTTGTTGCACCGCTGGTATTCAACTTTTTGAAGTGGTTAAATGCTATATTGAGGGGAAGTCGGGTGTTGGATTACAATCAACGTACCTATTTACTTAGACAAATACAAGTAAACTTCAGTCTTTGTGGTACCAAAATAAACAGGATCTTTTACGAGTGTATTTTACCTGTAAGTTGAAATTACACACTAAATGGTTTTAAACATCAAAGTGAGCTAAAACCGCAGGTAAAGAAGTTGTCGTGACAGACTAAATCAAATTTATTATGATTTCTATTACGTTTTTATACATTCTGAATCTAGCTTAGGTGTGTTAGGTTATTGTATGGCAATATATAGAGATATTAGTTAGTAGTGGAAAACGTACATTTTGTAGAGTGACGTATTAGGTGATACAGTGAAACCTGTCTTAAAAGACCACTCTCATGAAAGACCACCTGTCTTTTAAGACCACATACTGAAAACCACTTGGTTAAATAATCCTTTTATACTTTAAATCTCTTTTGAAAGATCACTTGACTTGAGAGACCATATTTATGTGGCAGATGGGGTTGGAACCTATGTGTATTAGGTGGAAGTTAAAACTCTAATGTACAGTAGAACCTATATGTGTATTAGGTTTAGTTGATACTCTAATGTACTATGGGTGTCAAGAGATCACAGATACAATGTATCTGATCTCCACCATCATCAAATTCAAGACACTTACATGTATACTATGAGATCACCTTCATCTAACCATCTCCTATATTGAGATACCATCATTGTCTAACCACCAACCATGCTGAGACAAAAATCATCCAACCACTGCCTACACAGAAAGATACTTACAATATAAAGACCGCCTACATGTACACTGAGACATTTACTATCTAGCCACCACACACATCTATGTACCATTATCATCTAACCTACACTGAGATATCACCATCATCTAACTACCACCTACATTGAGATATGATCATCTAACCACCACCTACACTGAGATATCATCATCTAACCACCACCTACACTGAGATATCATCATCTAACCACCACCTACACTGAGATATCATCTAACCACCACCTACACTGAGATATCATCTAACCACCACCTACACTGAGATATCATCATCTAATCACCACCTACACTGAGATATCATCATCTAACCATCACCTACACTGAGATATCATCATTATCTAACTACCACCTACAATGAGATATCATCTAACCACCACCTACACTGAGATATCATCTAACCACCACCTACACTGAAATATCATCATCTAACCACCACCTACACTGAAATATCATCATCTAACCACAACCTACACTGAAGTATCATCATCATCTAACCACCACCTACACTGAAATATCATCATCTAACCACCACCTACAGTTAGATGTCATCATCTAACCACCACCTACACTGAGATACCATCTAACCACCACCTACACTGAGATATCATCTAACCACCACCTACACTGAGATATCATCTAACCACCACCTACACTGAGATATCATCATCTAACCACCACCTACACTGAGATATCATCTAACCACCACCTACACTGAGATATCATCATCTAACCACCACCTACACTGAGATATCATCATCTAACCACCACCTACACTGAGATATCATCATTATCTAACTACCACCTACAATGAGATATCATCTAACCACCACCTACACTGAGATATCATCTAACCACCACCTACACTGAAATATCATCATCTAACTGCCACCTACACTGAAATATCATCATCTAACCACAACCTACACTGAAGTATCATCATCATCTAACCACCACCTACACTGAAATATCATCATCTAAACCACCACCTACAGTTAGATGTCATCATCTAACCACCACCTACACTGAGATACCATCTAACCACCACCTACACTGAGATATCATCTAACCACCACCTACACTGAGATATCATCTAACCACCACCTACACTGAGATATCATCATCTAACCACCACCTACACTGAGATATCATCTAACCACCACCTACTCTGAGATATCATCTAACCACCACCTACACTGAGATATCATCATCTAACCACCACCTACACTGAGATACCATCATCTAACCACCACCTACACTGAGATACCATCTAACCACCACCTACACTGAGATATCATCTAACCATCACCTACACTGAGATATCATCTAACCACCACCTACACTGAGATATCATCTAACCACCACCTACACTGAGATATCATCTAACCACCACCTACTCTGAGATATCATCTAACCACCACCTACACTGAGATACCATCATCTAACCACCACCTACACTGAGATATCATCTAACCACCACCTACACTGAGATATCATCTAACCACCACCTACACTGAGATACCATCATCTAACCACCACCTACACTGAGATATCATCTAACCACCACCTACACTGAGATATCATCTAACCACCACCTACACTGAGATACCATCTAACCACCACCTACACTGAGATATCATCTAACCATCACCTACACTGAGATATCATCTAACCACCACCTACACTGAAATATCATCATCTAACCACCACCTACACTGTTATATCACCATCATCTAGCCACCACCTATACCATACAAGTACATATACAGTGAAACATCACCTAGGAGACCACCTCACATTTTAAAACAGGAGACCACCTCACAATTAAGAACAAGAGACCACCTCATATTTAAGAACAGAAGACCAAATTACAATTAAGAACAGGAAATTAAACCACCTCATTTAAGAACAGGAGACCACCTCACATTTAAGAACAGGAGATCACCTCACATTTAAGAACAGGAGACCACCTCACATTTAAGAACAGGAGATCACCTCATATTTAAGAACAGGAGACCACCTCATATTTAAGAACAGGAGACCACCTCATATTTAAGAACAGGAGACCACCTCACATTTAAGAACAGGAGAGACCATGAATATCTAATCTCTTGAATATTTCTAAGTACATGTACATGTAAGTGTTTAAGAAGTCTAGACTCTCACTTTAGAGATCACTTTACTAATTACATATAGATATTTTCATTCAGTCTGTTAGGTCGTCTTAAAAACAAACTTCCAATACAATATGAAATGTATATTTTGTAGGTACCTTGATAAAGAAATATGAATAGAAATTCAATTCTGTGTAAAAGCACAATTAAATCATACATGTATTTCAACAAGATTTGAAAACAAAATTTCATGGAAAATTTGTACAACAATAAGTTAGGTAAACAAAATCTAGTACAATTTGCATATCAAACATGTGTATATATTTCTTTTTATCTACATTGCAAATGGTAGTATTTCAGTTCTACAAAATGGCATTTATCAAAAACATCTTGTTTTGTACATTTTTGTGTTATCTAGTGCATAAATTTTTTTTAATAAAAAACGAATAAAGAGATTGTTAATTAAAACATTACTTCCAGTAGAAATGCAACACTTCATAAGCATTTAGGCAACTGTACTCAGGACACACAGAAACGTCCTTATGACTGTAAAATTTCTGATGGTGGCTATTAATTCTAGACTTCACATAGACCTGTAAATTTGTTCTGGTTCTGTGAGCAAATCTGTTCCGACACTGCAGTTCATCAAGTGTCTTGTTTCCTCTTTGACAAAAAATATCACAGAGTCATCAAATTTCATGTGTAATCTTTTTCAACACACACAGCCAAAAATTAAGGTTGAAAAAATCTCCTGACAGTTCTTTCCTTTAAATCCAAAGATAACATACATTTAACTAAATTTTTTTGTAAAATAGATTTTTCATTGAAATTTTTAAAAATATGATATATATATATATATATATGTATACACCAATAGTTACGTAATTTGTCAAGAAAGGGAAAACTATTACTTCGAAACAAACCTAGATTTTCAATGGCATCATCATCTCAATATTTGGTTTTACAAACCTGATTTTTTACCTCACCCTTGCTTTAGAACATTATGGGAAATTGACGACTTTTTACACTGAAATGTACTTTTCTAGAATGTTTATTTAACAGATTTTCCTTTACTTATATATACCCATATTCAATGCTCCATCAAAATGATTCAAAAGAAATTCCTAGTTACTGTTATAACTTCAGGGGGTCGTGTCAAAGTAGAATATGCTGAAAATGTCTTAAATTGTTAATTCATCCTCGTGAACATAACACATTATCAATATCTTTGACTGTTTTTTGATACATGCCATTTTATCTAATCTTAAACTGTCAATCAAGTCAATAGGAGTGTCGTTTTGAGTATCAATCTGTGATTTAAACTCTCTCCCCGGATATTATATCTCCTGCTCTAGAAAATTGGTTTCTTTTGAATCAGATGCCATTTCATCTTTGGCTCCAAAGACATCCTGTTCGACCAATTTGAATACAAACTCTGGAAATTATGAATAGGATGAAAATATTTGTATTCTGTGAATGTACATTGTATCATGAAACAAAATTATCATAATTAATCAAGATACTTGTGAAAAAATCAGCTAAGTTTTCCACACTCCCTTGAGGTGAGAAACTTCATGGTTTAAAGTGTGGTGTTCTAACCCACCACAGAGTCCCAAAACTCATTTTAAACGTATACAGACTGCCAAAACAAACCTCCACAATTAGACCAAAACATTTTTATAACATATGCACATATTGCCTAGAATAAACAAAATATGCCTACGATTGATATTCCTGCCATCCATGTAAGAATACAAATGTTAACGCGCCCATCATTCACATTCAATTTCTTTTCACAAATACAACATTATAACAAGTATTTTTCAAACCAGGATTTTTTTAAAAACATTTTATTTGTAAAAAAAAAAAATCAAATATTTGAAACTTTAAGTTTAATACAACAACAACAAAAAATCATTTTGACGGCTTGTACAAATGTATGCCTTTAAAGTTTGCAAGTACTGTAGAAAATCTATCATAGATCACAGATACCTGCCTCTAAAAGACACGCAATTACAACAGTGGGAGAGTTACAAGGGAAAATAAACACATGCGTAAACATGTAAAATTATGCCATAAAGATACACAATGTTTGCACAATGTTTCGCATTCACTTTTGTGAATCAGGTCAGGTTGATACAGTTTTCTTGCAGAAATCTATTTTCAATTTCATTAACATATTTTATCATCAATTTATGCATCGTACAAACTTGATAAAGAAATGAGAGTCAACACTGATTATCACTGCAGAAGAAGTACCTGATACATGTACAAAAATACACACTACAAAATTAAACACTACAAAATTATAAACACTACAAAAATACACACTACAAATTTACACACTACAAAATTATAAACACTACAAAATTATAAACACTACAAAAATACACACTACAAAATTACACACTACAAAATTATAAACACTACAAAATTATAAACACTACAAAAATACACACTACAAAATTACACACTACAAAATTATAAACACTACAAAAATACACACTACAAAATTACACACTACAAAATTATAAACACTACAAAATTATAAACACTACAAAAATACACACTACAAATTTAAACACTGCAAAATTAAACACTACAAAATTATAAACACTATAAAACACTACAAAATTATAAACACTACAAAAATTAAATACTACAAAATTATAAACACTACAAATATACACACTACAAATTTAAACACTACAAAAATTAAATACTACAAAATTATAAACACTACAAAATTAAACACTACAAAATTATAAACACTACAAAATTAAACACTACAAAATTAAACACTACAAAATTATAAACACTACAAAATTAAATACTACAAAAATACACACTACAAAATTATAAACACTACAAAATTATAAACACTACAAAATTAAATACTACAAAATTAAACACTACAAAATTATAAACACTACAAAATTATAAACACTACAAAATTAAATTCTATAAAATTAAATACTATAAAATTATAAACACTACAAAATTAAATTCTATAAAATTAAATACTATAAAATTATAAACACTACAAAATTAAATACTATAAAATTATAAACACTACAAAATTAAATACTATAAAATTATAAACACTACAAAATTACACCCTACAAAATTACACATGTGACTCGACACAGATGCAGTCATACATGTATCTACCAGAAATCATTAAAATTGTTTGTTTGATGTGACTATAGCTAGGGGCCCCATTTTATCAAAAAGTCTGTCTTAAATTAATGGAACTTGAAACAAAACTTACATGTACAGCCACTAAGTCCAACTTAACTCAAGTCAGCAAAATCCAACATTTTCAAATAAAATAAGAACTACCGATACCTGTACATGTATACACATAAACAAACATGTATAATGCAAACATCCCCTAAAAGTAGGAGCTACATATGTACCAGTACATGTGTACATGTAAACACAGACATACACATGTACAACACGAACATCCCCTAAAAGTAGGAGCTACATATGTACCAGTACATGTGTACATGTAAACACGGACATACACATGTACAATATGAACATCCCCTAAAAGTAGGAGCTACATATGTACCAGTACATGTGTACATGTATTGATGTAAACACGGACATATACATGTACAACACGAACATCCCCTAAAAGTAGGAGCTACATATGTACCAGTACATGTGTACATGTAAACACGGACATACACATGTACAATATGAACATCCCCTAAAAGTAGGAGTACATATGTACCAGTACATGTGTACATGTAAACACGGACATATACATGTACAACATGAACATCCCCTAAAAGTAGGAGCTACCAGTACATGTGTACATGTAAACACGGACATATACATGTACAATACGAACATCCCCTAAAAGTAGGAGCTACATATGTACCAGTACATGTGTATATGTAAACACAGACATACACATGTACAACACGAACATCCCCTAAAAGTAGGAGCTACTTGTATATGTAAACACAAACACACATACCTCTCATTCTTTTACAAACATGTAACAAGGGCTTTATTTAACAGTACAGAGTGACCACAGATCTATACAATGTCATGCAGGTCATCCTGTCTCCACTAGTATAATCTCACAGTAGTAATTTTAAAATAAACAAGTCCCAAAATGAACAGCATAAAAATGCACAGGACTCTTTGATCTTTGATAGATGACATCGGGATGACATTTGACACCTATCTTCCATTTTATTTAACAGTGTCTGCGAGTTGTTTTCTCCGAGTCTGTACAGGTAAGCATGAACCAATAAAATTAGAAAATCAATTATTGTACTTGAACGTTATATCAACCCTACATTACAAATATACAGGGAAAAGATAAAAAAAAATATTCAAGCAGAGATGACACCTGGATGTCACCAAAGTTTGGGAGTTGAGAACAGAGTGGAGGCAGGGGTTGGGGGGAAGTGGTGTTTATCTTACCCGAGTCCTTCTTTAATCCCCATACAATATACATGTGCCTACAGCAAGGATTTTTTCAAACTTTGCTCATGGGATTGTGATTTAGAATTTGATTGAAATTTTCAGACATTCTAGGAATTTTCATTTGTAAAATAATTACTGAGGTTTTACAGTGGAACCTTGCTATTAAGATCAGCTGTCTGACTCATTGTTCTGATTACAGAGGTGTTACAGTGGAACCTTGCTATTAAGACCACCTGACTGACTGACTCAAAGTGGTCTGATTACTGAGGTGTTGCAGTGGAAACTTGCTATTAAGTCCACTTAACTGACTGACTCAAAGTGGCCTGATTATTGAGGTGTTACAGTGGAACCTTGCTATTAAGATCACCTGTCTGACTCAAAGTGGTCTGATTACAGAGGTGTTACAGTGGAACCTTGCTATTAAGATCACCTGTCTGACTCAAAGTGGTCTGATTACAGAGGTGTTACAGTGGAACCTTGCTATTAAGATCACCTGTCTGACTCAAAGTGGTCTGATTACAGAGGTGTTACAGTGGAACCTTGCTATTAAGATCACCTGTCTGACTCAAAGTGGTCTGATTACAGAGGTGTTACAGTGGAACCTTGCTATTAAGATCACCTGTCTGACTCAAAGTGGTCTGATTAGTGGTGTTACAGTGGAACCTCATTATTAAGATCACCTGTCTGACTCAAGGCACCTGTCTGACTCAAAGCTCTGTACTTATTAGTGAAGCTCTACTACTTATTAGTGAAGCTCTAGTACTTATTAGTGAAGCTCTGTACTTATTAGTGAAGCTCTGTACTTATTAGTGAAGCTCTGTACTTATTAGTGAAGCTCTGTACTTATTAGCGAAGCTCTAGTACTTATTAGTGAAGCTCTGTACTTATTAGTGAAGCTCTAGTACTTATTAGTGAAGCTCTTATTAGTGAAGAGTGAAGCTCTGTACTTATTAGTGAAGCTCTAGTACTTATTAGTGAAGCTCTGTACTTATTAGTGAAGCTCTAGTACTTATTAGTGAAGCTCTAGTACTTATTAGTGAAGCTCTGTACTTATTAGTGAAGCTCTAGTACTTATTAGTGAAGCTCTAGTACTTATTAGTGAAGCTCTAGTACTTATTAGTGAAGCTCTAGTACTTATTAGTGAAGCTCTGTACTTATTAGTGAAGCTCTGTACTTATTAGTGAAGCTCTAGTACTTATTAGTGAAGCTCTGTACTTATTAGCGAAGCTCTGTACTTATTAGTGAAGCTCTAGTACTTATTAGTGAAGCTCTTATTAGTGAAGCTCTAGTACTTATTAGTGAAGCTCTGTACTTATTAGTGAAGCTCTGTTACTTATTAGTGAAGCTCTACTTATTAGTGAAGCTCTGTACTTATTAGTGAGACTGAAAATTTATCATCTGAAATGTGAGGTGATCTTTTGTTGAGGATCCATTGTATTTCATTTTCATCATAAAACCTAAAAAATTACAATTTTGGTCAACATCTAATGAATATTATATACATGTAAGTGGCATGAAGGTATTTTCCTAGGTTGATTTTAAGTTCGATTACAAGACCCATTCCCAATGCAAAAATGACTTATATTTTCCCCAAAACTTCCCAATTTTAAATCTCAAAGTAAAAAAATTATTTTCAAACAAATATCTGAAATTAAGTTTTTCTATTTTAGTAAAAGTGTTGTATATTTTCCAAATTTTCTGGACCCTAGACCCAGAATTTTGGAGGTTGGAAAATCCCTGGCATGCATTTCATAGAAAGATTTTAGATAATGTACACGGACCATTAGCAACGAGTTTCTTTATACACAGCAAATTTAAAACTACCACAAAATCTCAAAGGAACAAATTGAAACATTATATAGTTAACTCATTTTCCCCCTAAAGACACATTTGGACTGGCCCAAGTCATTGATCTACATAAGAGTTCATTGTTTTTCAGGGGCTGTGGTACTATTTTTTGATAAAAAGAGAGACAAGAGGAAGTACAACTGAGTCAACTACAATTCAAATTCTTTTATCACAATGTTTGGCACCACATTTCCATCAACGAAAGAAAACTCAGAAAGATAACTCGGAAAGAAAACTCGGTGTCGACTGTGATCACAACACAAGATGTACATGTATGTTTATACAAGTGGAAAGAAAATACAACAAAGAAAAAAATGAACAATATACAGGTTAACCATATTACATAAATGTTCCGGAGATGGGTTCACAACGTTAACTATACATGAAGAGTTAAGCCCAGTTTTAATTAGATTAGAAATTACGAGATAAGTAACAAAGCCAGTAGGAATCCTGCATTTCATACCCTCCGCATATAACATTTAAATAGTCTCATTAATGAAAAAGAGGCTGGAATCGGATATCACATCAATGGTATCATGAACGAAAAAAATTCTTCTATACATAAGAGTCTTGACACAATGGGTTAATAAGATATATAGAGCTTAGAACAGACAACCGTGCAGTCTGTGTCTGTGATTGAAAATTGAAATGTCACCATTTTTGTTGAAGAACTAAGTACTTCATGTGACGACACCATATGTGCCTTATAATATAGATGAATATGAAGCTATCAGAGGTATCTGGTACAGTGGCTTGATATTGGGTAGAGTGGCTCTAGACTGGGTACAGTGGCTCAATACTGGGTAGAGTGGCTTGATACTGGGTACAGTGGCTCAATACTGGGTACAATGACTCAATACTGGGTACAGTGGCTTAATACTACATGTATGTACAGTGGTTCAATACTGGGTACAGTGACTTGATATTGGGTACAGTGGCTCAATACTGGGCACAGTGGCTTAATACTACATGTATGTACAGTGGTTCAATACTGGGTACAGTGACTTGATATTGGGTACAGTGGCTCAATACTGGGTACAGTGGCTTAATACTACATGTATGTACAGTGACTCAATACTGGGTACAGTGGCTTAATACTACATGTATGTACAGTGGCTCAATACTGGGTACAGTGACTTGATATTGGGTACAGTGACTCAATACTGGGTACAGTGGCTTAATACTACATGTATGTACAGTGGCTCAATACTGGGTACAGTGACTTGATATTGGGTACAGTGACTCAATACTGGGTACAGTGGCTTAATACTACATGTATGTACAGTGGCTCAATATTGGGTACAGTGGCTTAATACTACATGTATGTACAGTGGCTCAATACTGGGTACAGTGGCTTAATACTACATGTATGTACAGTGGCTCAATACTGGGTACAGTGACTTGATATTGGGTACAGTGGCTCAATACTGGGTACAGTGACTTGATATTGGGTACAGTGACTCAATACTGGGTACAGTGGCTTAATACTACATGTATGTACAGTGGCTCAATACTGGGTACAGTGACTTGATATTGGGTACAGTGACTCAATACTGGGTACAGTGGCTTAATACTACATGTATGTACAGTGGCTCAATACTGTGTACAGTGACTTGATATTGGGCACAGTGGCTTAATACTGGGTTCAGTGGCTTAATACTACATGTATGTACAGTGGCTCAATATTGGGTACAGTGACTTGATATTGGGTACAGTGGCTTAATACTACATGTATGTACAGTGGCTTAATACTGAGTACAATGACTTGATATTGGGAACAGTGGCTTAATACTGGGTTCAGTGACTTGATACCAGGTACAGTGGCTCAATACAGCTGGGTACAGTGGGTTGATATTGGGTACGGTGACTTAATACTGGGTACAGAGACATGTAACATGTACATTAGTTTGATAACAGGTAGTGACTTGATACCAGGTAAAATGATTCAATACTGGCTACAGAATCTGATATCAGGACAGTGACTTGATACCAGGTAAAATAACTTAATACCAGGTAAAGTAGCTTGAAACAGACAGCAGTGACTTGATACCAGGTAAATTAACTTGCTATCAGATAAAATGGCTTGATAACAGGTAAAGTGACTTGCTAATAAGTAAAGTAACTTGATAACAGGTACAGTGACTTAATACAAGGTAAAGTGACTTGATAACAGGTAAAGTGACTAGATAACAGGTAAAGTAACTTGATAACAGGTAAAGTGACTTAATACAAGGTAAAGTGACTTGATAACAGGTAAAGTTACTTAATACAAGGTAAAGTGATTTAATACAAGGTAAAGTGGCTTGATAACAGGTAAAGTGACTTGTAACTGGTAAAGTGACTTTATACCAGGTAAAATGGCTTGATAACAGGTACATTAAATATAACTTGATACCAGGTAAACTGACTTGATACTAGGTAAAGTTACTTAATGCAAGGTAAAGTGATTTAATACAAGGTAAAGTGGCTTGATAACAAGTAAAGTGACTTGTAACTGGTAAAGTGACTTTATACCAGGTAAAATGGCTTGATAACAGGTACATTAAATATAACTTGATACCAGGTAAACTGACTTGATACTAGGTAAAGTTACTTAATGCAAGGTAAAGTGATTTAATACAAGGTAAAGTGGCTTGATAACAAGTAAAGTGACTTGTAACTGGTAAAGTGACTTTATATCAGGTAAAATGGCTTGATAAAGGGTACATTAAATATAACTTGATACTAGGTAAACTGACTTGATACTAGGTAAAGTGACTTGAAAACTGGTAAAGAGACTTGATACTAGGGAAAGTGACTTGATAACTGGTTAAGTGGTTTAATACCAGGTAAAGTTGCTTGATATTGGTGACTTGATACCAGATAAAATGACTTAACTACAGGTAGAGTGGCTTGAAACCAAGTAAAATTACTTGATACCAGGTAAAATTGCTTGATAACAGGTAACATGACTTGATACTAGGTAAAACAGTTTGATGACATTTAAAGTGACTTGATACCAGATAAAGTGGCTTAATATATATACCAGACAGAAACGCATGAAACATGTAACGGAAGACAATGAACATATACATTTTTACTTCAAAGTTAAAGAAAATAAAGTCATATCCAGATGAATGTACATTGTACCACTTAAAGGGGCATCAGGTGTCTTTTGTTTCTGTTTTTCCCCTCTCGGTTTTTACTACTTAGATTGATATAAAACAAGAAAAAAAGTGATATACACAGACATAAGAATTCTTTTTATTCCTATAAATTTGTGAAAATTACTTGAAAAACCCAGGTTTGGCACTTTTTCACTTGCAACTAATAAACTCAACCTTGCTGTTTGTATATGAATATCACATCGGACCTGACCTTATTTTCACAAACTTTACATATATAAGAATACAAGATTTTTATGTCTATGTACAGATAAGCCTTACATGTATTTCTTATTGTACAATGCACATCAAGTACAAGTAGTAAAAGTAGAAAAAAAATCGAAATATGTCTTGTTGGTAAACACAGATAAGGCTCCTTTAAGCACTGATCTGAGGTACGTCAAGTTTCCCTTACTGGTACTGAATGTGTGTGTGTGTGTGTGTGTGTGTGTGTGATCTGAGGTAAGTCAAGTTTCCCTTACCAGTACTCAATTACATCTACATGTACAGAATGTGTGTGTGTGTGTGATCTGAGGTAAGTCAAGTTTCCCTTACTCAATTACATTTACATGTACAGAATGTGTGTGTGTGTGTGTGTGTGTGTGTGTGTGTGTGTGTGTGTGTGTGTGTGTGTGTGTGTGCACTCTAGAAAAACAAAATTAATTTATTTCCAGTAAATTTCCTGAGAACTAATCCAACCTTTACAACATCTATATGTATATTCATCAACTGTTGTTTGAACAAACTGATAAGAGGCCAAAATGATAAAGAAAATTTTAAATTAGTTTGTATACAATATCTGCTATTTCCAACATTCAAATAATTAATAATTTGATCGTGAAGTGTTCTACGTTTCTTATATTCTGGGACTTGACAATCCAGTCACCCCGAGCAACCAAGTGCTGGGTCAAGTATGTGTGTGCCGAAAATCTTATGAATGGAACATAGATAGGTGGTTGTAAACAGTGTTTACACACACAGAAGCTATTTACAATTAGCCCCGTTCAAAATATCCAGGTGAATGAGAGTAGCAGTGGCCGAATTCCCATACCTGTTGACAAACATTGCAATGACGATTTATTACGGGTAAAAATTTCAGTGATCCATACACATACACAGTGTCAGGGTTATAATATTATTATTTATTATTAATAAATCAAAGAGAATCATTAGTATGGCAGTTCACCTTTTTTTTCTGTTTTTCAATATCTGTTATACAAGATGTTTTAAAAAATTAAAAAGCTACATCATTTCATTGGATAATCAGGCCCCTAAATTTTGGATATTTTTGTTTTCTAAAACTGGTCAGTCCCAGCACATTTAATATTTTGTTTATATATATATATATATATATTTCAAGTCAAAATTTCCATAAAACAAAACTACAGTGGTTCTGCCATTTGTACTAGATACAATGTAGTTGTGGTTCTGCCATTTGTACTAGAAATTAGTGGTTCTGCCATTTGTACTAGATAGTAGTGGTTCTGCCATTTGTACTAGATGGTAGTGGTTCTGACATTTGTACTAGATGGTAATGGTTCTGACATTTGTACTAGATAGTAGTAGTTCTGCCATTTGTACTAGATAGTAGTGGTTCTGACATATGTACTAGATAGTAGTGGTTCTGACATTTGTACTAGATAGTAGTGGTTCTGACATGTGTACTAGATAGTAGTGGTTCTGACATGTGTACTAGATAGTAGTGGTTCTGACATGTGTACTAGATAGTAGTGGTTCTGACATGTGTACTAGATAGTAGTGGTTCTGACATTTGTACTAGATAGTAGTGGTTCTGACATTTGTACTAGATAGTAGTGGTTCTGACATGTGTACTAGATAGTAGTGGTTCTGACATGTGTACTAGATAGTAGTGGTTCTGACATTTGTACTAGAAAGTAGTGGTTCTGACATTTGTACTAGAAAGTAGTGGTTCTGACATTTGTACTAGATAGTAGTGGTTCTGACATTTGTACTAGATAGTAGTGGTTCTGACATTTGTACTAGATAGTAGTGGTTCTGACATTTGTACTAGATAGTAGTGGTTCTGACATTTGTACTAGATAGTAGTGGTTCTGACATTTGTACTAGATAGTAGTGGTTCTGACATTTGTACTAGATAGTAGTGGTTCTGACATTTGTACTAGATAGTAGTGGTTCTGACATTTGTACTAGATAGTAGTGGTTCTGACATTTGTACTAGAAGGTAGTGGTTCTGACATGTGTACTAGATACAATGTAGTTGTGGTTCTGACATTTGTACTAGATGGTAGTGGTTCTGCCATTTGTACTAGATACAATGTAGTTGTGGTTCTGACATTTGTACTAGATGGTAGTGGTTCTGACATTTGTACTAGAAAGTAGTGGTTCTGACATTTGTACTAGATAGTAGTGGTTCTGACATTTGTATTAGAAAGTAGTGGTTCTGACATTTGTACTAGATAGTAGTGGTTCTGACATTTGTACTAGATAGTAGTGGTTCTGACATTTGTACTACTGATAAATAGTGGGTAGTCTTAGATTAACAACCAGTAAAACTGTAAATGTATATAAATAAATAGATAAAGTAGATTTACCTGAATTTAAAAAGAAAATGATAACTGCTAAATTAAGATGAACGGAAATGTCTTTAGTAAGTTTTAAACTTTAAGGAGAACAAAGAATTATTTAATATGTTGCTGTCTATTCAATGCACTAGTGTCAATTTTGAAACATTTTTGCAATTTTAAACAAAGAATTTCTTATTATATCAGGAACATGAAAGAAACATATAATATGAAACAAAGTTGGTTCAAGTGCTAAAGACCCCTGTGTTACAGAAATATAACAAACAGCCTTTTCAAATCTTTTTTAAGGTAAATGCACCAGATCCATTTCATTTTCGTTTTTTTACAAAAAGCAATGAAGCCATTCATAGAAAATAAACAAAGAACCTGTTTAAAAATACATTTTTCTGTTATCTCATTTACATCAGATCAACTTGTAATAAAATCTCAATATGACTTTAATATTTTTAGAGCAAAAAAATCATAGTTACATGTACATGTATGTAACAATGTGTCTGATATTCGAAAGTAAGAGAAATACTGTCTTATTTTGTAAACTTTCAGAAGCATAGTAAAATACTAACATTTTATGAATTTTCCAACTTATCACAAAGAATATTTTTTCTGCTTTTTTTTTTTTTACTAAACTTGATCATACATGTATCAATAACTCACTTGCACTTCCGGATCAAGCGAACCAAAAATATTTTTATAAAAAAAATGTTTGTGTTTTACTTACATGTACATGTATACATTTTGTTAAAATTTCAAATAATGGTAATCTTTGTTCTGTGGAAATTAATCCTATGGTAGATGAAATCAACGAGTATATTTTTACAGTTGTCTTCTAAAGAGATTTTTTAGCTACACTGTTTACATGTTCATTTTTGTAAATTCAATTTTATTAGAATTTCAGACAACTTTCCTGCCAATCCTTTCCCCAAAATACTACAGAAATTCTTTAAAGGGGCATTAGCTTTTTTTTTTTTCGAAATTTTTGTTTTCTTTTTTTTTATTACTTAGATTGATGTACAATAACAAAAAAGAGAAATACCCATCTCTAAATCCCATACATATCCCATATCTAAAAACACTATATATTTGGTGAAAATTGCTTGAGAAACCCAACTTGGCACTTTTTCAATTGCAATTGATTATAACTTAAGCTTACTGTTTGTATATGACTGCCAAACTGGACCTGACCTTATTTTCGAAAAAAAATATAGTACATGTAATGTAATTTTTTTATGTCTGTGTATAACTCTTATTTGTTATTGTACATCATGTACTAAAAATAGAAAAAAAAATGAAATAATAATTTGGTAAACACAGCTAATGCCCCTTAAAAAACCTGAAACTAACAAATACAAATTCTTTGTGTGAAAAAGTAAGCATTACATCTGGTAAAAATCATTTTTTTTACAAGATTAAGATTTTCATTTTGTTAACATTAATAAAACTGTGTAATACATACATGTATATTAAAATTTAAACTTAAGAATACAAATTATATTAAAAACATTAAATACATTCATTCATATGAATGACACAATGATTTGGTATAAAAAAAACTTTACTCCTGAAAAAATGTAGCTCTTTAAAGGTTTTTACTGAGTTTTACATTTTCAAACTTTCATATGATTTTAATTACATGTATACAAACATATTTTGTATATACATGTACATGTATTATACATGTACACATGTACTATGATTATATTTGTGATTTTACCCTTACATGTACAAATTTGGCTCAAACGGAAACTAACAATTAACCCCCCACCCCAACCCACACACACAATACTGTATCTTAGAATATAAGTTGTTTTATAAATTGTAAAACTTTTGTTTTAATACATGTACAAGAAACAGTTACTCACTTACAAATATAAAATCAGAATTACATGTTCTCACACAATTTTTGTTTTTGAGTTCAAAACTTTTGGAATTCAATAAAATAGTTCATTATAATGATCGAGTCTTTCAACTCATTTAATTGGGTATCCATAACTCCCGACTCTATCATGATAACTGTGGTCCTACTAATTTCACCTGCACACAAACACTTCTGAGTGGTATTGAGAAGTTTTGTGCTCAAAACACGTACATATCACACCCAAGACAAATAGTACCCAATGGAAACAGATGACTACTAAGTACTTGCTCCCTGCGTATGATTGAAATATCCTTGGGCATGATCTGCATTGGGTACGAAACTTCTTGTTGTTCCATGTGCAATGGGAATTAAGTGCACTGGTGAGGTTAGTAGGATAGCACTTATCATGAAAGGGTCTACGAAATGAATATATTTCCTGTGCTCAATATAAAGCAAGCAAAGCCTTTCACTAAGCTTTATTGGAATCCATTCATAATTTTTGACCTAAAAAAATAAACAAAAAGAAACTATGTCTGTCCTTTCAATGACTTGAACTATGATTACCATTTTAAGCCAAAGTACACCATTGTATAGGTAAGGTACATTAACGACATAGATATAGAAAAATTTGGCCACCACAGGTAAAAATAAATACAGAGTGTACGAGAATAAAAAAAAAAGTTACAAATAGTTCAAAGGACACGATGACCTGGCCAGACTCTATATACTTTATTTTAATTTGTTCCTCTTTGGAAAGCTATATAATTTTATGTCCATGTCATAATGGCAGATAAATCAGGTTGAGTGCAAACATTACAAGGTGTATTTGAACTAGGCCCTAAGCTTTTATTAAGCATAATTTTGAGGAATTCTACAACTGAGCCATTTTGTTAATGTCAATTTTAAGTGCATTAGGGTTACTTTGTATCATTCTTCAGATATTGTAGTTATAATTAAATCAAAAAGAAAAAGGCCTGACATGTAGGCCTATCAGTATCAGTTCTAAAGGCAATAAAATTTGACCCCATAAATGCCTTGTGTTTGGTATTTACTGGTACAAGAGAATATCATTAATGTTCATCTCAGAATTTATGAACATATTCCATTTTTTAATTTTGACTACAAAATCTAAATGTAAAAATGTAACATCATTTCCACAAGTCCATCTACAAGTACATGACAGCAAATAAACATTAAGTACAGTTGTATTTTGGGCGCTTACCATTGGTTCAGCACGCTGTACAGTTGTACGTGTATTTCTGATGCTTACATTGGTACAGCACGCTGTACAGTTGTACGTGTATTTCTGACGCTTACATTGGTACAGCACGCTGTACAGTTGTACGTGTATTTTGGGCGCTTACCATTGGTTCAGCACGCCGTACAGTTGTACGTGTATTTCTGACGCTTACATTGGTACAGCACGCCGTACATTTGTACATGTATTTTGGGCACTTACCATTGGTTCAGCATGCCGTACAGTTGTACGTGTATTTCTGACGCTTACATTGGTACAGCACGCCGTACAGTTGTACGTGTATTTTTGGAGCTTACAATTGGTACAGCACGCCGTACAGTTGTACATGTATTTCTGATGCTTACATTGGTACAGCACGCTGTACAGTTGTACATGTACTCCTGACGCTTACATTGGTACAGCATGCTGTACAGTTGTACGTGTATTTTTTTAACTTACCATTGGTACAGCACGCTGTACAGTTGTACATGTATTTCTGATGCTTACATTGGTACAGCACGCTGTACAGTTGTACATGTATTTCTGACGCTTACATTGGTACAGCACGCTGTACAGTTGTACGTGTATTTCTGACGCTTACATTGGTACAGCACGCCGTACAGTTGTACGTGTATTTCTGACGCTTACCATTGGTACAGCACACCGTACAGTTGTACGTGTATTTCTGACGCTTACATTGGTACAGCACGCCGTACAGTTGTACGTGTATTTCTGACGCTTACCATTGGTACAGCACACTGTACAGTTGTACGTGTATTTCTGACACTTTCATTGGTACAGCACGCCGTACAGTTGTATGTGTATTTCTGACACTTTCATTGGTACAGCACGCTGTACAGTTGTACGTGTATTTCTGACACTTTCATTGGTACAGCACGCCGTACAGTTGTATGTGTATTTCTGACACTTTCATTGGTACAGCACGCTGTACAGTTGTACATGTATTTCGGGCGCTTACCATTGGTACAGCACGCCGTACCATTGACAGGTAATCTCTCATGACAGTGGTCTCTCAACACAGGTTACCCTGTACTTTGTTACTGCCTGTATGAAGCACATACATGTAAAATATATACAATATATATATATATATATATATATATATATATATATATATATATATATATATATATATATATATATAATATGACGATTGTCTTACAATATCAGTTATTATCTCGCAACAGGTATATGTACATTGTGATCACATTCATTGGGATAATTTACATGTGTTAAGAATTTACCACCCAAGCGAAAATCTATGTAAACAGTACAGGATGTGCTCTAATTACCCATCAGAACATGGAAAGTGATTAAGAAAGATGTTAGTGTTTTATTTTTTTTCATGTGTATAAGATTCCACTCTTTACCTCACACAGATGGTCTCAATATCTTAGCAATTACAGCAATTCCAAATGTACATTTCATATCTCTGGAATGGGATGCACAAACAGGATAAGAGAGACCATGATACCCCACAAGTTGGTGAATTTACTGATGTTGCCTTCGCCATGTAACAGTAGAACTTTATGATGCATTATGTCATTCCAGGAGTTCTTTAGTGAAATCCTGCTACCATCTTAGTACGGAAAATGTACAGTGTTGTGTACAATTAGATGTACAAAATTTACTGTCAAACTAAAAGATACAAAAATGTACAGTGTAGTTTACAATTAGATGTACAGAATTTACTGTCAAAGATACAAAAATATAGTGCAGTGTACATTTAGATGTACACAATTTACTGTCAAACTCAAAGATACAAAAAATGTACAGCATAGAGTACAATTGGATGTACAAAATTTACTGTCAAACTCAAAGATACAAAAAATGTAGTGTAGTGTACAATTAGATGTACACAATTTACTGTCAAAAATACAAAAATGTAGTGTAGTGTACCATTAGATGTACACAATTTACTGTCAAAAATACAAAAATGTACAGTGTAGTGTACCATTAGATGTACACAATTTACTGTCAAAGATACAAAAATGTACATTTACATGTGTATACATATATTTTCTATTGTTCATACACTACATTTTGTACATTTTTGTACAATGCATATATATGAAGAAATGTACATGTATACAATGCAGGTCCACAAAGAAAAATTGTTTACAAACACAACCAGCCTAGATATACAAATGTACAATGTAACAGGAGTGACATCCTACATGTAGATATATGCAAATGTACAACATAGGAGGAGAGATAGTCTACATGTAGATATATACAAATGTACAATGTAACAGGAGAGACAGCCTACATGTAGATATACAATTCATGTACAACATAACAGGAGTGACAGCCTACATGTAGATATACAATTCATGTACAACATAACAGGAGTGACAGTCTACATGTAGATATACAATTCATGTACAACATAACAGGAGTGACAGTCTACATGTAGATATACAATTCATGTACAACATAACAGGAGTGACAGTCTACATGTAGATACATTGTATATACAAATGTACATGTACAACATACATTGTAACAGGAGTGACAGCCTACATGTAGATATACAATTCATGTACAACATAACAGGAGTGACAGCCTACATGTAGATATACAATTCATGTACAACATAACAGGAGTGACAGTCTACATGTACATGTAGATACATTGTATATACAAATGTACATGTACAACATACATTGTAACAGGAGTGACAGTCTACATGTACATGTAGATACATTGTATATACAAATGTACATGTACAACATAACAGGAGTGACAGCCTACATGTAGATATACAATTGATGTACAACATAACAGCAGTGGCAGCCTACATGTACATGTAGTTTCCGGTACAAAATATTAGAGCTACAGTATTGTGTGTAATCAGACCAATACAAAAACTTTTACTTGTTCATCCCTATATTGTACTACATATGTAGGTTGTCCACCTTAAAGATGACATAATTTGGAATCTGAATAAGGGGAAATAACTCACTTTTAAAAGAAATTTCTATTTGAAGTAGATTGAGGATAAAAAGCACTAAACAAACCTGATTGGCAATTTGTCTTCAGAGGTACATGTGAAAGACACATATATGTACTTAACAATTCACATCCTTTCTAATTACTGGCCGTGTCTAATTACTGGCTGTGTCTAATTACTGGCCATGTCTAATTACTGGATGTGTTTTATTACTGGCTGTGTCTTATTACTGGCTGTGTCAGGGCTCAAACCTGTACTGACCAGAAGTGAGAGATTGAGACTTCATGGTTTAAAGTGTGATGCTCTAACCATTTGACAATGAGGCCCATCCCATAAGACAGATGTTTTCTCAGTGGTCAGTGTTCTCACAACAGGTACTGTTTTTATGGAGGGTAAATAATGTCTAAAGAACTGATAGTGACAAAAGACAGAGACGTGTGTTGGTTGTCAATCAAGACATGCTGTCTTCCATGACAGTGATATCTTGGCCCTTTCTCCCCTAAGTATCTAAATGGTACGCTCTTTTCTACTGTCCTAGATCAGTCCATTCAGGTCTATACATGTATCACTAATGTTGAAAAAGTTAAGATGATTGTTATTGCAACTCATGTGGGCCGGCGCCTAATTATGGGATGGATTATACTACACTGTATATGATGTATATTTGCATTTTAAATAATTTTGTATATGTGAGATTTGAACAATATCTGGCTGTTCAGCTGAATCACTTAAGGCAAGGATTTCCAAAGAACAATCACTCCAGTATCCCAGCAGAACACGACCTGTATTCCAAAAAGGCCATCTTTACACAGATGTTTTTACCTACACTTATCTAAGCCCTGCAACTGCAAAAAAATCTCATCAAGTGTGAAATTACCACAGACTATGATGTACTGGGACAAGAGCAGTCCTAAATACATTTCATCAAATCAGATAAATTTATTCCTCCTCACAAACTTCTGTCTTCTAATGTCATTGCCTATCTATCCGGAGACAGCCATTTATTTAAATTACTGCTTTGAAGTCTCCATAATTATATGTCAATTGTTGTACAGATCAGCTCCGAATTGCTTTAAGATTCGGAGATGCCAGAAACTCACGTAGTAGATCTTACATGTACACAAACCTCTACATCTGTGACTAAGGAACACCTGTGATGTACATTACTTATATAAATGAGATGTCTACACCTATGTCTAGTTACTATGTGAACATCTTTTACTATACATGTACCAGTAAGTAGGTACATGTAAGTATTGTCCGACATGTAAGATGGCGGGACAGAGTAACCTTTTGATTATTAAACGGATGATTCTAATTTCTACTCACAGTTATGAAAAGCTGCACAGGAAAAATGTTTTATTACTCATTGGATACATGTACTTTCTTATGTACAATGTACATGTACATGTATGGTGATCAGAACCAAAACCTCCAGATGGAAGAAGATAAACCAAAACCTCTAGACAGGAGATAAACCAAAACCTCCAGACACAAGGAGATAAATCAAAACCTCCAGACTAAAGGAGATAAGGCCAAAACCTCCAGACGCAATGAAATAAATCAAAACCTCCAGACGTAAGGAGTTAAACCAAAACCTCCAGACAGAAGGAGATAAATCAAAACCTCCAGATGGAGGATAAATCAAAACCTCCAGATGGAAGATAAACCAAAACTTCCAGACAGATGGAAGATAAACCAAACCTCCTCACAGGAGATAAACCAAAACCTCCAGATGGAAGGAGATAAACCAAAACCTCCAGATGAAAGATAAACCAAAACCTCCAGATGGAAGATAAACCAAAACCTCAAGATGAAAGGAAATAAACCAAAACATCCAGATAGAAGATAAACCAAAACCTCCAGACAGAAGGAGATAAACCAAAACCTCCTGACGTAAGGAGTTAAACCAAAACCTCCACACTAAAGGAGACAAATCAAAACCTCCTAACAGAAGATAAACCAAAACCTCTAGACAGGAGATAAACCAAAACCTCCAGACACAAGGAGATAAACCAAAACCTCCAGACACAAGGAGATTAGGCCAAAACCTCCAGACACAATGAAATAAATCAAAACCTCCAGACATAAGGAGTTAAACCAAAACCTCCAGACAGAAGGAGATAAACCAAAACCTCCAGATGGAAGATAAACCAAAACCTCCAGATGGAAGATAAACCAAAAC
Organism: Atrina japonica; assembly: GCA_030159075.1. Classification (NCBI taxonomy): domain Eukaryota; kingdom Metazoa; phylum Mollusca; class Bivalvia; order Pterioida; family Pinnidae; genus Atrina; species Atrina japonica. The sequence goes on from BROG01000364.1 coordinate 214,688, forward strand.
TTCCAGACAGATGGAAGATAAACCAATTACCTCCTGACAGGAGATAAACCAAAACCTCCAGATGGAAGGAGATAAACCAAAACCTCCAGATGGAAGATAAACCAAAACCTCCAGATGGAAGATAAACCAAAACCTCAAGATGAAAGGAGATAAACCAAAACCTCCAGACAGAAGGAGATAAACCAAAACCTCCTGACGTAAGGAGTTAAACCAAAACCTCCAGACAGGAGATAAACCAAAACCTCCACACTAAAGGAGACAAATCAAAACCTCCAAACAGAAGATAAACCAAAAGCTCTAGACCGAAGGATATAAACCAAAACCTCCAGACGGAAGGAGACAAAGAAAAACCTAAAGTATTCCAGGATAAGATTCATAATTTTTCACTTTGTTAATAATTGAATCATGACTAATAAATTCCTGACTATTTCATTGGTTAAAAGAAGAGAAAACGTTTCACATCAATTTTCAATTACCTGAACACTAATAAGTCACACCCACTGATGATTGTTGATGCTGGATGCCACAGACCATTAATTGTGTTTGTTCAAGTTATTTAAAAAAACAAAACAACATACAGTTGTTCTAATATTGGACTAAGTTGTTCTTGAAATTTAAATACAAGCATAGATTTTGTTTTTTCTGGGTCATTGGGAAATGAACTGAATGAAGTTTTTGTGATATACAAGTTCTTAATTTATTTGCGAGATGATATTTTCGTGATTTCGAATGCCCATTTCATCATACTTCATTACGCGATAATTTTATTTGAGTGAGTGAGAACTCTCCCAAAATTACACCTAAATAAAATTCTCGCAAATAAAACTGGATTTACATGTACAGTTGAGTGCAAAGTCTTCATTCAGGTCATTTCCCAATATACAATGTAGCAATGGAAAATATATCAGCAGGAAATTTGTCCTTCCATGGAAATTATTGTGTCTAATTTCACTCTTGGGATCAAGTTTATGGATATACATGTACATGGACAATTTCACTCAAAAACGTTGACTTGTGACATTGGCATAAGAGAGATAAATTTTAAAATTTACATAAAATTGATATGTCACCTTAATTTCAGAGTTCTGACATCTCTGCAGCGCAATATTTTATGGCCGTTGTTTTCTATGGAACATAAAATGAAAATGTTGACTACGTACACATGCCTCTTGACATCACCGTTTCTAAATTTACCTTGAACTATCCATCATATGAAACAAAAGGTGGCCATAAACAGACTTGCAGGGCATTCCTAACTAGTTATTGTTGTAGGTATTTATTCTGTTTTGTAGCCTTTTCTAACATGTTCCTCCCATTACAACTTAATCCCATATTTCATTTCGGCACATTAAAATGACATTGTTTGCATCAGATAAAAAGAATTCTTGTATTTGTGGAGATATAAAGGTAGTCCGTTTTATGATTCTCAATAATGGCACACTTGCCACGAGGTCACTCATTTTGCATACGGCAATAGCTCACCTTCAAAGAGTGCAGAAGAAAGGAAAACTGATGTCATAAATCCTCCAAAGTCTGGTATACACTGCTTATGACATTCTGGTGTCACTTCAAACAGAGCTTTAATTAAATCACGATGACATTGGTACTGGTAGAATGTTCTATTGTAAATACCAATATACAACTGTGGACAAGTGAACGAAACAATGGAGGCTAATTCAAATCAACCCACCATTTGAAATTAAGTCTCAGACTACAATGTACATGTAGTGAAATGCTCCGTCAGACTAACAGTGACCCTGCTAGTTGGTTTTGGACCAAAACATACGGTACATTTGATTTTTAAAAAAATAAGTGATCCCACATTCCAGTCAACTGTCTTATCAGAGTACATTTGTAGTACATGTTCCATGTTTGACCAAATAAGTGCACAGGGCACTACAAAAAGAGGGGAAAAAGGGGGCCGGCACTTATTGGGACCAATTTATAGGCAAATTGACGTAAAGCAGTATAATTTTTATAAGGCACAGTGGTTAAGTTGTTGTAGTTAATACAGCGGACACCAATCAACATTCTTGTGTTGCATGGCCTAGAGATCTAGATCAACTGTTATTTACGTTTTTCTGGTCCACATCGCCTAGACAACTGCGCGCTTATTGGGTCAAATACATTATCTATGTCATGGATATCTGGAAATTTCTTGTTTGTTCAGACTTGGGTCTGATTTTAGTTTGTTCGGACTTGTATCTGATTTTAGTTTGTTCAGACTTAGGTCTGACCTTAGTAAATTTTTCTGTATTCTACATGTACATGTAATTATTATGATCACTTTAGACCATCTACATGTAACAATTATGGAAACTTCCAGGAACATCAAATATTTGTACCAAACATATGTACAATGTACGTGTTCATGTAATTTTAAAAAATGTCCAAAAGGATCAATCTTTTCAGCCCGATTTTGTACAATAGAAAAAAGATTTTTCTTTTGTGAATTTGAAAATGAAGCAGGCATGACATACATGTACATGTACATCCAAATTATTGTGAAAATATCAATAAACATTTATTTTTATTCTTGCAAAAATTTCATATGTGTACCGGCACATATCTGCATCTTAAAACGTGCACTTCCTTATCATGTCAAAATGGCTTCTTCCGTCAAAGTTGAAACTTTGTAACACCCAAACATACAGCGATAACTTACACTTATTATGTAATTTTGCAAGATTTTTATCTTAAAAGAAATTCACATCTCCATTTTAAATATTTTAATGTACATGTATACAGCATTGTTACAGCTTTTGAAATCTGATCCAATGAGAGTTGGCTGTTTATTTGTGTACTTTAATACATGTATATATTACAGCATTGTTACAGCTTTTGAAATCTAATTCTACAAGAGTTCGCTGTTTATCTGTGTACTTTAATACATGTATATATTACAGCATTGTTACAGCTTTTGAAATCTGATTCTACAAAAGTTGGCTGTTTATCTGTGTACTTTAATACATGTATATATTACAGCATTATTACAGCTTTTGAAATCTGATTCTACAAAAGTTAGCTGTTTATCTGTGTACTTTAATATCTACAGCATTGTTACAGCTTTTGAAATCTGATCCTACGAGAGTTCGCTGTTTATTGCCACTACAAAAGCATAATAAACATTACAAAAACCTGGCAGGGACCGATATGAATGTCATACTTTCAACTAACATTGATTTCATCTTCACACATAATGCATGCAAATTAAGTGCACTCGATCAACTGTTCAGCTCTGAACAATTTGGCTCATCCGATGGGAATTTATATTAATTTTGTATCATTACGCACAAGTCAAATACTTCCAGTGTATGTTGAAAAACCACGGAAGGTTTTGATATATTAATAATGCTCCATTTTTATATTTACAACACGGAATTCTTCATCAAACACAGCATTAGTCTTTTGAAGTGTTAGGGCAATGTTCCACATCACTAAGCACTGGCGCTATAAAATGCGCATAATAACATGTACCTGTCATAATTCAATTGTTATACCATCAATTATTTGCATTAATAATATCACTGATATCGCAAAATTACAAAATTACACATTTCAAAGAGACTGATATGTTCTCCGAAAGTTACAAGAATCAATTTTCACCATTTAAAGTCACAATCAGAGAGACACTCGTAACATGTATGTATGAACAATGAGTGAGAAAATCAAAACTACATGTTTGTGTTAATGCTTGAAACATTAGTTCAGGAAGGTCGTTGATCTCTTCCCGGGTACAATGTGACCGTGATCTCTCCTTAACCAATAAAAACTGGCCGTTACCACATAACTGGAAAATTGTTGAGTGGTGCTTAACACCATTAAAATTCAAGTTCAGATGTTTGAAAAATGTGGATATCACAGTAAATCTGGTGTGGCAATGGTGATGGTGATATAATGGTGATATAAAGGTGATGAGCAATGATGTAGTAAAGAAATATCGTATATCCGCATGTTAAAGTACACATATAACTTTTGTTGTCAAAAATTAGACAATGACATATACCATGTAGTCGAGCCCACCATTTTTATTCAAACCGTCTCCTACATCAGTACATGTACCTAAAGTAGAATCCATACAACCTAGCAGGATGGAGTCTTGGTGAACCCTTTTTGGACCTGGATGAGTTTGAGTATTATAATGTAGGTAAAAACCCTAAAATGACAATACAATTACACTACATTACAGTAACCCTACATTACAGTAACCCTACATTACATGTACAGTAACCCTACATTACAGTAACCCTACATTACAATAACCCTACATTACATGTACAGTAACCCTACATTACATTACAGTAACCCTACATTACAGTAACCCTACATTACATGTACAGTAACCCTACATTACAGTAACCCTACACTGTACATGCACTAGTGTCTATACAAATGTACAATATCTACGAGTATCCACTCAGAAATTAAACGTTCAAGACGTCCCCAATGCAAGCTCCCATTCCCTTCTACTCCATCAGTCTTCAAAGGAAACCAAAAAGTGACAAAAATGTACACATATACTAATTTGAATGTGACACATTGAACTTATATGTAGATGTACACTCACTGTAACCATTTTGAAACATATACATGTACATGTACATTTTACACGTAATTCTGAAATCCGTTATGATGACCTCTCGAAATGAAAAGCATGTTCTCTTTGAAGAACATAATGATAAAATGAAAATTATTCAGAATTCAGTATTCAAATATATGTGTAAAATATGAAATGTCATGCCACCCAGGAAAGTAAAACAAATGTTACGCTGCCCACAGGAAAGTAAGACAAATGTCATGCTGCCCACAGGAAAGTAAAACAAACATCATGCTGCCCACAGGAAAGTAAAACAAATAATATGCTGCCCACAGGAAAGTAAGGCAAATGTCATGCTGCCCACAGGAAACTAAAACAAATGATATGCTGCCCACAGGAAACTAAAACAAATGATATGCTGTCCACAGGAAAGTAAGGCAAATGATATGCTGTCCACAGGAAAGTAAGGCAAATGATATGCTGTCCACAGGAAACTAAGGCAAATGATATGCTGTCCACAGGAAAGTAAGGCAAATGATATGCTGTCCACAGGAAACTAAAACAAATGTTATGCTGCCCACAGGAAAGTAAGGCAAATGATATGCTGTCCACAGGAAAGTAAGGCAAATGAATGTTATGCTGCCCACAGGAAAGTAAGGCAAATGATATGCTGTCCACAGGAAAGTAAGGCAAATGATATGCTGTCCACAGGAAACTAAAACAAATGTTATGCTGCCCACAGGAAAGTAAGGCAAATGATATGCTGTCCACAGGAAAGTAAGGCAAATGATATGCTGTCCACAGAAAAGTACGGCAAATGATATGCTGTCCACAGGAAAGTAAGGCAAATGATATGCTGTCCACAGGAAAGTAAGGCAAATGATATGCTGTCCACAGGAAAGTAAGACAAATGTTATGCTGTCCACAGGAAAGTAAGACAAATGTTATGCTGTCCACAGGAAAGTAAGACAAATGTTATGCTGTCCACAGGAAAGTAAGACAAATGTTATGCTGTCCACAGGAAAGTAAGACAAATGTTATGCTGCCCACAGGAAAGTAAGGCAAATGATATGCTGTCCACAGAAAAGTAAGGCAAATGATATGCTGTCCACAGGAAAGTAAGACAAATGATATGCTGTCCACAGGAAAGTAAGGCAAATGATATGCTGTCCACAGAAAAGTAAGGCAAATGATATGCTGTCCACAGGAAAGTAAGGCAAATGATATGCTGCCCACAGGAAAGAAAGGCAAATGATATGCTGTCCACAGGAAAGTAAAGCAAATGATATGCTGTCCACAGGAAAGTAAGGCAAATGATATGCTGTCCACAGGAAAGTAAGGCAAATGATATGCTGTCCACAGGAAAGTAAGACAAATGATATGCTGTCCACAGGAAAGTAAGACAAATGTTATGCTGTGCTGAGGAAAGTAAGACATGGGGGAACATAAAGTACTAACTACATGTACATGTAACAAAAATGTATGGATTCTTTCTTTCCCAGACAGAGAAAATTATAAAATTTTTGTGCTGGAGGGCTGGAAGAAAACATACATTGTTACTTATAAGAGGGTTAATTTCAAAATAATAAGAATGAGTATAAACAAGGCATCACAAGTGATACCCCTATCCTGCAATGATATATCTTTCCTGAAATTCCGTTGAGAAATAATTCCAAATTTCATCAAAATCTGACAATGTTGAAATCTTGAACAATCAGAAGCCTCAGTAGTTTGCTACATGTATAGATGGCAATGAAACCAATATCACTGAAATCGCAATCCCTTGATACCCATTAATTCCAAATTTCATAAAAATCGGACAATGTTGAAATTTCGACCAATCAGAAGCCTCGGTTTGCCATACCCATATCCTTGATACCCATAAATTCTAAATTTCATAAAAATCGGATAATATTTAAATTTCAACCAATCAGAAGCCTCAGTTTGCCATAGACAGCAACGAACCCCATATCAAATTCCAAATTTCATCAAATTCGGACAATGTTGTAATTTCAACCAATCAGAAGCTTTGGTTTGCCATAGACCCATTTTTTTATGAAGTCTCAACATTTGTGTATGCCTAAATCTACAATCATATGAAGTTTTTTCGTGAAATTCTGTTGAGAAATAAACTTGTTAGAAAACTGACAGAAATATTTCAATGAAATAAACAAAGGACAATAACTCTGTAAATAATGGAGCGTGGGTTACAAAACGCAAACTTGTCTGAGATATTACCATAGTAAACCCTTGTATTAAGTTTCATGAAATTCCGTTGAGAAATAAACCTGTTAGAGCGCTGACAATAATATTAAAATAAGCCTGGACATAAACACACACACACTTAACATCTCTCTCCCTGCCTCACCAGGTTGAGGGGCAAGGGCATTAAGTAGTCACACCCCTTGTTATATCAAGCCAAAGCAACCAAACCACTCCATACCTCACCTACTGACCGACGATTTAACTTAAATAAACTGTACATGCAATTTGTACCAGGCCTTTTTCTGCCAATTTTGGGAAAATGCGATTGGCGACACAAAAGGGAATTGAATGTGAATTTCTTTATAATTAGGAAAAATAGTTTGAAGACATGTAAATATTAATGTAATAAAATCTCTTTTTAAATGCATTTATCTGAGCATTAATTCGTCATTGCTGTTGCAGATTGTACATGTACACCAATCTGGAATTTTTTCTAATCAAATTGGGAAAAAACATGTGTATTTTTGCACTGGGAAGAGGGCCAAAATAATTTGTCTGTAATTGACCGTACACTACACGTACCACTAAGACCTAGGGCGAGGCGAGACAAGGAAATATTGACCTAGTAAAGATATGGTAAAACTCCGTCACAGGAAATCTGTTTGTTTGGTGTTTCACACCGTGCTCTACAATTTTCCTGACGTACATAACCTGTTTCTGTATCAAAATGCACGACTCAAACTCAAACCTGCAATGACTATATTTGAGAGATGTCATGGTCTAGATCCTGATGCTATATATAACCATTCAGCCACGAAGGCCCTTAACAGTACTGAAGAGAAAAACTACACATTGTACATGTGCAACATACATGTATGTACATATGTACATGTACACAGGTGTTTTATTCATTTTAATGTTATTTTACACGTACATTACCTGATTTGCAGCATTACATGTACATGTAGATGTGCCAGGAATCAAACCCCCTTGCAAGTTAAATGTTGTAACCATTTGAGCTTTGACAAGCAATTGATTTGTTTACATGTAGGTGTATCACATGCACATGTATACAATGCATGCATTTGAGAACTCCTGCTAAATGTTATCTGAATTAAAATTTGATAAAATGCATATAAATGAAAGATGAAGAACTTTTAATTTGTTTTAAATGTCGATATAAATATAAAATGAAAATTACGGTACCATTTATTGGCGGTTACTGGCTGTTACCAGGATTAATATCAAATAATTACTATACAGATGTTCCCTTGCTGTAACTGGATAACCTAATACATCATTCCATGATCTTTTTACTAAACAAAAAAAAAAAAAAGATCAAATCTGTCAATACATGTACATGTAGATTTATTTTTATGCGTAATATTTGACCATATTGTCAACGAGTACAAGCACACTACCAACTTTGTACATGTGTGATATGGAATACACTGGCTCCAATGTCTTTCAACTGTTTGAGTGGAATTTGGGCCCAGGGGAGCTAAATGATGTCATGATTAGTGAATTTGGTGACTTGGAGACCAGGGGAGCTAAATGGTGTCATGATCAGTGAATTTCGTGACTTGGAGACCAGGGGAGTTAAATGGTGTCATGATCAGTGAATTTGGTGACTTGGAGACCAGGGGAGCTAAATGGTGTAATGATCAGTGAATTTGGTGACTTGGAGACCAGGGGAGCTAAATGGTGTCATGATCAGTGAATTTGGTGACTTGGAGACCAAGGGAGCTAAATGGTGTCATGATCAGTGAATTTGGTGACTTGGAGCCCAGAGGAACTAAATAGTGTCATGATCAGTGAATTTTGTGACTTGGAGACCAGGGGAGCTAAATGGTGTCATGATCAGTTAATTTGGTGACTTGGAGACCAGGGGAGCTAAATGATGTAATGATCAGTGAATTTGGTGTCTTGGTGACCAGGGGAGCTAAATGATGTCATGATCAGTGAATTTGGTGACTTGGAGACCAGGGGAGCTAAATGGTGTCATGATCAATGAATGTGGTGACTTGGAGCCCGGGGGAGCTAAATGGTGTCATGATCAGTGAATTTGGTGACATTGAGCCCAGAGGAGCTAAATGGTGATATGATCAGTGAATTTGGTGACTTTGAGCCCAGGGGAGCTAAATGGTGATATGATCACTCAATTTGGTGACTTCAAACCCACAGGAGCTAAATGGTGTCATGATCACTGTTCAATTTGCTGTCCAGGCACAAGGGAGCTGTGCAACAATCAGTGAATTTGGTGATTTCGGGCCCAGGTGAGCTAAATGGTTCCCTGATTACAAACATGATAAAACATTTCCAAATATGTACATTCTGTTTATGTACCTTAGGAAAAATATACATGAAAGTGAAAGATTATTTGCACATTTGGATAGATCTGGATTGCTTTCTGACAGCTTGATTAAAAAATAGTGTTTTTTAACATCTTGTTGTTTTATCACATTGGTTTTATCTTCCAGATCTCGCTAGTTACATGAAACATTCCCCATCATCAAAAGTTTGTAATATCCTAAAGCTCTTGCTTTTTCAAACAAATTTAAAAATCTAAAAAAAATAAAAATACAGAGATTAATTTCAAAGAAATTTCTGGCTAACTCCCTTGTCTCGTTGATATAGGGTTAAAAATATGCAGCTTGGCGTGCAAAGCAATCTGCATCTATACACATAAAGCAATCTTCATCTATACACATATACATGTATTTGTAATTATATAAATATTTTCTTAGAACTATAATGATTTTCAATAAACATGTACATTTGTATTATACATAAGTTGTCAAAATCAGTGTACATGTACATACAGTGAAACCTGTATATAGGGGCCACCCAAGGGACCAGAAAATATTGACCTTTATGTGCAGGTGACCCTTATACACAGGTTCAATTTAGTTGAAGTATGCAGTCAAGGGACTTTCAAAACTGGCCTTTATAGACAGGTGATCCTTATATAGAGGTGGCCGCTATAGCAGGTTTTACTGTAAATGTATTATGATTTCACTCATTCTTGAACACTGAGGAAATCAAAAACTTGCATATCAAAAAGAATTTTCTACACTTCCAATATTGTAATTTTATTTCAATCAATCCCATAATTAACATCCATGTGAAAGTATACGTTAGTTTGCATGTACATGTTAGCACAACAAACATTTTGAGATGACAACAGTATGAAACAATCAATGAACATTTAACCTTAATCAAACCTTTCTACAGTGTAATTAAGCTTATAAGAAAGAATTCAAATTAATAAATTTCAAGATCTGGTGAAAAACATTTGACATGTGAAAATGCATATACATGTACCTGACCACTATTCATATGAAAATCATGTGGAAAAATACAATATATGTAATGGAAATTTTCATATGAAAATTATGCAAGAACATTTCATAATGCTTAGTTGGAGCCCAATTTGCATAAAGTATACTGTATTTGACCAAATCAGTGTCCATGTCCCCTTTAGTTCAGATTTACTCATTCTTTTATAATTAATTTTTTATTAATTTGTCCCAATAAACCCCATCCCTTTTTCCCTATTTTTGTAGTACATGTACCCTGGTTGCTTAATGGATCAAATATGCAGGGTTTTCAATAATTCTGCAATTAAGAGGCCAATTAGAAATTGAAAGAGGCTGGCATATCTTCACACATTTAATACAACCTCACAGATTTCTAGGCTGCCAAAATTTGTTTATAAGCAATCACTTTGGCCTCCAGCCACCTCTTATTGAAAACACTGTATATGATATATGATAACTATGGAAATATTAAACAACTATGGAAATACTAAACAAGTTTGAAGTGAGATTTGGCACACACTCATAGAATACATAATCTCAGAAGCAACTCGGGCGAGTAAATAACTGTACTTTGATTTTTCACCCTATCATAGGGGGTGGAAATAAGGCCCCATTCCCAATGCAAAGAATGTATTTTTTCTCAAGTTAAATGACGATGAATTTGAAGAGATTCTTCTACCCCCAAACAATTTTGTATTTTTAGATTTCCCAATTTCAATGATATCTAGCTTAAATTCCCAATTCTCATGTAATTCTAAAAGCCAAGCTTTAAGTCTCCCATTCCTAAAACAGTGCAGAAAATTGCTGAAATAACAGAGTTTTTCCAATGGGGCTATTTCCGTAATTATATGTCAATGTACAAAATGTATACATGTACAAAAAACGTACACGTACAAAAATGTACATGTATACTTTTAATGTCCAAAAGTACTGAACAGTCCAAACTTATACATGTACTACAGACTACAGTGGGGCCTGACTTGACAGACCACCCCAAAGGCAAACCTGTACATGTACATTTTGTTCTACAGCCTACAGTGGGGCCTGACTTGACAGACCACCCCAAAGGCAAACCTGTACATGTACATTTTGTTCTACAGCCTACAGTGGGGCCTGACTTGACAGACCACCCCAAAGGCAAACCTGTACATGAAGTGATGTACTACCCTTGAGAGATCACCCCATCTGCCACTGAAATATGGTCTCTCAAATGGTGATTGTTCAAAAGAGATGACCTCTAAAAAGAGGTTTTATTTCAAGGGACATTAAATTTATTTTTTTCTACTTTTTACTACTTGTACATGTACTTGATATACAATAACAAACAAGAGCTATATACACAGGCGTACAAGATCTTACACTTCCGTGTATATACAGGCATACAAGATCTTACACATGTATATGTACTTCTATGTCCAGTGTGCTTAAAGCATATACAAATACATGTACATGTAGTAAGCTTGAAGTAATCTAAACTGGGTTTCTCAAGCAATTTTCACAAAATAAATAAGAATTTAAGAATTGTTATGCCTGTGTTATGTGTACTACATGTAACAATTTTTTTTTTTTGTTATTACATATCAATTTGAGTAGTAAACAAGGAAAGATTTTTTTTTAAGAAAAAAAACCCATAGCTAATGCCCCTTTAAAGGATTATTTAAGCAGGTGATTTTCAGACAGTACTTGGCCTCTTAATACAGGGAGCCATGGTCTTTCATGAGCGTGGTCAGAGTTCAAGACACAGACAGGTTCCACTGTACAAATGACAACATATTTATATGAAGGACTGTACACTGTACACTGTACATGTAATGATGTATAGTGATTATAGCTACATAAAATGAATCAATTTCACTTTTATTCGTAAATAGCAAAAGAATATGACTTATTGACCGCAATCTGTGACAGACTCTAACACACGGTTATATCAGAATTCAATCGAGAGTTGAATCATGTGAGACTTTGATCACCGACTGTACAAATGTATACGTAGTTATTCGTTATTATTTACCTGACAGACTCTAACACTGATCATTTGTTTTAATCTTAGCCATAAACATATATCAACTAAGTATTTTCATGTCAATGCAAAGTAAATTATATCTCTCTCTCTCTCTCTCTCTCTCTCTCTCTCTCTCAATAATCAATCACCTCTGATTGAAAGAACAAGATCCATCATAATCAAGCTGGACATTGCTACATTTCTAAAATGTTTACAAAACAAAGGTGTTGGTGTGTACAGGTATGTTAAAAGTGCTTCAACCACACTGTAGTTTAAACTACCTACAACTGTAAAAACTATATTCACCTCTTAACTCCAAATTTGGTGTCATTTAACCTATAAGCAGTGAAGAGGCTTACATGTATATATATAACCATATGGGAGAAGTTCTTCAATCAAACGCATTTTTCTGAACAAAAGGACTATGCCGTAATCACTACCCATAAGAGTCTGATTAGATTGCAGTTCAGGAACATCAAGGCATTGTGAACTGATAAACATAAGAATGTTATGTTGGAGCTTACCAGATAAATCGGGCTTAACAAATATTACTATCAAGGTAAAACTGAAACAAGGTCAGTGCCCAGGTAAAATTTCAGGTGTTTAATTTACAAGAGATGAAAAAAAAAAAAGAATACACTAACTATATTACTTTAGGAGATGTCTGAGAACCATTACAAAATGCAGTTTAATAGTGTTGTGGTTTTTTCCTTATCTGGGAAAAGTCAAAAAGCTATATTAAAAGTATTAAATGATTAAATTTAATACCTACATCATACTTTGAGGTATACGTAGGTCCTGTATCACCTGGTATTTGATCCGTTTATGTCGGCAACAAGCGATTCATTCAGTTCAAGCGCTGATGTACATGTTCTGATTTCAGAATTTTGTGTGAGTGCAGAAGTGTATTACTACTTTACATGTACTTTTGATAAAAAGTTCATGTAGTTTGTTCTGCATTTACATGTACAAAGCACAAAGAAACCTGTGTTACATGACTACCTTTATCTAAAAGACACATTTGAAAAGATGTCTTTGTTTTAATTTATACATGTACTCAATAAATCCAATATCTAACTTCGTCAAAGTTAAATTAGTTCAATTACTGTCAAGTAAAACCAAATAATGAGAAGCAACTGAGCAAAATACATTTGTAAATAATTTATACAATGGCATAATGACCTTAGCTTTACAATGAAATTCTGGTTTGTTTTATGTTTCTTTGATCAGTATTTTACGACACACTCAACAATTTATAAGTCATTTGGTGGTCGCCAGTTTTTAATGGTGGAGGAGAGATCTCTGTTACAATGTACCTGGGAAGGAACTACAGGTAAACAGTTCCTGCCAGGTTTAAACCTGTGTTGACCAGATCATGAGTCTGCATATGGACTTAATATAACAAAGTGAGGCAATTTTAGAAGACATGGTCTTAAATGTGAGTTGGTTTCCTGGGAGTGGTATTTTCTGACAGTATACAGAGTGAGAAAAAAAGATTTAAAAAATCACTCATCCTACGGACATTGTACAGTTCTCTGTGAGTACTTTTGTACATGTACACTGTACAGTTCTCTGTGAGTACTTTTGTACATGTACAGTTCTCTGTAAGTACTTTTGTACACATACTGTACAGTTCTCTGTAAATACTTTTGTACACTAGTTCTCTGTAAGTATTTTTGTACATGTACTGTACAGTTCTTGGTAAGTACTTTTGTACACTGTAGTTCTCTGTAAGTACTTTTGTACACTGTAGTTCTCTGTAAGTACTTTTGTACACTGTAGTTCTCTGTAAGTACTTTTGTACACTGTAGTTCTCTGTAAGTACTTTTGTACACTGTAGTTCTCTGTAAGTACTTTTATACACTGTAGTTCTCTGTAAGTACTTTTGTACACTGTAGTTCTCTGTAAGTACTTTTGTACATGTACTGTACAGTTCTCTGTAAATACTTTCGTACACATACATTGTATAGTTCTCTGTAAGTACTTTTGTACACATACATTGTATAGTTCTCTGTAAGTACTTTTGTACACATACATTGTATAGTTCTCTGTAAGTACTTTTGTACACATACATTGTATAGTTCTCTGTAAGTACTTTTGTACACATACATTGTATAGTTCTCTGTAAGTACTTTTGTACACATACATTATACAGTTCTCTGTAAGTACTTTTGTACACATACATTGTATAGTTCTCTGTAAGTACTTTTGTACACATACATTGTATAGTTCTCTGTAAGTACTTTTGTACACATACATTGTATAGTTGTACATATACATTGTATAGTTCTCTGTAAGTATTTGTACACATACATTATATAGTTCTCTGTAAGTATTTGTACACATACATTGTATAGTTCTCTGTAAGTATTTGTACACATACATTGTATAGTTCTCTGTAAGTATTTGTACACATACATTGTATAGTTCTCTGTAAGTATTTGTACACATACATTGTAGAGTTCTCTGTAAGTACTTTTTAATTTGTACACATACATATACAGGGGTGGAAATTAACGGGTGCCCGTTTGCCCGAGGCGACTGAATTTACGATTGAGCGAATTGTTTTACGTACGAAGTTGCCCGTTTGGCGAATTGATTTCAGGAATTTTTTTGCCATTTTTTGGGGCCGTTATTTGGTCCAATTCCAGTCGGAAATAGTATCTGTTTTTTCCCAATTTTGGTCCTTTAAATTCCCAATCTGATGAAGCTAAAATTTGGACATGTTAAGTTCGAATGTCCGCTTTTATCAGAATGAAAGTAGAAGTACAACCATTCTGCATTCGTCATTTCAAAAAGCTTAAGTTTCAAAAGTGATCCATTTCCTTCTATTAGTAGTTTAAATGGATTGCTAAAAAACAGTTAGAAATTAAAATAATTATTTTATTGACAAGTAAAAACGTTAGTCTTTACCTCGTGGCCAAAAATGTCACAGAACACATAGTGTGTTGACTGTTGTTGCTTGCAGTTTATGGAGGAAATGGAAGATGAATACCGATACCGATACCAAACGGAACCGAATTTCAGGATGTGTTAAAATGATGATACATGTACATATAATACTATACATTGTATAAAAGTTATAAAATCTTGATTAAATGTACATGTAGGTGAATGATAAAAAGAATATAAGTTGTTGTCAATAAAAGTTTTAATGAGATACTTAAAATGGATAGATATTGTTTTAAAAAATGAAAAGTTTTGTAATTTGCATCAATTCAAACACACAGTAGTTACATTGTAAAATAGTAATGATGATATTGACAATACAGAATGGATTTACAATTAATTTACTTGCAAATACAATGTATATCATTCAGAGACAATTTACATTGTATATATTTATTAAAATAACAATAAATTACTAAAACACAAAATTGACTCAAATATTTTTTTTCTTTGCGGGTAAACCAAATTTTCATGGCAGGCAAGCTGAGCAAGTTGTTAAAAATGTTAAGATCACAAACTGGTTAAAATTTTTTCAAGTAAATATGACGGGCCCCTAAGTTTAAATCTGGGCTTTCAGGATATTTTCTTAATTTCCACCCCTGCATATACATTGTACAGTTCTCTGTAAATACTTTTGTATAATAGTGTATACATGTATGTATACTGTATGCAATTTAAAATACTCTTAAGTACACAATTAACTTTATCAACTTAAGTGACATAGTGAGTGGTCACCATTAATAACTTCACTACATTGTACCTACATGTATATATATGTGTATCAAATACAAGTGAATATCAAAAGACGCAAATTGAAAAAAAAAAAAAAGTTTAAAAGTAAAAACATTTGCTGCATGGCTAATCTGATAAAATGGGAAATAAAATAATGAAAACAAAAACAAAGTCTGTGGTTTTACTGGATCAAAGAATATTGAGCACTCTGGTTTGAATAATTAGATCTCTTTTCTCCCCGCATTTACAAGTAGATTAACAAGACAACAAACTAGGCGCAGATTAAGCATGCTGCAAGCTTTGAAAAGACATGTTGTGAATCTATAAGCAAGACCGCAAATACAGGTAAACCCTTTGATCTGTAGGCATGTCAATATGGGGCATGGTGTACACATGGCAAAGTGATTTTACTACCTGCAACGTGTTGACAAACTAAATGAGTCTGTGATTAACCGCTATATCCACTTCTGAATTTCTTACAAATCAATGAAAGTCATACTGAGTTTTTTTTTATTTCTGACAGTCCTCAACAAATGGCACAAGTCAACTCTATTGATACAACCAACATCAAAGGCGAGGAATCAACGAGGAGAAGAATTGCATTTCATTAAACTTGAATGTATCAAAACAAAGCCATACACAGTGAACACATTCATTTGAAGTCTGATGTAATGATTTTCAACTACAACTATATCATGTTTTTTCTTAGTGGAGTATTATTTCAAAGCTGAGAGGAGGATGAAAACTCTAGGGGTCATTTGGTTCAGTTCAGATCGAGAAATGATAATCTTAATTAAATCTCGAGCTGTAATTAATGTATTACGATTGTGATAGCATATGTCTGATCCACTGATGCACATTAAAAGAATTACACCTGCGGATCTCCCCGAGGATTTTGATTATTTTTTTTATTTTTTGTAAAATTTGTAATGAAGATGCATTCATTTAACATGATGCACATGTGCATCGATGTAATTGCGCCGATATATTATACATCTCACAGGACCATCTATTGTTCATAAAAAAAGCACAAGACCCTACAAAATGTATGTACAGTAAAACCTGTATATAGGGGTCACCCAAGGGACCAGAAAATATTGACCTTTATGTGCAGGTGACCCTTATACACAAGTTCAATTTAGTTGAAGTCTGCAGTTAGGGGACTTGAAAAACCTGGCCTTTATAAACAGGTAATCCTTATATAGAGGTGACTGCTATAGCAGGTTTTACTGTAGTTCGTAAACAATAATTATTAATTATATTGTGGTTGAAAATTCTGAAATTCGTTCAAAGGACATGTGAGCAAGTTAAAAATTTTGGTGTCTCTGATTAGTGACCTTTAACTCATTGTTGGTTAGTTCTATCTGCTGTTTAACATCTCACATTTTCACTTATGTGGAGATGTCACCAGCTTTACCTGAAATGCTACAAATTTTTACCTGTGATATGGGCCGATACCAATGCAGTAAAAGTTCTTGCATGAAAGACCTGTGAACTAGCTTCATATGCCGAGCGCTTGGCAAAACTGCCAAAAGAACAGTCACTACCATTTTTTACTGGATATACATGTACTTAACAAGACCATGACTTTAAAATCATTTGTAGATGTATGTAACTCTAAAACTGAATGCACTTATATATGTACACTGTATATATATATATATTGTACACACACACATGTACATGTATAAGTGACAAAGATTTATAGTAACCTAAAAAAGCATTCTGCATAAAACAATCTCTAAAATCATTAAGTATACGTGTACATGTCCATGTGTTTATAAATTTATGAATCCTTATGTCCCCATTAATATTCAGTTTTCAAAGGCAATTTAGGCACAGTAAACAGACAAATTTTCATTATTGGCCTGATTTACACGTGGTAAAGCTATGCACTTTGCCACCTTTTTTTTCCCTTTCTGCCTTTCAACATGTTCCTTTTAAGTCTCACAACGGGCCTTTCATTATGATTAATGATATCAAAATTGCTGATTTTCTGCTTTGTTCTGATAATCCTGATTTATTTCCAAATTTTTATGGTTAATTATATACATGTATTTGTAAGCCCAACGTTGGATCTACATAATACTAATAAATATGTTGAAAGGTTGGTAAATTCTCTGAGCTTCAACTTGTTTAAGAATCAATTTGTAAATCCTCAGGACAAAAATACTATAAATCATCATATTACGGTACAACAGATGTATTTTGTAGGAGGAAAAAATAGCTTAACAACTCTCTCTCTCCCTCTCTATCTCTCTCTCTCTCTCTCCCTCTCTCTCTCTTCCTCCCTCTCTCTCTCTCTCTCTCTCTCCCTCTCTCTCTCTCCCTCTCTATCTCTCCCTCTCCCTCTCTCTCTCTCTCTCCCTCTCTCAAGTTATTTGTTTATATTTCAATCACCCTACACATTGTAGCTAGCCTATTTTTTCCATCTCCATTTTCTTCCTTTTTCAGTTGTCTCTCGCTCTCTCTCCCTATCTCTTTTTTCTTTCTTTATCTCTTTCATCCTCTTTGTGTCTCTAAATCTCTTTCTCTGCATCTCTCTATCTTACCCTCTCTATTGCTCTTGTCCTCTCTGTCGAGCTCTTTCTCTTCCTGTCTCTTTATCTCTTTCTCTCCTCTCACTCTCTCTATCTCTCCCTCTGTCTGTCTCTCTCTCCCTTTCTATCTCCAATATTTCTATCTCTCCCTCTGTCTGTCTCTCTCATCCTATCTCTCTCCCTTTCTATCTCCAGTATCTCTATCTCTCCCTCTGTCTGTCTCTCACCCCTCTCTCCTGTCTATCTCCAGTCTCTGTCTGTCTCTGTTTCACCCTATCTCTCTCCCTTTCTATCTCCAGTATCTCTCCCTCTGTCTGTCTCTGTTTCACCCTATCTCTCTCCCTTTCTATCTCCAGTATCTCTCCCTCTGTCTGTCTCTCTGTTTCACTATCTCCTATCTCTCCTCTGTCTGTCTCTCTCTATCTCTCTCCCTTTCTATCTCCAGTATCTCTCCCTCTGTCTGTCTCTGTTTCACCCTATCTCTCTCCCTTTCTATCTCCAGTATCTCTCCCTCTGTCTGTCTCTGTTTCACCCTATCTCTCTCCCTTTCTATCTCCAGTATCTCTCCCTCTGTCTGTCTCTGTTTCACCCTATCTCTCTCCCTTTCTATCTCCAGTACCTCTGTCTGTCTCTCCCTCTGTATCTCTGTCTCTGTTCTCTCACCCTATCTCTCTCCCTTTCTATCTCCAGTATCTCTATCTGTTTCTCCCCTTTCTGTCTGTCTCTGTTTCACTGTTTCACCCTATCTCTCTCCCTTTCTATCTCCAGTATCTCTATCTCTCCCTCTGTCTGTCTCTGTTTCATCTTTCTATCTCTCTCCCTTTCTGTCTCCAGTATCTCCTTTCTATCTCCCTCTATCTGTCCCTGTTTCACCCATCTCTCTCCCTTTCTATCTCCAGTATCTCTATCTCTCCTCTGTCTGTCTCTGTCTCTGTTTCATCCCAGTATCTCTATCTCTCCCTCTGTCTGTCTCTGTTTCACCCTATCTCTCTCCCTTTCTATCTCCAGTATCTCTATCTCTCCCTGTCTGTCTCTGTTTCACCCATCTCTCTCCCCTTTCTATCTCCAGTATCTCTATCTCTCTCCAGTCTTCTCAGGCTTGTCATTGGTTACACAAAGGCATACATGTACATGTCAATTAACATTTGTATATTTATAAGTAATGATGTTATCTAATAAGAAGGAACCACATGCACACCCCTCAAAATCTCCATCCCTCCCTTCCAGCAGACACAAACACTGAAACTACAATGTAGTACATTGTATATCAACAAATTATACATATCTATAGACATGTACATGTACATACATGTATGATGTGGTACATGTGTATTACATGTACTACAAAGATGAGAGCCACTAGCTATAGCTACTGACCTATATAGCTACAAAGATGAGATCGAGCCACTATTTACTGGCCAATACAGCTACAAAGATGAGAGCCACTATATATAGCTATCTACTGGCCTATATACATGTAGCTACAAAGATGAGAGCCACTAGCTAGTGGCTTACATACATGTACACAAAGGGGCTACAGGCAGAAGCTTGTTTAATTAAGTGAAAAGACAAATTTCCTTTAAATAGTTTAATGAAATTAATTTGATTAACACAAGTGGCATTAAGGACATGTAAATATCAAACTTATTTCACTGTACATTTGTAGGTGTGACTACATTTTGTATTATGATAATTTGTGTGCTTCGTACATGTCTTTTTTGACAATGTACATGTACAATGTACATATGGCAGCCAAACTGCATGTACATGTAGAGCAGACAATACACCAGCCACCATTCTGAAACAGTGACTGAAACTCCCTCTCTCAATTTAAAATGAATGATCATACTAATAAATACCGTGCAAATGTGAAAAAAAAATTTAGATTTGTAGATTTGTAGATAGCACATCACAAACATCCAATATTTGTATATTATCTAGTACACAAATGTAAATGTCAAAAGCAAGTGCATTCAAGCGGAACACTAATGGCTGATTTTATTGTTGTAAACACATTGTATGGATGACTAGTGTAGATTTCTTGGTGAATGGTTCACCAAGTTTAACCCCCATACGTTCATTCATGATATGTCCTTGTTGTATTTCATTCATCGCATTCAAACAAAAGGGCAGAGAATGCTGTACCTGGAGCTGAATGAGCACTTGACAGAAATTTGAAAAGGAATTTGAAAAAAAAAATCTACATGTACCGGTAAATATACATGTATCTGAAACAAATTATTTTTCAATCTGTAGAGGGGCTGGAGTTGCTGAACTCTACATTACACACATGTACATGTACATTCTGTAACAGACATGTACAGGTACATGTACTGCAGATTTAGCATTGAAACTGATTGGTCAAAATTCAAATGACAGGGATTAATATCATCAACATGTGGGTCCGATAAAAGGACCCATTCCCAATGCAAAATCAGCGATATTTTTCTCAATTCTGAGCAAACATTTCCCAATTATGTTCACCATGTACCTAACTTTTTGATGTATAGACAAAAGAACTGTTTCAATAATACCTTCATGTCATTAGATGAAATCTATGTTGTCAGTTTAATAAAGAGATAAATGAATCACACGTTTTGTATCTTTATTTTTAATTTTATCAGTAAAATTACCATAATTAATATTATTTTTTAACCAAATTTAGCCCACTGCAACGTAAAATTGTCAACTGAAAGGGTACAGGACCCTTTCCCAAAAAGGGTCTATTAACCCCTGAATGAAGTGTTTTCATATATCAGTGAATGTACATGAGCCCAGATATACATGTACAGTGTATACACCTTTGAGTTTACAGTACGACATACAGTAAAACCTGTATATAGGGGCCACCAAAGGGACCAGAAAATATTGGCCTTTATGTGCAGGTGACCCTTATACACAGGTTTAATTTAGTTGAAGTATAGTCATGGTACTATTCAAAACTGGCCATTATAGACAGGCAATCCTTATATAGAGGTGGCCACTATAGTAGGTTTTACTGCATATGTGCATGTAGATGCTCTGTTAGAACACAGACAAATTTTGTGACAGTGTATAAGAACTTGAAGCCATTTCTGCTGCTTGAACTACATGTGTACACAGGCTGGAAAATATCTTACTTATATATAAATATATAATAACATATATACACTATGAATGAAAAACTGGGTTAATATTAGGTCTTGCTGTGTAGTGAAAATAAAAACAAGAATTATTTTTATCCCTGTAAAACCATTTCAGTACCACAAATAGTTTAAAGTAGCCATATATCTTCCACTTATCCCCAATGAGTTTTTCCCATACAAATCATCTCTGCATATGTAATAAATGTACAATGTACAGTAGGGTGACAAAAGTGAGTATGATTTTTATTTAAATTTTTTTTTTCTATATTTTTCATATAAAACTGCATTTTTTCAAAAAACTATTACACGGTCATTTCCTGTTCAATTTCAATAAAATTTTCATTATCAATAATTGATGTTTTGAAGTTTCTGTATTTGTTCGATGTAAATTTCAATTGTTTTGTTTTAAAGTACCCACACGTTTTGCAGGTTAAAAAATTTAAATGTCTCTTTTCAATATGTGTAAATAGGGAATTATGACAAACGGAATTTAATTTTCTGTTAAAATTCCTGAATCTTGAAAATAGAAAATTTTAACATTATGAGCTAATACACAATGAAACTATTAAACATTTTTAGTTTGATGGTACAACTTTTAGCAAAATTGGTTTAGAAATGACTTAACACAAATTTTGTAAATTTATATCTGAAATATATAGAGAAAACTAAAAATTATACTCACTTTTGTCACCCTGCTACTGTACATGTATATAAAATGAAAGGTTAATGTTGGGCTTAAACATACATTTTACATTTACAGTCAATGGAAAAGTGTCTATTTCAGTCAAGCCTTTGAAATTGATTCCTTTGTCATTCATACCAATACATCATACATACACTACACATATAAATGTAGGGGCCTTTATGACCTATATGTATATAGCTTAGCGGCTAGTATAGCTAGTGTTAGGTCATGACACTAAAAAATTATTTTTGTTGTGACACAATCAGTAGCTTAATTTAAAAGTGGGTCAGTTTTGAGGCAAATTTTCATTTTTCATTTCAATTTGTAAACAGGACAAAATTTCAGATTTTTTCAATAAGAAAAAACTGTGGATTGGGTCACATTGAACAAATTTTTTTTGGGGGGGGGGGGGGGTTGCCTTGGAGCATCCAATTAATGTAAATGTTTCACAGGACAGTCTCCTGCCACTTATATTATACATAGTAAATGAATCTGCTGACTCGATGCAAGCTGAAAGTGAACCTACATGTACAATATATACCAATTTCCTGGTGAACTTTTTTGGACAGACATGATGCAAATGCCCTTTATGATGGGTGTTAGGAAAGTGATTTTTTCTGAGAGAACCTAGTCCCACCAGATTTCTAGCTTAAACACCAACAAGTGGGACTCAACAACCAATAAAACTGAATCTGAACAGGGAGTTATTGTTTAACACAAGAGACCATAAATTACATGTACCTAGGTATAAATATACATGTCCAATAAATGCAGTCAAAACTTTTAGAAAAATTTTCAATGAGAGGATTGCAACCACAACCCAAATCGTGGGAACCTTGTTAACACATTTCACGTTAACCTGATCACCCCCATATATCTAAATAGTATAATCTGCTCCGTTGTTTTAGACCAGTTTATTATATATATATATTCATTGTCTACAACTGTATGGGGTTGTCAGGGTTTATTCTGAAAATGTGTAGCAAATTTTATGACTAAATTACATGTAGAAATAAATGTTGGTTGACCTACTGACCATAATTTAACTGGATGAAGCCAAAAACACATGACTTTAGGATTTACATATATATAAAACAGTTCAAAAGATCTGGAGATTATATAGAGCTTGACTTTAATAACAGAAATAATAAACTTACTGGTAATACTACTGGAAAGACTTCTGATACATGTTCATGTATTTGTTGAATGTATGTGTGCATGTATGTAAATGTATGTAAGTTTACATGTATGTAAACTTATTGGACATTAGTTCCACCCCTGAAAAGCAATGGACTCTTCCTTACATGTACATTTATGATAAAGTCTCCTTCAGTACATGTATGTCTAAAGGGGTGAGCGAGATACATTGTAAATGTAAATATTACAAACCAGGTGCATGCTACATGTATTTATGTAGCTAACATGTACGTTGGATGGTACATTGGTCAATTTACATGACATACACACGCCTTACATCTGGATCCACCCATCCAAATTTGATATATCCACATGTGTACAAGGTTATAATAATTACCAAAAATAACAAAAACAACTCCAGTAACTTCTTTTCACAGAAGCAGTAATTACATGTACCAGTACATGTAGCCTACACATATATGAAAGAAAGTGAAATTGAGGGCGAGAGATATGGATACATGTAGACAGAAACAAGAGGCCCATGGGCCACACTGCTCATTTGAGCTGTCTTGGTATATTACAAATACATACACAATGGAACATGTACAATGTACATGTATGCATGGTCACCTCATTTTGGAGATCACATTCAAGACAAAATTAAATATTCAGTCTTTTCAGTTTTTCTTAATAAATATTTAAACAAGTCCAGACTCTCACTTGCATTTGAGGGATCACCTTACCAATTACAGTAATTTGTGTATGTTAGTTTATACGTGGTCTTATTAGTGGGGACCCATTGTACATGTACATTGTATATGTATATGGTTTTTAGGATAGGAATCTCCTCTGGGGCCTATTTTGCCCCACCTTGGATCCATCCCTACACTGAACTGGCTTAAAAACACAAACTTGGTAGAAAACCTTTAGTACTTGCTTCTTGTAAAGTTTCATTTAAATCCCCGGAGAAGCTTTGAACGAGCTGAAATTGTGATAAAATTACTCCCACCCCCTTTCTTTTTGCACTTTTAAAAAAATCATAAAAATAAGATTTCATCAAAATTCTTTCAAGAAAACATTTCTCTACCTACATGTAATTAAAGGTAAAAAAAAAACATAAAATGAATGCATCATAAGGAATAAAAGAGAAAAACTCCCAAGAAATCACACAAAAATGAATGAAAATGACAAAGTCTCAAAAGATGTCCAAAACATACATGTACATGTATCAAAAATTAATTTTCCGATTTTCACATAATTACAATGTATCAAACTAGATTCATTACATGTACATCCATGTAGATCACTCATGTTTTTCAATCTATGCAGCAGATCTGGAGAAGACTTTTAAAGAACAGTACCCACTGAGGTCTATTTTGTCCCACCCTGGATCCACCCCAAGTTGACCTGGCTGAAAAATAAAAACACTGCAGAGGACCTTGAGCATTTGCTTCCTGTAGACACACAGACAAACAACGGACAACATGATCAGAAAAACTCACTTGAACCTCCAATACAGGAGAGGAAAAAATTGTTCATGAGAAACAGAAAAAACGAGGCATGGATAAATGGCTGGTAACCCAATTAAGATATTAGTGACTAGCCGACAAACAACGTACATACATACAGTCGACACGGACAGGTACTATACAGGTAAACATCAAATTTATCTTATTTAATAAAATGATTTTGTGTCTGATAAAGAAGAAATCTAGTAACACTTTAAAATTCCATCGCTATATAGGAATCTGAATCACAATCTGTCTGTCCCCAAATTATCTCAGTTTTAATCTCACATCAAAGTGATAGTTATCTACGTTTTGTACCTAAATCAGTAAATGAATGGGGTGTTCCCTTTGTTTTAAAACCCAGACAAAACTACATAAATACATGTACATCAAATTATACATGCAGATATATTATGCATACATACATGTATATATGGGGATCTTCCTCTCCTAAACTCTGAGATGGAATTTTTTTTTCTAAAAGAATTACCTCACTGTCTGAATCCCCCATCCCCTCCACACACAACCCCCCTACACACACTAAAAACACAAAACACACAGGTATGAAGTAAATATGTACAGTATACTGTATAACAATGTATAAAGATCTACTTAACTTGTATGCAATCCAATTTCTGGCAAATGCCTACATTGTAACTGCATTTGCATACCTGTATATTGTATATGTACATATACATGCATACATGTGTGTGTATGTATATATATATATATATATATGTATGTATATATATATATATATATATATATATATATATATATATATATATATATATATATATATATATATATATATTCTGTACACTTACATTAACAAAACCGTTCTGCTATCTTTCAAGCAAATTTACAAGTTGGGTTTGACTAGTATTAGTAACTTAATCCTTGATTAAACTGAAGTAAAAATTTCCATGAAAGATTAGTTTCCCTGGATGAGGATAATTTGCTCACTGTAGAGGCCGAATATCTGTCCCAATTTTAAATTATTTTACAAAAAAAAATAACAATAAAAATAATAGAATCCAACTTTAAATCGTAATCAAATTCGGCCATGGGCGCATATAGGCTCTATATAATGTGTATTGTATGTAAATGATTTTGTTGCGAACATGCACAGGACTAAGCCGATACACAAATTTAAATGAAAACCTGCACTATTCATGGATCGCTGTTTAAGTGTACGGTGTATGTATTAGAGGGTGCAATAATTTACCTATACAAGCTGACATCGGCCTACATGTATATTGAACGCACGTGGTGAGATAACTTCACTTGCTGCCGAATTCCTCCGACAAAACAAAACATTGACATGCATTTCAGTCTTCACTAAATTACCTTGTGTATTCAATACACACATCGTCATGAGGGTAAGGCCTGCGCCACACACGTTGTTTTTGAAATACACACCAAAACAATTCTCTATAAATAGGTCGCGCGCTGCCGTCAAGTGATTTGCTCAGAATAGGAATAAAAGTATCTTCACTTACCTGCAAAATAGGTCCCTCTGCACTGACCGTAGATCCTGCCGAGGTAAAGTGACCGACAATTTTCTCTATTTCTGTGATGTATTCGCCATTATCCGTACTTCTATGCATAACTATTTCAAGAATCGCTTTCTCTTTTCCAATAACAGACGAAATGAGAAGACTGAATAGTACAGCTTCTCCAATCATCGTTTAACGTGGATTTTTTTTCTTCGTGACATATTTTGATGGTAAATCCCAGAAAACACTACAAATTTTAACAGGGCAATCTGCACTCGTGTTAATCCTGTTTGTATTACATACACTATGGCGGTATATCAAAGGAATTGTTAGTGTTTACCACGTGACCCCAAAGGGATTCCCCGCCCACTCCGATCGACGTATGAATAATTTATTGTAGATCTATTTTCATCTGAAAGCGACATCTATAGGAGATTCCCCCTTTCATTTTTATTCACTTTTTAATGAACGAAAAATTTATTGACAGAACATTTTAACTTTCAAATATATTTTGATTGTGTAAATACAATGATTGCAAATTGAAGCATGATTGTATTTCGTAAGTTTAATTTGTAGAGCTTGCAAGCGAACCGTCATTTGCAGCGGAATTCGAAATTACACTAAATTTAAATATTTTTAAGATATCGTGATTCTGAATTTATGGGGAAACAAGTGATATAACATTTTCTTTGGTGGATCTAGAATTATAATTTGTATAGGTGCTATGGCTAATGTTAAATAGATAATATAATAAATCATAAATAAATTACTAATTATGTTCAGTTTCACTTTAGTTTGTTATTAGGTTTATTACTCAAGTAATTAAACCTTTGTCACTTCAATAGTTTCGACTTAAAATAATAATAATAATAATAATAATAATAATAATAATAATAATATTGTTAATTTTGTATGTTAGCTAGCGTTTTGGAGGACCCTGGACTCCATCAGGCATAATTTCCAAAAATTCTTAATTACTTAATATAAAGTAAATTCGGGGATAGGGGCCTAACGGGCTGGTCCTCGATAGTTACAAATATGTATATTAAATTTTCCCCCGAAAATCAGGTCAACAAATTATAAATTAATTAGGAAATTAACAAGAGGACTATAACCCAACCATAAATAAAAAATTTAAAAAATATTCTATTATTAAAATGGAGAAATCAGAAACATTATGTTGCATTAGTTACAGCAGCAACGAATGAATTATTTTACAATTTTGATTTTTTTTTAGAAAAATAAAAATAGTAAAATACCTTCTTCTTTACCGCTGTAACTAAAGTTCCATATGTACTGCAATTTGTCCGTGCCGTTAGTCATTTTAATGCTGTCCTTTCTGATTTATCTTATGTATCAAATAAAATATACATGTTGTATAATAAGATACATCAGAAAGGATGGCGCTTTATATAATCCGTTTCATGACTTGTATCTATTTGCTTAGATCCAACACCCTGGGATATATAGTGTTTTTGATTTTAGTGCTTTATATATACATTTGTGTACAGGTATAACTCCAAAATTAATCAGAACATAAAAAACAAACAGAACGTAAAAAATAAACAGAAGAAGAAGTAAAAGACAAGAAATAGGCGTTTTTGTTGCAGCCATTCTTTCTTTTTTTTTTTTTTTTTTTTTTTTTTTTTTTTTTTTGTTAGTTTGTTGAAATACCAAAAGGCTTGGATGACCTCCATCAAGTTTGAAATATGTCATGGAACACTGCTGTTATTTGATCCTGTGATTTTAATCCTAAGATGAAATGTGCTGATACCTAAAAGCAGAAACGACCCTGTATTTATATACAGTGACTGACATGTCAAATTTATGCATTCATTTTTTTTATTCTCTATTTCATAAAAATCCATATTTTTTCAAAACATTCATGGAAAGTCATTTCTAAGTCAACCGTTTGACAAAACGTATAAAATGAAATACAGAATATCTATCATGGTATACAATAACATGCTCAAAATGTTAAAAAAAATTGTTTTCAAGATTCAGTAAATTCAGTAAATTGATTTCTTGATGTCACATTTCCTCATTTACACACGTTAAGAAGAATCATTAAAACTTTGTAAGACTCATCACTCAGCACTATAAAATCATTAGTATATATAAACACTTAATACAGTTATCTCATAAACAAAACTTCAATCCCCAAAAGAAATTCTTTGGAGAATGGAGGGGAGTGACCCAAATAAGAAAATAACTACGTGGTTTCTTTATTGTACGTAGAAATCATACCCGGACACATGTAGAAAATGTACCAAGGCCGTAGAAAAATGACGAGCCCCGTGTCAATTTTCTACAATTAAGAAAACTGCGCAACAAAGGGAATATGAATGATGAGAGTTTTTGACATACACATCCCACGTGAAATTTCACGATATGGAATTTGACCTTGACTTTTAACCCCACCCGAATCCACCAATGTATTTATGCTGGACGAGGCAAGTTAATCAATATACATGTAAACCCATACAACAGAATCCTCCCCGGTCAATTTAGAATTTTACGAGCCCCTAAAAGACATTTCAGCGTAGCTCCCAGACACCAATTTTAAGTGTCTGTTTATCACGTCACATCAGTTTCATTTAGTCGGTATTACATCAACCGATGACTTATTGTTCACGATGAAGGGATTTTATCGAATGCTGAGGAGGTACTCGGGAGTAAGCCCTACATTTTGGAATGTAGTAGCCATTTTCTTGGTTCCATACCTTAAGTCTTAACTTGGGGGAATGGTTCTCCCTCTCAGGACTTACCAAAATGATACACTTCTCACACTGATTGGTACTGTCAGCGTAAATACAAGTATACCAAAATTATCATGTTGTCACTTGGCATAACCCCTGGTACATAAAAACTTGAGAACATAATGTAGAAAAGCAATGCTCGCGAGTGGTCTAACCAAAAAATTCAGTCGTTATATTTCGTTGATCATTACATTAAAGTAGCTCGCGAGTGGTCTAACCCGAATGATTCAGTCGTTATATTTCGTTGATCATTACATTAAAGTAGCTCGCGAGTGGTCTAACCAGAATAATTCAGTCGTTATATTTCGTTGATCACTATATTAATGTACTGGAGGACACATGCCAAAACGCGAAATATTCGGGTGAAAACTGTGGTCTAGTTGCGCCCATAAGAAAATTGAATAAAAGAAACCAGAAACTAGGTCATGAAGGACCATAACTCTAATTCTGCGAAAAAAATTGAAACACTGCAACAAAACCCGTATGTTTAACACTATTGCTTGTTGTGATCGGTACCATACCAAATTTGAAAGGAATAGAAGGAATTACAAAAAGGATCTTGCATTTTGTACATAAAGCCAATATTTAGCAATAAAAGGGGCATAACTCCACCAAAAATAATTGAAATTTCACGATTTACGAACTCGTCAGAACGGTTCATGCCAAGTAGCATCTTATTAAGTTTGAAGAAAATCGGGCCATAATTGTTTGAGTTATTGCATAAAACAACCGGACGGACGAACGGACAGCGGATATACCTTAATACGACTTCTTCGACGGGCGTATAAAAACTACACAAGTATGGCCATCAGATATGAAAAAGAAAAACAAGCCTTTAGACCTGTGATCAGAAATCAGAAACAAAATATCCTTTTTAATCTGAACACAATCAACCACATGTAAACTTATTATATGACCTTTAGTATATAATAAATAAATTCATAAATAACGAAATGAAAGTAAATAAACAAATGTTGACTTTTCCAACTTTACTCTTAGAATTTCAAACTTTAAAGTTGGAAAAACAAACTTTATTGTTGGAATTTCCAAATTCTTTATTGGAATTTCAAACTTTAATGTTGGTTTTTCCAACTTTACTAAATCCAAGGACATTCTCAATTAATTCTTCCAAACATTCTTTCAATGTTCACCGTACTTAAACCTTATTAAGATTGACTTAGCTTTGTGGTATTTAACAGCTACGGAGGGGAACCTACTTCTAATCAGTTGCCCCAAGTATCTGTATGTAATGTTCTTTTTCTCTTGTACTGGAAGAGTCCATTCTGGCTTGTAGTGTTGAGATGAAGAAGAAAATCTTATTACAGTGCGACCTGATGTTAGTGTAACAGTGAAAGTTATTTCGTAGTCAGACTCGAAACATCTCTGTCGTGCCGTAGGGAGAGTAGCGTTTTTAGCGTTATGTTCTCAGCACGTGGTCGCTTGATAACAAATCTATTTCAGGTGACGCATGGAGTTCTGTAATATATTCCATTTCACTAGTAGTAAATCTAAACGTCAATTTGCACATTAACTTCCGTGGTGAATTTACGACGCTTGTCCTTATTCGGAAATTTCTAATTATCCGGGAAGTACCTGGTTAGGGTCATTTGACCCATTTCATTGCCTTGAAGCCGGTTTCATTCTTATTTTACCTTCATTGACAATTTCTGTTCAAAATACTTGAATTATACAGTATTACCACCGATATATACAAATTGAACTACTTTAGATAATGCTGGTCATGCTGCCATTTTTAAAGAGTAAGGTAACGCAATAGAAATAAATAATAAAAAAAATAAAACAAATACTAAATAATTCTGAATATAAAGTCAGATTGCAGAATACTTAGACCGGGTTGTGTAAAATTCTTGGACTTCGAATCATTAAGTTTAAGAGCGCTGGCACCTGGACCCTGGGGATATGATACTTTCTGACTTTGGTGCCGTTACTGGATGACTTCTAACAAAATACGATGGGTCTAATGAATCATGCATGACAAGTGTCTAACCTGTACATCCCATATTTTCTAAAAATGGACTGTACTGTCTCAGTTTCTAACATAACCCGGATGTAAAGCGTGTTTGACGTTTTATCTTCTTTGAGGTATGTCGTTTTTTAAACAATACAATGGTATCACCTTTAGTCAACAGAAACACTTATTGATTCTGAGAATGGAGTAAAACTTAGCAAGATAATCTGTAACGTGACGTCAACGTTATATACATATAATTTTTGGGTTTTTTTTGTAAAACATCCCATTTGATTGGATAAAATGCTAGGTTAAATTTGTATAATCTACTTTGCTATCACGCGAGGAACTACGTCGGCCGTTGCTAGGACAACAAGTGCAGCTGTTCAATAGACCCTTTCACAATAACTGCGTTCCTACTAATTTCAACTGCGCACAAGCACTTCCGAGTGGTATCAAGAAGTTTCGTGCTCAAAACATTTCATACCCATGACAATTAGTACCCAATTTAAGACTAACTGTACCCTGTGTACGATTTGAATTTCATTGGGTATGATTTCTGTTGGGTACGAAACCTCTTGTTACCACCCGGAAGTGTTAAGTACGCAGTTGAGATTAGTAGGAACGCCGTTATCGTGAAAGGGTCTATACATTATAGCGATTCATCAATTGTTATTGTGTTGTATTTCTTAAATATCGATATTAAAATTGAATTTAAATGTTTGTTATTCTTAGCTTTTTATTAAATTTTAAGGATTAACATTAACATTTCAGTTGACCAATGTTGAGGCAGAGTACACTTTTTTGTATTGCGTTTCGTACTCTACGATCGCATCATGACTCTAGGTCTCCAAGTACTTTTATATGACATTCATGCTTTACTGCGGTCTGTAATATACCAACGTCACACGAGAGATCAAGACTGGTTTACAAAGCGTTATCGTCGCCAATAACGTTTTCATATCTTTAGTCCTTTAGGCGTTTAATGACCCTTGTCCAATACAGTTCTACGTGTAAAGCGGCTTCTGAAATTTAAGTGGTTATAGTGATATCCAAGGTAATAAAAACGAAATAAAATTCCGATGTGACAATAACCTTCGGAACACCACTAGTCATTAATCATTTAACTCTCTATTTCATTCATTACAACAATACTGGCACATCTATGTATATTTCTGACTTACGTCCACTCTAAAGATGAGAAGAAAACCCCGGGTATCCGCTGGCTCTCGTGATATGCGAGAGGCCAACCAAGAAAAAGCGGCACATCCGGGTCCTGTTAAAAACCGGGAAAATAGTGATGCACAGGAAAGTGTCGCCAAATTTACTCAGTGATCAAGCTCAACTTACTTTTCCTTAGATGAACATACACAGAAATTTGCTATAACTGGAAATTGTATTGCATACAGTTTTAAATATACAATGATGAAAGTTATTTCTCATTTGAACTGAAACAAAATTAAGGTATAAAAAATAGTAAGGCTCATCCAAATTTTGACTTACAATGATCGAGGAAATTTTAACAATTTTAATGAGAAAATATTTCCTTTGACCCAATGTATTTGATGTGAATGAAAACATAAATAATATGTTTCATATTCAGTCACACCTAGTACTTATAGTAAAAATGATAAAATAGAAGTTGAGCTAGAGTATTGAAGAAATTTGGTGACTTCGGACACTTATCCAATCAGTAACAACACAACCATCAACAGTAACAACAACACCAACAACAGAAACAACATCACCAACAACAGTAACAACACCAACAACAGTAACAACACCAACAACAACAGTAACACGAACAACATGAACACTACCAACAACAGTTACAACACCAACAACAGAAACAACAACAATTACAACAACAGTTACAACAACAACGCCAACAACAGTAACAACACAACCAACAACAGTTACAACAACAACAACATCAACACTAACAACAACAATTGTTACAACAACAACACAGACAAAAGAAACGACAACATCAACACTAACAACAACAACTGTTACAACAACAACACCAACAAAAGAAACAACAGTAACAACACCAACAACAACAAGAACAACATCAACACTAACAAAGACAACAACAGTTACAACAACAACACCAAAAAAAAAAACCAGTAACAACACCAACAACAAAAGTAACAACAAGAACAACATCAACAACATTTACACCACCAACAACAACATAAACAACACCAACAAAAATATAAACATCACCAACACAACATTAACACTAACAACAACAGAAACAACAGTAACAACACCACAAACAACAGAAACAACTGTAACAACAACAGTTATACCAACAACATAAAAACAGTGACAATACCAACAACAACAATAACAACAACAGTAACAACAAGTTACAACAGCAACAGAAATAACAACATTTACAAGAACAACACCAACAACAGTAACACCACCACCAACAACAGTAACAAGTTACACCAACAACAACAGAAACAACAAGTTACAACAACAACAACAACAGAAACAACTACAGACAACAACAAACATTTAAACTATAAAGATAAACTTGTTGACGATGTATCATCGTTCTTTATGCTATCAACCTTTCTCAAATAAAGATTTATAAAGTTTTCGGAAATAATTGACCATGGCCTATTCGATTATCCATTGGTACTGTTCCCTTTTAACTCTTATTTCTTAGGTTACGTTTGCAATACTTAAGTTTCTTTGAAGTTTTGTTTTGTATTCATTAATTGATTAGCTTATTTTTTATTTTTTGTTTGTTTATTCATCACTAGTTTGAAATCTAGTAACTCATTGACAAGCCATCTCCGATTCCGATTCTCTACATCCTTGACTCGCCCAATCTCTTACACAGAGTTGTCGGTCCTTGCCCTCTCGATCAACAGAGAGGAGAGGGAGCGACAACTCTGTGTAAGAGATTGTGATTCGCTGGGTAGGAAAATTGGGTTAACAATCAATGTCAGCAAGACAAAGGTAATGAAGGTCAATGAAAGGACAGAACACCCAGTAACCATTAACAACAAAGATATCGAAGTCGTAGAAGATTTTGTGTATCTGGGAAGCAGGATCACCCCAGATCATACCAGATTGCAAAGGGATTACAAGAATATCAAAAGCCAGAGGAGTGTTTGCAGCACTAAGGAACATCTGGAAGTCTCCAGGAGCATCATTTATGGGGTACTACAATATGGATGTGAATCCTGGAAGGTAGACAAGTCCATCTTCCTCCAAGGAATCCTCAGAATCTTTTGGCTGAATACGATTTCCAACGAGGATCGACATCACAGATTAGCGACGGCACCACTGTCCACTGAAGTACAGCATAGACGGTGGCGGTGGATCGGACAATATACTCCGCATGGAGACATGCAGACGATTGGTGGAAAAGGAAATGAAGCAGCATTGTTTCAGCTGGAGTCGTATCATGGTGTGAGCACGGAAAGGGCAAGATGGAAATATCTGAAGAAGGTGTCATGTTGTAAATTTTGAATTTACTGGGTGGGTGTAAATACAAAATTGACAATTTACACCCACCCAGTAATTCAAAATTTACAATATGACAGAGGCCTGGCACAAAACAGTGTGCAGAGGATAACAAAACTTCTTTCGAGGAGTTAATGATAGTGAGCGGAATATAACGACTGAATTATTTGGGTTATCACTGTTTATGTTTTGTGTGTATACCACCGGTATGTTTTCCCGCTTTGATGGTCCCTCGGGCTCGGGAGGGAAGTGAGTGAATCTTTCTATGGTATCGGACATGTTCTTCCAGACAATTCAAATAAAAAAAATATTTTAGAAACTATTCCCTCGTGAGCTAAGCCATTATTCGAAAATTTAACAGATAAAGTCCCATAACTCTGGCAAATACTATGGAATATTTGCCATGATCGAACTCATTACATGTGTCATTGATTAAAAATATCATACCAAGTTTGGTTACGATTGAAGGAAAGCCACTTAAGTTATCCACCAGAATGCTGCAAAAATTGGCAATTAGAGAAAACGCACGAACCAGATAATTGTGTCCCCTCTCGATCTTCGCTCGTGGGGTACAATGAAGCGGACAGAATTAGTTTGGTATGGAATAATTTCTTTCGGGTGTCTCTTCAGATAGTACGGTGAACATTTTATTTTATTGTAAACTTTGGCTTTAAAAGTTAAATATAAAACCTTTGATTTTCGAATATCCACATACTTACCAGGGAACATTAACTCACCAACCCCTGATGTCACATTTAGACTCATGCAAATCAATAGATAGCATGGTCTACTGTGTTAATTCAGGAGTGAGCAAGAAAATATTCCATGTGATATTTTTGCAGCATTTAGATTTAAAATCATACACTCCCAAAGTCTGACAGTGGACTTTACCATTCTTTGAATAGGATGAGTTCAAATGTGGCTACAGGGGTCAGTGAGTTAAGGGGAGTTTGGAGCTGGAGTTATGGGGATATGATGTAGAAATATAAAAATCACATGTACCAAAGTAAAGACGAATATTCGAAAATTGTGGCTAGAGTATGGTGGCTGATTTGTACCATCCCTGGAAACTCGTTAATTGCCCACTTTCCGCTTGCCGAGGCAAAAAGTCGAGATGGCACAAATCAGCCACCATACCAGAGCTTCTAGATACATGTAAATACATCTAAATACATGTACATTGACCCATGCAGAAGAAATGAAGAGTTGGTTTCTTTGGGTGGGTGGGGTTGTATTAGGTCATTCATATGACCGTCGTCCTAAACAATTAATTGGACACTTAAACCTTCTTATTGAAAACTACCTTGCCAATTACATAGTTATTATCATTATAGTTTCTTTAGAATAAGGTAATACATCATCCAGTATGAATGTTTCGCGCCAAACGTCGTGTAGAAAACGTGACGTAACGAGAAATGTTACTTCTGGAAGTCTTCCACCGCGAATATCCCCGAAGTTACCCCAGCAAATTCAATAGAAATTGTAGATAACATGTCCAGTGTACAATTGACCATCGCAAATTGACCCAAGGAATTCAAATTAGCCAACATAATTTAATTCAAGTACTGATGTGTCGTCGAATTAAGTTTAATGACCTAGATAGACAACCGCCAACAGATCATTTCCTCGCAGTCTCATACGGTTACTCCTACTTTCCTTTTAACTGCTGTAAAATTCGATTTACTTCTAATTTCCTTAGATGTATTGAGTATACATTATGTTTAATGGCCCTTGGGTAAATACTTGAAAGAGAGGAGTTCTTTGAAGTGACCAAATGTTACATATGACCAAAGGCGGAATGGTTTATATCATACATTTCTCTGAGTCAATAGGCTTAACGTTCCTCTTTAATGATGCAATTGGCAACTCGTCAAAGGTGTATCAAAGAATCGTAGTCGCAACAGTTGTGATAAGAAAATTTGCACTTGTGTATAAACGTTTATATCACCCTTTAAACTTTTTATTCCCTGATATACAGTTGTTTAACATGTATAAAATTTATTCGGTGAAGTGGATATATGTGTATCCGGAAATATTGATCTCGACTGGAACAGACACATTTACATTATTATGTTTAGCTTGTCAAAATGTTACTAAACTGTATTTAAGAGTAAACTTAAATTGTTGTTATGGCAGTGGTTTTTTTATTGTTATATGAAAACCTCTCCAGCAGTAGGTAAATTTATGACTACGTCGTGGAACCTTGACTCCACATCTTTACCAGAAATACCCTTATTGAGTAATTTCACTTCGTTAGGTCATGTTTGCAGAAATATCGCCAAATGTCTGACACGTGGCTCTCTACGTGCTTTTTACGTCATTCAATTGTGACGTCATAATCACACATACGTTCGACAGGTCATTTTAATTGTGACGTCATAATGGAAAAGTTTGCCAAAAGGTGCGGTGTCGGGCATTTGGCGATAGGTCATGATTCTCGTTATTCAGATATTAAACTTGCTCAAATTAAGGAAAATCGTACCCATGTGGAACCGATGAGGGAATTCCGAGATACATGTATCACCTACAGTTTATCGAGGCGTGTGGCACATGGTTTAAGTAGTCATGCCGCACGTGAAATCAGCTCTTATCTTATCGTACATGTTGTCGAAGTGTGTGGCAGGGGGTTAAAGTAGTCATGCCGCACGTGAAATAAGCTATTATCGTATCGTTGTCGAGGTGTGTGGCAGGGATTTAAGTAGTCACACCGCATGTGAAATAAGCTCTTATCAAATCGTACACTTTGTCGAGGCGTGTGGCAGGGGGTTTAAGTAGATACACCGCACGTGAAATCGGCTCTTATCGTATCGTATTTGTTGTCGAGGCGGTGTGGCAGGGGGTTTAAGTAGATACACCGCACGTGAAATCGGCTCTTATCGTATCGTATTTGTTGTCGAGGCGGTGTGGCAGGGGGTTTAAGTAGATACACCGCACGTGAAATCGGCTCTTATCGTATCGTATTTGTTGTCGAGGTGTGTGGCAGGGGATTTAAGTATACACACCGTACGTGAAATCAGCTCTTATCGTATCCTACATGTTGTCGAGGTGTGGGGCAGTGAGTTTAAGTAGTCCCGCCGCACTTCAGCTCTTATCGTATCGTATATGCTGTCAAATTTCTCAATAAAAAAGAATCCACTTCATTTAAACATGACGGAGGGAGTCTCGTGAACCCTTTCTTGAACTCGTAAATAAAAAAATTTCAAACTATGAATTTTTTTTAAAAAGCGTTTCATATTAAAAGTTAGTAAAGGACAATACATAAGAAAGAAAGTGTTTCATAATTTACCGATTACCAGTTTTTATTTTATAAATCATACTGATTTTAAAATGAAAGGACATTATTTCTTTCTTTCAAAAGAATTTTAGATTTGACCATATTATAACATGATTTCTGGTTGCTGGTTTCGACTTAATTCATCATGAAATAAAAAAAATAAATTATTATGCATTATATGCGCACCTGGCGCGCCGCCTAACAGCAAGTTCGTGTTAATTGTTGCATGCTAATTAATACATATAAGTTGGATTCATTATCTTTTATTAAGGCAAAATGAAATCGATAGATTTATGACGATATAGAAGCAGGCCGTAGATACCGAATTTCTGGGATACTATTCCAGATCGCCAATGTTTAAATAGTCAAACTGTTCTCATCACATGACCGTGTGCAAAGAATGTAATTTAATTTTAATTTTTCTCAATTTGAAGGCTGTTCAACTTATAAACTACACTTGAATGTGGTTCCGTATTAATGGGTTTAGTATAGTCCCTAAAATGTTATCAGAACGATTGCTTTCTCCGAAAGCTGACTGGAGTAAGATTGTCTGTTTATTTTTTATTTGACTAAGAATTTTCCACTTATATAGAGAGGTCAGAAGTTGTACAAAAACGCTGCAAATATACTGTAAATCTGGTTTTATTCGCGAAATATTTAAACTCTAGATCTCGCTCGTGATAATAAAATTATCGTGTAATGAAGTATGATAATAGTATAACCGGGGAAAATGAGTATACTTTTCCGGCGACAATGAAAAACCATTAAGATGCTTGTGTTGGAAATAAGCACTTTATTGTATAGGTCGGTTAGGTGAATTCTGATATCCAAAATTACACCCGTACACTCCGAAGCCTAAAAGCTGACTGACTGCCAATTTACAAAACATATGTACATAGATAAGAAGTACAAAAGAGTCAATTAGCACAATATGTGTGTGAAAATCTTAAAGGGGGATTAATACGTAAATGGACATTACTCATTGGAATG
The DNA here is from genome assembly GCA_030159075.1 of Atrina japonica. NCBI lineage: Eukaryota > Metazoa > Mollusca > Bivalvia > Pterioida > Pinnidae > Atrina > Atrina japonica. The sequence goes on from BROG01000364.1 coordinate 253,408, forward strand.
ACATTGAATGACGATTAAACAGAATTACAAATCAAATGAATTCAACAATGGAAATTAATTAAAGTCCAGATGTAACAGTCTTTTGTATGTAAACAATTATTTTGTTCCGAAACAATCCCGACATTAAATTTTGATGAGAAAGTAAGTAACTCAAATAGCAAAATATAAGATAAAATCGAATAAAAATAAAAAGTCCGAACTCGGTTGTTTATCACAAAATTTCTTTGTGATAATAGTATGACGAAATAGGCATTCGAAATATCATCTTTCGAATAAATTGAGTACCCGCGAACATTTCCTGGGGCCCGTTTTACGAAAGGTCGTAAGTCCTAAATCCTAACTTTTAGTCCTAACTACCATGGCAACGCATCGCTGATTGGTCAGTTCCATGACAATTTGGGCTAAGACTTAGGATTTAGGACTTAAGACCTTTCGTAAAACAGGCCCCTGGTTCTAAGTGGACAGAGTAGCTCAGTTGTTCCCTGGTTCGATCCCCGGTCGTGCCAGATTTTTGGGGGTTGACATTTCATTTCATGTCCGCTAGCTCTATTCCTAGATAGAGGGTAAATCGTCTAGAATGCACAGTTTGATTACCTTCGTCAGACTAGCTCAGTTGGTCCTTGGTTCGATCCCCGGTCGTGCCAGATTTTCAGAGGTGAGATTAAATTTCCTGTCCGCTCAGCTCTATTCCTAGATTGAGGGTAAATGGTCTAGAATGTGCAGTCTGATACCTTCGTCAGATTGTACAAGTGTAGTGGTGCTTAAAAAGCCATTGGAATACGAGTGGCAAAGGCTTTAATTAGTCACACCGCCCGTTAGATCAAGCCAAATGAAGCAAACAAGTGCTGGTTCTAGAAATACGTAGTGGTTCGCGTCAAGTACTTGACTCTAAACTTAACGGTTCACGTCACGTACCTCCAAAGTAAATTTTTATCGAGATTTTATCCCCAGTTTTTCGATATATATATCCCAAGGGGCCTTAAGTCGCCCACCTGGCAAAATTGGTCAACATTGCAGAAAACACACACACACACACAAAATTGTAAAAGATAAAATGGCTAATAAACATGACAAACAGTAGGCTCAATGGACCTTAATAATCACCTGCGTAACATGTACTTCACTGACAATATACTGAAATGTAACCAAAAGCATGAAAAATTCATTGAAAAGGAGAATTAACTCGCATAAGGGTGGACTTTGGACTTGCCTTACCGACTTCTTGTATATATTTCAAGATAATGTGCAACAAGTCGAAAACATGCGAAATTTATTTAAAAGGGGTAATAACTTTCACAAGGATCACCCTCACAATTTTTGCACAATAATTTTTTGTAGATCTTTATGGTGATCACTGAATAATAGGAAAAAACAGCCCGAAACATGAAAAAATCCACTAAAAGGGGAAATAACTCCCATAAGAGTTGACCTGACAATTTTATTCCTGTTGACTTTTTCGTAGATCTTTGCATACTGAACATTTTTGCTTCTTTTAATTTCTCTCTATCTATTATACTTTTCAAGATAATAGGAAAAAACTGTCAAAACATGAAAATTACATTAAAAGGGGAAATAACTCCCAATAGGGGCAACCTGGCAATTTTGGCCCTTTGACTTTTTTTATAGATCTTTGCATGCTGAACATTTTTGCTTCTTTCACTTTTACTCTAGCTATTATACTTTTCAAGATAATGTCAAAGAACATCCAAAAACATGAAAAATGTACTTAAAAGGGGGAATAACTCCCATAAGGGGCGACCTGACAATTTCGGCCATATCAAGTTTTTGTAGATCTTTGCATGCTGAACAATTTTACTTGTTCCACTTTTACTCTACCTTTTATACTTTTCAAGATAATGTCAAACAGGAGAAAACTTAATTTACATTTTGCCTCGTTTGACACGTTATAGGACCCCAAGGGGACACGGCCATTTTATTGTACACAAATTTAGATTGGCTTCACAAGGTCATACTACATGTATATTCCAAATTTGGTTGTAATCTGACAAAATTGAATTTTTAACCAATTTCAGAGCCCCTTAGTGGGCCCCATTTATGGGCGGATTTTTTTTTTATTTGCACACTTTGTAGCCCATCCCCTATAAAGCCTCAATACAAAATATGAAGCCAATCCATACATTGGTTCGTGAGAAGATTTTTAAAGAAGTACACAATTTTACTACTTTTTTGCCATTATGAAACCCCGAGGGGAAACAGTTTTTCGCAAACTTGAATCAGTTTCTTGTGGGGATGCTGCCTGCCAAAATGGGTTGAGATTGACCTAGTGGTTTTGAGAAGTTGATTAAATAAATGAAAAGTTTACGGACGACGGACGACAGACGAGAGGCCATGACAAAAGTAACTTATTTTTATAATTCACGAAGCCTCGGCCAATGCGAGTAAATGGTGTTCTCATTTGTCAACCAATCAGATCGTGGCTTTTAAACAATTTCAGAATTGTATTGGATCAACAGAGTATGCGATAACTTCCGTGGCCGATCACAACTACTGTGATTGGATAGATTGGATAGCACCTACGCCTTATAAATATTCATTAGGTACAAGAGATTTCGATTGCATGAGACCACGGGTAGGAAAGAGCATGGCGATTCCGAATGTGCTTTTACGACGATGCTTGGAAATCGAACGGGGGACATTCCGTTTGCGAGGCAAAGTTTCTACCGTTATCTTGTGATTATATTAACCTTCAGCGCCTCAATTTTATCCAAAATCATTATCTAAACTAGTTATTTATCTTTGTATCTACTCAAATTACATGTGTAGAGACCTATAGATTTATACAATGTATTATATATATATATCATCTATCATAGGAAGCCAATATGAAGGTTTCATGGTGTAGCGGTTATCACGTCTGCTTAACACGCAGAAGGTCGCGAGTTCGAGCCTCGCTGAAACCTATTTTTATGTATTATATCTAGTAAATGTTCCTTCTTATATTTGTAAAGCTATCCTTCAAAAAAAATGTCTGCTAGTGGAGGAAAAAAATCGGGAGTGTTTCAAAATGTATCATTATTTTTTTCGAAATGAAAAATAGTATAAAATTTGAGATGAATGCCCGTCAATATTGTTTTAACTTATAATTTAATCTCAATACGACCTCACGGTTAGCAGCATGCTTGTCCAAATAGTGGAGGGTGGCGCAGGCAGGACCCTAAATCAAACACACTTACGCCTAATCACAATCACCATAGGTAATCACTCTTCTATCCTATCTTAGGTAGCGAGGAAGCGTATTTTGTTGATTTCAGTATTAATTTCAATATCTCTAGGTTACTTAACTAAGACATGTCACTAAGACTAAACCCCGATCAGAACCCCCTTCTAGCTGGTGACATGTCTCAGAGATTTATTATTTTATACTTTTTCTTTATGTGAATATGTTATTTATTTAATATGCAATCACGATGCACAATAACTTATAAAATAAAATTTACAATTTTTTTATACGATCACTCAAAGTGTTGGTGGTACTCCAACCCTGCCTATAACCATTTGAAAAGCGGTACGACCTCACGGTTAGCAGCTGGCTTGTCCAAATAGTGGTGGGTGGCGCAGGCAGGACCCTAATTTGATACATCTATAAACTAAACGTATAGATTAGATGTCGCATTCATCGCACCGCAATGCATCTCGTACCTTTTTCTCTACTTATAAATACATATGTAAATACTTTTGTAAGTAAATTAGGCACTGTTTGGGATTCGCAAGTCATTGTGTGTAGGGGTTGTCCCAACCACTGGACGACGGATATCCAACAGTTTAGTTAGGTATATCATTCCTGTGTATATAATTAGGTTGATGTTATTCACATCACAATAGGTAATATTCCTAGAACAAGTAATTTTGGAATCAGCGGTGGAGGAAATCCCACATGGACTGTTTGCTCAAGGATCCCCCTTAAGGAGATGTCTTGACACCCGGAATTCCCCTCCTTCCGGTTGATATATAGGCCAGAATAGGGTTAGCATTTTAATTGTACAGAATATGGTTATGGCTTTTATTTTATGTAGGTTATATTAAGGCAAAGTTAGGTATTAGAATAAGATAGTTATCATAGATGTAGGGGATCCCATCATGGACTTTTCTGTCCAAGCACCACCCTTATGGTGATGTCTTGGCAAACGGCAAACCTCTCTATCTAGCGATATATAGGCCAGATTAGGATATTATATGTATGGGATATGGTTTCTCATCTTATAAATAAAAAAAAGTGTCAAGAGAAGGAAGACTACTCCCTACTCAACACAACACCAGTCCCCACATCCCCTTGGTCTGCTGTAATTAAATTTTTCCCCTTGGTCAAAGTATATAACACCAGTACCACACCTAACCTGCACCACACACAAAACTCCTAACATGGCCCTACATTAAGCTGAGTAGTACAGCTCCCTTAAAATAAGGTTTAAGCTCCCAAAATACTTCTCAAAGTAACACAAAATACATTAACATCTAAATAAACGTATGTAATAGCATTTAACCGACCTTAATGTTGGGCAAATGCACATAATTCTGTTAACCTCTTATAGGTACTCAGACGTGGGAGCCTGGACAACTCCTATCAATCGGTTAATGCACTTCTTCTATCTTATTGGCATTTCTCTTATTTAGACTATCCGTAAACAATTAGGTGGCCGTAAATTTTCTAAATTCAAAATTCTATAGCCGTTGTGACTTCTCAGCTGTGCCTTACTCCCCACCTCGGACCCGGGGTCTCCACATGCATCGGACCAGAACCACAAGACACAGAGGAGCCGGTCGGTGATCTGCCAGAAGGTCCCTCCCATCCGGGAACCGAGGGCCGACCAACCCAGGGACCCAAAACCGGCCAACGCCACCACCAGATCCACAGCTCAAGCCTACTCCGTAGGGGCGAGCACGTGTAACAAATTCCATCATGTTTGTACGTTAAACACAATAGGCCTTTCCGGAGCTACAGGGGTAGCTCCGGCGTGTGGCAAGGGCTTTGAGTAGTCACGCCGCACGTTAAATAAACTCTGATTATTATTATGAATGCTTTAATACTGAAAGTGTCGGTCATAATGATATTTCCTGCGCAAGTGTAAATTGCAGATGTGTTGAGCGGCCCATATATTAATTTGATTTGTTCGGCCTTGGTGCGACCTAAATGTTGATTTTAAATTGTGACATCGTGTGTGAATAATGCACTGTATACGCCTTCTAGGGATAATTAATGAATTTTCATGTTAAAGCATTTGAATTTACTTAGTTAGTCTGTAAAGATATCGTAGTATTCCCTTATATTGGCACCACGCTATGAAGTTGGAATTAGGTGCCGTGTCATTCCACGTGGCGTTAACTGATTAGGAACTCTCGGCAGTCTTAGAATTAAAAGTTTCGGAAAAGTGTTAATAATACAAACACATGTATGTGTATAATCCAATTTTATTTTAAAATAGACCCCTTTCTGCTCCCATTTTCCGATATATCACGCAAAGGGTCTAGCACAATCGTAGATGATCTCTCATAGATATATAATGTTCGACCAATGAAAATGCGAATTGCAAAACTTTGAAAGTTTATCGAATGGCAAAGAGATATAATTTATTTTATGAAAAGGAATCCGTCAGTCCGCAAAATTCCACTGGAATATCTCTTGTGATTCGAACCTTTCCGAGATTATGAAAAGAACTCTCTAATTTCGGTTATTGTATGCTCGGTGATGTTTATTTCAAATGTTAAAATGTTTACACATCTTTGTGTGCTGTGCTCAGTGTTGTTTATAATGTTAAAAATGTTTACATCTCTGTGTGCTGTGCTCACTGTTGTTTATAATGTTAAAAATGTTTACATCTCTGTGTTCTGTGCTCACTGTTGTTTATAATGTTAAAAATGTTTACATCATGTTTATGTGCTATGCTCAGTGTTGTTTATAATGTTAAAATGTTTACATCTGTTTATGTGCTATGCTCAGTGTTGTTTATAATGTTAAAATGTTTACATCTGTTTATGTGCTATGCTCAGTGTTGTTTATAATGTTAAAAATGTTTACATTTCTGTATGCTGTGTTCACTGTTGTTTCTGATGTTTAAAATGTTTACACCTCTTTGTGTGCTGTTCTCAGTGATGTTTATATTAAATGTTAAAATTTTTACATCTATTAGTGTGCTGTGCTCAGTGCTCTTTATAATGTTTAAAATGTTTACATTTCTGTGTGCTGTGTTCACTGTTGTTTATGATGTTTAAAATGTTTACACCTCTTTGTGTGCTGTTCTCAGTGATGTTTATATTAAATGTTTAAAATGTTTACATCTCTTTATGTGCTGTGTTCAGTGATGTTTGTATTAAATGTTTACAATGTTTACACCTCTTTGTGAGCTATGTTCAGTGCAGTTTATAATGTTAAAAATGTTTACAGCTCTGCTATTTGATCGCTTACAAGATCCCGTCTTGTCGCATTTACATTGGTCGAAAATGACGCACCTGTTAGGTCATCCGCAAACGGGAGCGAGTTGAGATCGGACTATATTTTGGTGAAAAGTATGGAGATTCCCTATTCTGAGTAATTTGGCTTTTTATATTCATTCAGTTGGTTACATCATAACGTTTTTGGTACTACTTTTTAGACGTTGACAGATTAATCAAAAGTGCAAGGACCGACAACTCTGTGTGAGAGATTGAAACTGGCTGCACGGGAAATGGATTTTCCAGTAGTAAGGAACGATAACTCTTGTCAGTGTAAGCTTAATGTTATACCAAATAACCTTAACTTGTCCAAGAGAAGAAAGGAGCCAGAAGACGCAACCCTGCTTTGTTATATGAAATGGACTATACTAGAAAGAATGAAACACGTGTACTACGTGATTAAATGTTATAAATCGTTTTCGGCTGACAAGTAATCGAAATGTCCCCAAATTTTAACGTATGCTACGGACTTGTGCCGCAGCAAGGAAAGTACAACCAAAGCGCTAGCGTTATACTGATCAGTACACGGGATTCACGGGACAATATGTACCCATTTCACTCTTAAAAGTCGTTCCTATTGCGACAAATCAAACACATTCTGTGTACACTCAATTTCTGTGTAACTGAAGAAATTACGGCGTCTGACTAACAAGGTTTCAGATCCGATCGACACATAAATCCATTCCTAACAAAGGGAAAGGGATTTTTTTAAATCGCTGTATTTATGAAATTATCAACAGAATTCCATCGGAAAACTTAAATTTTCTTTGGTTTGCGATATATGGTACATGTAATTAGATAATTATGTTCATACAACGTAGAGCACCCCTACCGGTGACCTGCTATATGGCGAGCAAATCAAAAACACCTAAGCTTTTCAGAGAAAAACCTTGAGTAAGACGGAAAGAAAACGCAGGAAACAGAAGAAGGCCATTTTCCCCAAGTGTAGGTTTTCCGATCCACTCTGTTACTCACACAATGACACCTTGACAGATTTGGCCTTTATAGTGTGACTTCGCGGCGACAATTTCCATTGGCTCCGGGTACCGTTTCATGAGTCAACCAGAATGCGTCTATCAATCGATTACGCATCGACCACATGATAGAGGGAACACGTGTAATCACAGAATAAATGCGACGTGCAGGCTATGCCACGAGTCTTTTCATTGGCTAAAGTCAGGGGTCAGTGTCGGGTCAATCTAAGTGAAATTTTAGATCGGCGCTAGATCTCGCCATCAGTGACCACCAAATATGAAGTGGTTGACCTAGAGGTAACTTGTATATTATGATTGCAATACAGTATTTATTTTTGATGCCGGAAAACCAAGTTTTTAAATCACGATAAATGTAGCTCGTGTTCAGAGATATTTTTTTTTTTGCATTAAAAGGGTTTAGAGATGAGGCATAATACTGCCAAACCTGGGTTTCTCAAGCAATTTTCACAAAATATACGGGAATTAAAAAAATATATGCCTGTATATATCTCTTTTTGATATTGTATACCAATCTAAGTAGCTGAAAAGGGAAATAAATATATTTTTTTAAAAAACTCGGCTAGTGTCCATTTAATAATGAGTAGCACCACAAAATTGCTGACCAGAAGATAAATTAGATCCCAAATATGTAGAATATACAAATTGAAGTGGGGCATGTGTTAATGTCACATTCATTACCAGAAAAAAGGTATTTTTTAATAACTTCAAATTTCTGAAGATTTTTGTATACGACTTTCCAGAAAAATCTTCGATTTATAGAAATATCTGAATATCCAGCGGATGAAAATGCAATGAGTTGCACACGAAATAAATTATTAAATAAATTCAAGCATACGAGATATCAAGTGATTCGGTGAACCAGATGTTATGTTTACCCATACACTGATCATTCATGCATTGGCAAGGTATTTATCATCAAAGTAAATGCTCGGCTATGAAATAGCGGATAAAGAAGTTGACGAGTTTGTGTATCCTTTGTTGTTTAATCCTGTGATCATTGGTGCCTTGGAGAGCCGATACGTAGTTTACATTTAGAGAAATTATCGACCTAAATGGCTTAGTTTATCTTTATATATACATATGATATATAGATGTACTTGTGCATCAAAATAGATATAAAATGACACTAGGTGGCACTCACTCAGTGTGTTCAATTATAGGTCTACAAAGATAAACGGTGGGTGGGGCATACGGCGTGGCCGAGTGGTTAGATCATCGCAGTTTAAACTATGAGTTTCTCACCGCAGGAACAGTAACTGATTTTGTGAGAAAGTTAACCAGTTTACTTGCGGCTACCTTTAAATGATACCCAGTCAGTCCAAAACCTGAACTTCATGACCAAAGTGCGATCACTACAACCTACATTAAATATATTTTAGCCAAACTCATCGAACACGCCCACAAACGCTCATCGTATAGGTCCCTGTAAGGGGGCGGGGCTGGCAGATTTTAGAAATAAATATTCTGGCCTTGAAAATAAATAATTTGTCCTCGACTTGCAAGAAAATAAATAATCTGATTTTAACTGGTGCCAAAGTTGTGGTGAAAATTAATTAACGTTTTAAAATGTTCGACTCGCCATATTTCATTCTTCGATTTTTTTCCGGCTCGCTACGCTTGCCATCGTTTTTTGTAGAGGCTAATATATTATAATATAAGACATTAATATATATAATTTAGTGATAGATTCAAAGGGGGTATAAAGGGCGTACGCCCTACAGAGAGCTAACGTATACGGCGTCTGGTAATGCACGACCTCCGTATAGAGTCTCACCCTGGTGATGCACGACCTCCGTATAGAGTCTCACCCTGGTGATGCACGACCTCCGTATAGAGTCTCACTCTGGTGATGCACGACCTCCGTAAAGAGTCGCACCCTGGTGATGCACGACCTCCGTATAGAGTCTCACCCTGGTGATGCACGACCTCCGTATAGAGTCTCACCCTAAAGCCTGACTATTTTTGGTCTCATTTAAATCTTACGTCCAGCACTTTATGATGGAAATAGCCATCAGATGTTATGTTAATAGATATTATGTCCGGCCTCAGGAAATATCACTTTTCTCAGGTTACTAAATTTTGGTATTTATCTAAAAAGTCGACCTGTTAGATGGTTATGCCGACTTGTTCGAGTGCCAGCAGATAATTACAGTTATATCAATATGTTCGTGTAACGGCATGGAAAACAATACATAACTATTATTAAAAGTTGGCTGAGCTTTAGTATTGACTATTGAGATAATTTGGTGACATCGGGTACAGAGTTGGTTATGTAATCACGATTGAGCGCAATCTGGAAAGAAGTCCCAAAATACGTGGTGATGTAAACCACAGAATGAATATAAAAACCAAATTACTCCGAGTAAGGATACTTTTCACAAAATATAGACTCTATAATTACATCCATTTTAAAGAATTGTTTTCGCCTCAGATAGTACTGTCCTTTACTAATTTTTAATTTTTTAATTTGTAATAAATTAAAAACTAGTAGAGCATAGTATTTTATTCTTTGTCAGCACTAAAATTTATGCAAGAAAGCAAATAGTTTATAACTTTAGAACAAAATCTACAGTGTATTTAAATTTGCCAGAATCTGGCAAACATCGAGACGTTGACAATATTTTTTCGGGAGTGCAAGGACCGACAACTCTGTAAGAGATCGGATTGAGTGTAAAGCCACATTCCGGGGAGAAATGTTCATAAATAAACTTTTCTGTATTCTCTTAATGCATATTCGTATGAACCTTCGTCGTATTTTTAAAATCCTACTCCAATTAATTAGAAACACCTAACACATTGATCTATTTATATACGGTAAGGTGTTGCCAGTCACGTGGTGCGTGTACGTTTCACTGTCCATGACAATCCAGACAAGTGGAACACCAATCAAATGCTCTGGAACACTGTCTTGGGCAAGCAATTTAGCCATAAACTTACGTGAATTATGTAAATTTTATCGACATCTTTGAAATAACTACTTCCCGCCCTGGTACATTCGATTGTAAAATGTTCTGATACTGTGCCGAAACAGTACTCTTGCGGTGAATCGAGCGCACCCTTTATATCACTAATTTAAGAATTCCTACGGAATCCCACCTAATAACTCCATTAATACATCGATTTTTTTAAATGTTTTTCATTTTCGTCGGTTAGGAGTGGTTTTCTAATGAAAATGTCAAAAATTACAATAATGTCCAAAAAATTAAAATAACGTCCCCGGATTGTGATTTTAAACAGGAACCAGGCCATAGACATTACTTTTTTGTAACATCGTACCTCGCCAAACGATCTCATGTGTGTGTGTGTGTGTGCGTGTGTGTGTGTGTTCTTTATACGCCACATTCAAATGTTCAGTTATATGTGGTGGCGGTAAGTTTTTTGGGGGGAGGGGAGTGGAGGAGAGAGCCCGTTTATAATATTCTCTAATCCGTTGGGGATTCTGTCGTGTTGCTCCGCCAGTTCCGGTGGGGCTTGAACTTGCACTGGCAAGAGGATGCTCTAACCATTCGGGTTGCGGAGCAATCACTTATACAGTGGTGTCCGTCTTTCACTATTGATTGGTTCGGAATTGAACGTCACGTGTATATTGCAGTTGACCTTTAGATACGTCAATATCATTAAAAACTAACATCTCATTGCTCCGCGTAGAGGTGACATATCAGAAAACGGGAGCGACGAGAGATCAGTTTTCAATTCGATTGGTGAATTCCCAGTAAATCCATTTTGGAGCTCAAAGTTAAAAATTGGAGCAAAGTGCATATCCAAATACCTGAAACAAAATTGGTCTTGTTATTTTTAAAATTGACAAATTTTATTTTAACAATGACACATTATGTCAACACGGGACAACAATCCCCAAATATGAAATATCCAAAAATTTCAAGGTGAAGCCTTTTAACACAGTTACTATATGGTAAACCTAGATCCATTTTGCAGGTATTGTAATATTTGATAAATATCTGTCGCGTAACTGTCAATCACTCAAGTTTTATAACGTAAAAGGGGCAATAGCTGTGTTTTTTCTCTTTTTTTACTACTTAGTTGATATAAAATAACAAAAAAGAGATACGTTCACGCATCAACATTTTCAAATCCCTTTATATTTTGTGAAAAGTACTGGAGAAACCCAGATTTGGCACTTGATTAATTCATCCTTACTATTTGTATATGGATACCACACTGGACCTGACCTTATTTTCACAAAATATATAGGAATGTAAGTTTTTATGACTGTGTATATCTCTTGTTTGTCGATGTACATCAGGTGCAAGTAGTAAAAGTAGAGAAAAAATTCGAAATATTTTTGGTAAACACATCTAATGCTCCTTAGAATTAAAGGTGGGCCGTTCTAAAGTCGAATGACGTCAATGAATCACCCCCCAAATATCAAACGGTCACCTGTTGACGTGGAACTAGTACCTATATTGACATGCCGGGTCGACGCTAACCGTTATAATTGACGTGCAGACTAAGTTGATATGACATGAGTTCAGCGCCATTAACTATTATATCAGATGAACGATGATTTTTTTTAAAAAAAACTGTCAGGTTCTGAAAATCATATTTCTGGTATGTATATCCATCATGTTGATTTTTTCATTAAAATGAAATAAAAATGATAAACCATGTCATAACACTGCTGTGGTCAGGTCCTACAGTTATACGTACGTTTACTGCTAGCGTTCTCATGATAGAGCATTCAACTCGCAAGCAGAAGGTTCCGGGTTCGATTCCCGGACTGTGTCATACCAAAGACTTTAAGAATGGTAGTGACTGTTCCATCGCCAAGCGCTCGGCATACGAAATGAAAGTCACTGTGCTTTCGGACGATACTTAAATCACTGCATTTGCTTCACTGAGTTAATTGCACAGTTCAAAATCTGTGGTACCTTTCCTACAGTTGGACATTTTCATATAAGTGAAACGTTATTGGTTGGATATAATGCCAAAAAATGCGTTTTATGTTAAAACACTTACACAAATTTTAACATACCAAATATATGCTACATCTAAATGGTGGAAGGAATGTGGAAAACTAGAAAAATAAGAAATGAATGTTTCTCCAACTGATAATCACTGGTTTATAACCATTCTCTGTTCAGGTAAATCACCCTCTTTGTTTACCAATTTTAATTCAAATGCCCCTAAAATGAAATTCATGTTTTGAAGGAAATAAAAAAAAAGCAATGATTTTTTTAAATTTTGTTTTTGTTGCTGCTGATAAAATCTAAATTTTGAATTTGTCATAATTGAAATTTGTATGTCTCCACCAAGTATATTCACATTTTTAATCCGGACAGAAATACGGTACCATTCATACACACATGTTCCAAGCCATTTTACATGTATTCAGAGAAAATTGATTCCGACATAAACGAGTGTAATTTATATAATTTTCATGTTTAATCTTTAAAATTTACTTGGTGCACAAATCATGAAATGATCCTGATACGAAACCCTCTAATTCTGCCCCCCCCCCCCCAAAAAAAAAAACACAAACAAACAACAACAAAAAAAACAAAAAAAAAAACAAAAAAAACAAAAAACAAACAAACAGTCAAAAAAGAAACAAAACAAAAAACAATGCGAAAATGTAAAACGTATTTTAAATATAGGCGGTAAGAGGTTATCTGGTAACAAGTTTTTTTTTACGTACAATTGTTTAATTCATAAATATACATCTACAGCAGAATATAGAATATGAATTCCGTACCGTTGTGACCTTTAGGTGTAACACTATAATCAGAAATGAAAAGAATTGAAAAGAAATGAAATTCACCGAAATTAAACCAACCTTGGGCGGTATATATCACCTACATTCAATTTGATAAAAATCCAAAATTATTATTTTCACTTTCAGTAATTATATTTCAAATGATTGTATCTTTTTCCACAAAGTTGTATTTCAAAATTGTCAAATACTTGCTTGGAGTCAGTCGGTATAAAGTGCTTGACCCGTTCTTAGTTTTGTTCAATTTCAATTTCTCCTACCTTCATATTTTCGACTTACCTGTAAAATGATTTATTTTTGCATCTTAAATAGTTAACCAAAATGCATGTTCAAAATCAAGAATTATGCAAATTAGATAGTTTTGATAATTGAAAATCTAAAGACTAATGATTTCCGATAAAAACAAGTTTAGAATTTTTTCCACTATAATTGTTACTTACGTTTTGTACAGTTTCCGGTTTTTATATCGTCCGCCCGTCTGTCTGTTAACTTTTCACATTTTCGACTTCTTCTCCAAAACCGCTGAAGGGATTTTGATGAAATTTTATAGGAAGCAAGTACTCAATGTCCCTCGCTTCTCACCAATGCGACCCAGGTCGATCCTTGGATTGGACAGGGGAGTATGTGAGATGGTCGCCAAGTCGGACACGTGGGTTTTCTCCGGGTACTCCGGTTTTCTCCCACAGCAAGGACACCCCCCCCGCACGCCAACAACAGGGCCAACGAGAGACATTAATATAAGTTGAGATCCGTTGTTTGTTAATCGTTGTAAAATGAATAAGTTTAAATTTATTTCCACTGTGGGGTTCTATCAGGCCGAATTCTGCCACTTTATCAGCTTTTTTTTTTAATTTTCTATCATAAAATGATTATATTTACTAAGTTATCACCCCGCAGCACATTCTTTTAAGAATGCACACCTTATTAACACACACACACACACCTACACACACACACACACACACACACACAACGGATCTATCTAAATAGATACCAATCTAATAAATACCGGCCAAGTAACGAATTATATAAAGCGCTAAGATGACCTAAGACACGGACAAAAATATTGTCCAAATTTCGGGACGACCTGTCCCTTCGTCAGAACATATATCATATATATATTGCTTCTTGAATTATTCAATTATCGTATTTTTGTGGACCGTTATCACTTGAAATCTTGCTCCATTATATCAATGGCGACGAATATAAAGCAAGGCGAGTGTAATTGACAACCGATGTACTATAGGGGGGTCAGGATTGTGTTGTGTCTCTCTTTAACCTCTCGTAGATATGAGGTGGAGCTATTTTTAACCCCAAACAGACCTTGGATTTACATTCATTTCAAACTTCAGATCGAAACTTTGATAAATCTTAAATTCCGTATTATTGACAAAATGCACCAAATGTTACGGTATTACTTTAAATATTACACGCGCTGACTCAAGATCTGTTAACCTTGTGATTTAGTTATCGTAAAGATTGATTTAAATGTAAGCGTGTATTGATTTCATGCGGAGATAAAGAGAAAAAAAGACTTTGTTAAGAAATATAAGTCATAAAGGAATGTGGTAGGAAAGTCAAAAAGTAAAAATCAAACAAACACGCACGCATGTACGCACGCACACACGGACTACGATAGTATTACAAATATGAGTTATACTTTAGTTTGGACAGGAAACGGAAAAACAATCGAAACAAGAAAGAAAGAAAAACAACAGCCTTTGATACATCAGACTTATTTATCCCAATAGTTTATACAGTTTACTGAAAAGTTAGCAAAAAGACATTTTACATTAGCATTATTTATCCTATTTTTATTTTATTTATTTACTTCACGTGGCAAGATTTGCACACATATGTAAAATACATAGTAAGTAAATTTACTCAGGTATGCAAGTGTGGCACATGAACGCATTTACTCACGTAAGTAAATTTACATGTGCAGCAAATTTGAGCCGACTTCTGAGGTAGTATTCATGTGGCACATGGACGCATATCAAATTTACTGATGTTTGGTCTTCACTTCTACAAGAGAGGGACATACCTGGCTATATCCGCCTGGTCATTTCATGATTACTAAACATAATTTTGACATTGCTGAGGAAGCCATTATATTTAAAATATCATGTTTGTATAGTCTACTTCCAGAGGACTGACGACAACCCAATCACTTTCTTTGCGCCAATTACAAACTATTGAAAAAAATAAAAAAGTAGAAAAGAAATATTGTGCAGAACGTAATGAGTTAATTTTTATTATACATACATTTATACTCTGGCGTCCAAAGGGAACGGAGGGCGTACACCCTGTTCACCCCCATTGAATCCGCCAGTGTGATGCTTCTGTTTAGTAAAACCAAGTGCAAATAAAATTTACACGATGCTATTTTTCCACGTGAACGCATAGGAAATTTGCTTTTACATAGGTGAGTAAATATACATATGCAAATTTACTCCTGGAGTAAAAGTTGGCCACATGAACGGGGCTTTAGTACCCCAGTAATACCCTCGTTAGGCTTAGGGTATTGGAAGTGTAACCAGTCACCAACGACTGGTAACCGATCCGTGGCAAATGCGCCCGAAGTTACCAAATATCACCCAATATTCAACTTTAATTTTACGAATGCTTTTATTTCTTCATTTCACTGAGCAGGAAACATATTATCAATTTTCATCATTCACATATAAACAAATCTCCAACACACTAATGATTTTCCTGTAAAAACCAAATAAATACGTTACGTACGGTAACCCTACTCCAAATCTGAGTATGCATTCAATTTATTTTTTATTATTTCTAAAGTTTCCTTATATTATTGCCCATTTGAAGAAAAATTCAGAAATATATATATATATAAATGTTTAAATACATACTCAAAGTTTGAGTACCGTACCCAGGACCAATATATTTATTCATTTTTACAGGGAAATCCTGGCTCAGTCGGTAGCGCGCTCGACTCTCGATCGAGAGGTCGTGAGTTCGATTCTAGCCGGCGGTAAACTTGTTTCCTGTCCTTCGGATGAGACAGTAAAAACCGAGGTCCCGTGTCACAGTAGGTGTCGGCACGTTAAAGATCCCTCACTGCTCAATGGCCGTAAGTGCCGAGTATAGACCAAAATTTGAGGCCCTTCACTGGCATTTGGTGGCGTCTCCATATGAGTGAAAGATTCTTGAGTGGGACGTTAAATAAGAATAAACAAACAAACAAATAAAGGGAAATCATAAATTAGATCCAACTTTTTATGTTAATGGTGAAATATAGTGTTTCCTATTTCGAGTCAGATCCATAAGTTTAACGAACAACTGCATCTTAAAATAAATTAAAAGTTGAGCTTCGGTATTGGGTAAATTTGATGACTTGGTTTGAATCCCCTTACAGGTGGGTTCGAACCCGCACCGACTGGAGACAAGTAACTTCGTCCTTTCTAGATAATAACTTATTTCTAATTTAGTATTTAGTTGTATCACAGAATCGGAAAGTTGGGGTAATGGTAGGTCCCAATTTTTGATCCAAGAGATATGGACACCATGGGGTAAACTCACGTGCACCATTGGTGTTAATTATATTATGTACAAATGTATTTAAAATAAGAAGAATTCTACCGAGAAGGCCATTGGTCGACAATATTTTGACCCTTTCAAAGCAATGTTCATTTCCAAAATAGATTTCAGAGTTTCGGATCCGATTGCACAAGGGTATATTTTTGTTGGAGACCATTGACACTGATTTACCGGTATATCTATAACTCGGATGTTCCGTACGCGCCAAATACCCGCATATATGTATATTCAAATAAATAAAAAAAAACATATATTTACATTAGCGTGAGTTCTTGGTGTTACGCAAACACCGTCGCAGTTTTACAAGGAAGCGTTGACCCATTTTATTTAAAAGTTGTATGACATTTTCGGACGATAAACCAGTGTACATATACGGCAAGGGCAATTGAGTTATTATAAACACACTCTGCCTGATTGAAAGTACCTGACAGTTTGCGATGTTCTTGTGCTAGGGCTTTCCGCGGAAGGTTCCGGGCTTGTGATGGTCTTGTGGTAGAGCGTTCTAATAGCGGATTGTCCCGGGCTTGTGATGGTCTTGTGGTAGAGCGTTAGAATAGCGGATTGTCCCGGGCTTGTGGTAGAGCGTTAGAATAGCGGATTGTCCCGTGCTTGTGATGGTCTTGTGGTAGAGCGTTCTAATAGCGGATTGTCCCGGGCTTGTGATGGTCTTGTGGTAGAGCGTTAGAATAGCGGATTGTCCCGTGCTTGTGGTAGAGCGTTAGAATAGCGGATTGTCCCGTGCTTGTGATGGTCTTGTGGTAGAGCGTTCTAATAGCGGAGGGTCCCGGGCTTGTGGTAGAGCGTTAGAATAGCGGATTGTCCCGTGCTTGTGATGGTCTTGTGGTAGAGCGTTCTAATAGCGGAGGGTCCCGGGCTTGTGATGGTCTTGTACTAGATCATTCTAATAGCGGATTGTCCCAGGCTTCTGATGGTCTTGTGGTAGAGCGTTCTAATAGCGGAGGGTCCCGGGCTTGTGATGGTCTTGTACTAGATCATTCTAATAGCGGATTGTCCCGGGCTTCTGATGGTCTTGTGGTAGAGCGTTCTAATAGCGGAGGGTCCCGGGCTTGTGATGGTCTTGTACTAGATCATTCTAATAGCGGATTGTCCCGGGCTTCTGATGGTCTTGTGGTAGAGCGTTCTAATAGCGGAGGGTCCCGGGCTTGTGACGGTCTTGTGCTAGATCGTTCTAGTAGCAGTTTGTGATGGTCTTGTTGGAGAGCGTTCTAATAGCGGAAGATACTGGGCTTGTGATGGTCATGTGCTAGAGCGTTAGAATAGCGGATTGTCCCGGGCTTGTGATGGTCTTGTGGTATAGCGTTCTAATAGCGGAGGGTCCCGGGATTGTGATGATCTTGTGCTAGATCGTTCTAATAGCAGATTGTCCCCAGACTTGTGATGGTCTTGTGGTAGAGTGTTAGAATAACGGAGGGTCGCCACGCCCACACACCGTGTTGACACTGACACCATGACTCGCATACACCGCGCGCGCGTGTGTGTGGGCGTGAGAGTGAGAGAAAAGAGTTTTTCGAAAATTTAGTAAGCTAGGTGTTTGTATTTTTACCGATACTGACCTTGTTCAATGAAAGCAGAATACCATATGATTATTGAATTATTCCGATTTTCTGGACATGTATGTATATAAGACCCCCTCCCCCAGCAAACATACTCACACATTATAATTATACACATCATGTATATTTGTAAAAATAATAAATTCACAAACATCATAATGGCGTTCTCGTGTATAAGGACAAATCTCATTAATAAAACATTTTTTTTATAAATTAAAATATATATCTTCACGAAATGTGGGCCTAAGATTAGCGTAAAAATGCACGTACCATTTTGATTATTGATATATAACAAAACTCCGATCTGTTAAGACTTAGTATACATTTCTCATCAGTACTAACTGACAGCTTGTCCTAAAAACGCACCTGTGCGTAAATACGCGATGCACTTTTATTTCAAGACGTTTGATTGTTTTAATTATTTATTCAGTTAATGAGGTCGCCTCAAAAGGCAAAATGAAATGCTAATGTCAACAGTTCAGATACAAGTACAGGCGATTAAGATAGGATCAGGTGTTGTAGAATCACGCGCTCTTTGTCTTTCGTGAAAAAAAGTATATTATAAATTATTAACACACTTTCAACCACAACTCAAAGAAAATAAGGTCGACATGTTTACAGTAGAGTTTGTCGTTGTTCGAGGTCTCCCAAGTTCGTTGCCGATAGTTGCAGTTTAACGGAAAATGCATGTATATTCGTTTAATCCGCATTTTATTTGTCAACAAATCTTCACTTATTACAATGTGTGAAAGGATTCGGAAACAATGTTTTGAAATTTTCACAAATGATTTAGGTTTCGGGGGAAATAGTGTCTCTAACTCACTTTGCTTAAATGACTGGCAAACCTTACCCACAACAACTGCCTGGCATCATGTAGAGTTTCGAACCAGCGCTAAACAGCCCACAAATTTATAAGAACGGCGATCCTGTCGGCCGATCTTGCGATGCCTAGGGTTGAACGTCGTAGTTTTAAAATGCGATGGTATAAGTACTCGATCATTGGGGTTTGTTTTTCAACTACTTTGCTACAATTAGTGATAATTATTATTATGATACCGGAATTACTTTAAAAAATCCTCTTCAGTTTGCGTGCAGTGAACGCAAGATGAAACTGATCAAGTCAAAGATTAACACGTCAATCAGAGTTGATAATAATGTCGATATCATTCAGACGAACGAGTAGTATGTCAGGTCGTGGTTTTCAATTTAAATGAAACTTACATAGATGTCAGAACTCACAAAATACACCACTAGACAACCCGTCATGGATATCATTATGTTAAAAAAATTGCGTTTACTGCCAAGGAAATAACACTTGCCCTCGGAGACCCTATCTAACGTGTGTTATCACCATGAGAGATCGGTCACCAACCTAAACACTTACATTCCTACGCATCTTTTCATGTTTCCTTATTTTTGACTTTTATTTACTTATTCAACTATGTTATAGCTTTTTTATTTATCGCCACTTGTGGAAGGCCAGTGGTCTCTTCTGGGGTACATTGTAATCGGGTTCTCTCCTCCACCACTAAAAACTGGCGACCACCATAGAACTGAAAAATTGTTGAGTGTGTTTGTAAAACAACATTCAAAATTCAATTTTATTTATCTATTACTTAATTGATTGATTAATTAATTTATTTTGAGGAATAAAAGCTAAACCTGTCACGTCATTTGCTAACTTTTAATTGTCGAAGTATCATCAGCAAATTAGAAACAAACAAGGACCCAAGACCGACCCTTGAGGAACACCCCCGGTAGTTGACAGAAATTCAGAATACATATCATTAACAATAACAGTCTGTTTTCTGCCGAACAAATATTTTCAAAGAGAAAATAGATTTCAGAAATACCATACACCAGTATTTTTTTTTCAGGAGACCATTGTTGCAACATACCATTCATCCAACGTTTCGTACTAATTTTTTTTTTCTTTTTCAGAACCATCTACAAAAATTAGACCCTTTTTGTAGCCCCTTCCCTTTACGTCCTAGAACCTTTCATTTGCAAATAGTTTTTGCTTCAAGATAATGGACAAAGACATGAAAAGTCTACTAAAAAGGGGAAATATCTTTGTATACAAAAAGTCAATCACTTTTCAGCTATTAAACCATTTGTATGAAACTGTACCCTACGTTATTAAAGCGCCCCCTAGTGGATCATGACAAATTTTGTTTTCATTTGCAAACTTTGTACATATTGAATTTACAATCATGCATTCAACATTTTTCAAAGATGTACCAAGTTTTGGTCCTTTTGGGGGTCCCTATGGGTTCTAGCCCCTTTTCATTCGCAAACTTTATGCGGCTTTACATGGGGATGCTACATGCCAAGTTTAAAAAATGGCCCATTGGTTCTTGAAAAGAAGTCGAAAAACGTGTAAAATTTAATGACTGACGAGGAGGCAGACCTAAAAATTGAGCTTGAGTGCCCAGTCGATTGTTGACTTGGGGTGGTGTTTTCCAGGGTATATTGTAACGAGGTTCTCGCCAAACTGTCAGCCACCATATTACTGAAAAAATGTTGAGCGTGTCGTTAAACAACTGTCATTTGCCAACTTTTGAATTGAAAAGTGAGCCCACTTTTAAATTCAAATGTCGAACTCTTACTTAATTCCATGGATATAAAGCAGCACACGGAATTTAGTGGAAATCCGCGGGAAACAGCGGGCGTCTTAAATGTGAGCGACGATGACCACGGACTTCGAAAAAAAAAACGAAGCAAAAGAATAAAATATTGGTTGCAAAAGGGAAAGAACATGAAATCACTGAACATAAGGACAAAAAGTGGGTTAAATATAGTCGACAAAATGGAAATATATTCTAATTCAGGTAGGAAACTGACTTGCACCCAAAGACCGAAAAGCAAACACATATACGTATGATCAGCCTCATTTTTGCCACAAAATAAATGTAGAAAAATAGATACAGCAAACTGACAAACTTAACAGTCCACTATTTAGGTTTCACAGGGTGGGGGGTGGGGGTGAACTCGCTCTAACTAATGATGAAAGACACCGTGCTTTACATGGTCACTCGACCGTTGATGCCTCTATAACGAATATAAACAGCGGAACACATTCTATAGTATAATATGCTCTATGTAAAATCATTTAAAATGAAGACTGTTAATGTAAAAATTACGTTTATTTTACATCGAGAACGGACGCCCACTTTTAAATTCAAATTCAAATGTCGAACTCTTACTTAATTCCATGGATATAAAGCAGCACACGGAATTTAGTGGAAATCCGCGGGAAACAGCGGGCGTCTTAAATGTGAGCGACGATGACCACGGACTTCGAAAAAAAAAACGAAGCAAAAGAATAAAATATTGGTTGCAAAAGGGAAAGAACATGAAATCACTGAACATAAGGACAAAAAGTGGGTTAAATATAGTCGACAAAATGGAAATATATTCTAATTCAGGTAGGAAACTGACATGTCAAATAATTCCAAGAATTCAAGCTTCCTAAGAAATCACGTAAAGACATTCACTCATTGCCTAATACAGATGAGAATAATTAAACAGGCTGATTGAAATTCTCTGTAAACACACACACACACACACACACACACACACACACACACACACACACACACACACACCGTGATAGACAGACACGCACACAGTGACCAAAACCCCCGTGACAGACAGACACATACACAGTGACACACCGTGACAGACAGACACGCGCGCCGTGACACACAAACAGTGATACACACACAACACCGTGACAGACACATATACACAGTGACACACCGTGACACACAAACACACAGATAGATACACACACCGTGACAGACAGACAGACACACGCGCCGTGACACACACACGAGCCGTGACACACACACACACACACACACACACACACACACACACACACACACAGAGATTACTCTCTATATTTGATTTTGCCTTATTGACTTTGGTCTGTTAGAATACTCAACTGATAACTTTTTTAACTCAATTAAATTACTTTGTAAATCATTCTCCCCTCATGTTCTTTGGTTTTATAACATCAAACACTTGTTGTGTATATGCTTGGCTTCTTACTGTCATTAAAATCATATTAAAATTGATTTGAGAGGATCTACAAGAAACATTATATAATGCATATTATAAATATTTATTTAGATGAATTCTTAATCAAAGACTGGGAAACCTATATAACTATATTGTATGCTTTTAAGCAAATAAAACAATTATTTCTCACTCGGATGCGGTTTGGTTTATGTTATTTTAATTCATCAAAATTTCAGTTTAAGGGGGCGTAACTGGTAAACGTGAAACTCCATGTCTTAACACATCAAAGCCATACATAATTTGCCAGAGTTTGGTGTGGTTTGAATAATCTCTTATCCATGTATTAATGTATTTTACACATGCCACCACAGCGATAAGATTGGCCGGAAGTTGCTAAATAGAAATATATCAGCACGTTCTATATTTGGCTTTCTACCCACTCTTCTTTCTTTTTTTTTCAAATACTTAAGTTTGTATCACTTTTGAATGGTGTTTCTTTCGCCACACCCCTCCTAGGTCCGTCACTGTTTCACTAACAATCGTTGCAATTCTGTTTAAAGAATTGACGCAGTACATAATTAAAGTAATTAATCCATTCTACTTCTAGTCTCGTCCGAAATTTCCCGTATTACCAATGCCGCACACAGTTTCTAAGGGGTGGCCAGGGGCATTGGATCCCCTCATTTGAAACTGTGATCCCACTTGAGTTCTGGACAAAAAATGGATCAAAGAGAAATTAATAAATGAATAAATGTAACCTCAGAATGTCCACCCTTACTTGACTAGCGTCTTTTCACCATTAGAAAGAGCATAGGAGGCAGTGGCGGATCCAGACATTTTTCTGAGGTTGGTTCGAGGTGTTACATAATTATACATGCTAAATTTGTTATACAATACAAACTAATCTGCACAGATATCTTAAATTGTTAAATAAAATGTTAAGAAAGATTCTGTTGGAGGACAAGAACCAGTTCAGGGAAAAACAGATCTGAGATTTGGAAACACCGACGAATGAGTCTTTATCCAGTTTTCACTAACAGCGATATAACGACCAGTCCCTTCCTCTCAAATGAGGTTGTTTCGGCAGATATAAACCATATAATAATTATGCCAGACGTTAGGGGTATGTTCCCCTGATCGGAAAATGATTTTACAAGCCACGAGACACCATTTTGAAGCTTCCCGACACTGAATTATCAGGTTTATCCTCGAGTCAAATGGATCACATCGAAAGATTGATTCAGTTCCCTAAACGAAGGGAAATAAAGCAGACATAAGCAGGTGGTTTGGACGTATGCACCCAGTGAAGTTTTGGAAAATTAACAAAAAAACAAATGCTAGGGGTAGGGTATGCTCCCACGGAAGATGTATAATTTTGAAATTCTATAGAGGCTATTTTGTAGCCCTAAGATGCTAAATTAGGATACTGTCTATCAAAATATCACATTGATAAATTGGTCCCTCCAAAACGAAGTGAAAGTTTTCCGGTGGACAATCCGAATGCCGAGTATGATTTTGGAATTTTACATTTTTGAAGCCCGAAGAGGCATTTCGTTTTAGAATTCAGACACCCAAACCAAAATCAATTTCACAAGTCTTGAGAGGTCAGTGTCTAGCTTCTTGGGATTAAATTAGAATATACTTATCTAGAACAAATTGTTATTACCCAAAATGAACTGAATTTCATGAAATAAATAATAATAAATAAAACTTGCAAGAGCAATGCATGAGTGGGGGGTTGTTTAATGTTAAAAGCTCTGAAAGGTCACTTATACCCATTAATATTCTTTGAGAAACATCGCTGATTTAATTCCAATTTTAAGAAATTACCAGTCTCTCGTCTTCACTTCTTTCTGAAAACCATCGTATAAATCAAATACATCTAGATTTGAATTTCAAGGTCAAAGGTGAAGGTTCAGATAAGGCTAAAGGTTATAGTCAACAACAAAGTTTAACACAACAGTTAAACAAATTGTTGACGCAGACTGACGGACAAACATCGTCAGTTCATTTACCAGTGTTTATTGTTCACACAGACTGACGGACAAACATCGTCAGTTCATCTACCAGTGTTTATTGTTCACAGTGACTGACGGACAGATATCAACAATTCATTTACCAGTGTTTATTGTTCACAGTGACTGACGGACAGACATCGTCAGTTCATTTACCAGTGCCTATTTATTTGGCAACTCTCTATAAATAAATATCATATTTTGACTGTCCATCAAAAATGTGTGGCCTTGAATCTTCTAAATTCAAAATTCTTTAAGCCGTTGTGACTTTGCTGCTGTGCCTCACTCCCTACCTCGGACCCAGGGACCATACTTACACCGGACCAGAGCCACGAGATACAGAAGAGCCAGCCGGTGATCTGCAAGAAGGCCCCTCCCATCCGGAAGCCGAGGGCCAACCAACACAGGGAGAAGAGGATCCCAAACCGGCCAACGCCACTACCAGATCCAGCGCTCAAGCCTACTTCGTAGGGGCGAGCACGTGTAACAACTTCCATCATGGTTGCACGTTAAACACAAGGAGCATCTCCGGAGCTACAGGGGTAGCTCCGGCGTGTGGCAAGGGCTTTAAGTAGTCACGCCGCACGAAAAATCAACTCTGACTGACTGACCAGTGTTTATTGTTCACACAGACTGACGGATAGACATCGTCAGTTCATCTACCAGTGTTTATTGTTCACAGTGACTGACGGACAGACATCGTCAGTTCATCTACCAGTGTTTATTGTTCACACAGACTGACGGATAGACATCGTCAGTTCATCTACCAGTGTTTATTGTTCACAGTGACTGACGGACAGACATCGTCAGTTCATCTACCAGTGTTTATTGTTCACAGTGACTGACGGATAGACATCGTCAGTTCATCTACCAGTGTTTATTGTTCACAGTGACTGACGGATAGACATCGTCAGTTCATCTACCAGTGTTTATTGTTCAGAGTGACTGACGGACAAATATAGCCAGTTTATTTACCAATGTTTATTGTTCACACAGACTGACGGACAAACATCGTCAGTTCATCTACCAGTGTTTATATTTCACAAAGACTGACGGACAGACATCGTCACTTCATCTACCAGTGTTTATTGTTCACACAGACTGACGGACAGACATCGACAGTTCATTTACCAGTGTTTATTGTTCACACAGACATCGTCAGTTCATTTACCAGTATGTATTTCGCAATCCGACCAAAAAAATTAGAGAAATACAAGAGTTACTAGTTTCATATTTGAAAGACGAATACATGTAAGAACGCAAACGGCTTACACAATGGCAGTGCTTGTCCGCTCTATACATGCAAGCTGCACTTAGTAATTTTATCCTTCAGATTCAGTTCCTTAGGGCATATTGAATTATCAATTTTGATTAATGAAAGAAAACCCTACTAAATCGACAGCGAAGCAACAATGGAGTGCCCAATCGTTTGATTAATAAATATTCTTAGTTTTAAAAAAAAAAATGTACGAGTGAATTAGTGCAACTTTGGTCGGTTGAGTCTCTACTGATCATGAGAAGGTTGGAGATTATTTCTGTATATAAAGACCTGCTTTTGTCTATTGTGAGTTCGTGTAGTCGCACTTTTGTGTATACAAATTTTATGTTTTTGAACATGAAAAAAAAACCTACCATGCCGTTTGAAGTTGTGAAAGCGCTTCAGCTACATAGGACGGTTGAAGATGCGTAGTCGCCGGCGGCTTTGGTTTGATATTTTAAACAGCTCTTACTTCGCATACGTTCCGTTTGATTTACGTGGCTCTTGTTTAGGGTGACATGCGCGACTTGATTAAGTAGCATGTGTGGGCTCCGAGATGTAACATTACAGGACGAATGCATCTACGACACCAAACGTGGGCTTCCATGGGCAAGTGAACAATTAGAACATTGCGCTTCAAATCACAACGCCTGTCACTAACGTCTACAACCAGGCGGACTCGAGCTGCGTAAGAATTTTTTCAGTTGGGGAGAAAAATTTTAACAAATATAAATATTGTCTCCGCCGCTCTACCCGACCAAACTACTCAACTAACACTCCAAAGTGCCGATTGTAGAAGATCAATTCAAGATCATTTCCCTTCCCATCACGCTCTATTCACGTGTATTACCGATTTCCCCAGAAATGATCGGAATTCTGTGGAATGGCGGTATAAGCAGATTATATAAATTTGCTAACTCACTTGCACCCAAAGACCGAAAAGCAAACACATATACGTATGATCAGCCTCATTTTTGCCACAAAATAAATGTAGAAAAATAGATACAGCAAACTGACAAACTTAACAGTCCACTATTTAGGTTTCACAGGGTGGGGGGTGGGGGTGAACTCGCTCTAACTAATGATGAAAGACACCGTGCTTTACATGGTCACTCGACCGTTGATGCCTCTATAACGAATATAAACAGCGGAACACATTCTATAGTATAATATGCTCTATGTAAAATCATTTAAAATGAAGACTGTTAATGTAAAAATTACGTTTATTTTACATCGAGAACGGACGCCATTTAGAAACAATCCATCTTGGGTCACTTCCGCCATCTGAAAGAGACAAAAAAGAACAATAAAAACAATGTAATTCGTAAGTTAGTTCAGAGGTAAGTACTCTGTAAGTTAGTTCAGAAGTACTCTGTAAGTTAGTTCAGAGGTAAGTACTCTGTAAGTTAGTTCAGAGGTAAGTACTCTGTAAGTTAGTTTAGAAGTAAGTACTCTGTAATTTAGTTCAGAAGTAAGTACTCTGTAATTTAGTTCAGAAGTACTCTGTAAGTTAGTTCAGAAGTAAGTACTCTGTAAGTTAGTTCAGAGGTAAGTACTCTGTAAGTTAGTTCAGAGGTAAGTACTCTGTAAGTTAGTTCAGAAGTAAGTACTCTGTAAGTTAGTTCAGAAGTAAGTACTCTGTAAGTTAGTTTACTCTGTAAGTTAGTTCAGAAGTAAGTATTCTGTAATTTAGTTCAGAAGTAAGTACTCTGTAAGTTAGTTCAGAAGTAAGTACTCTGTAAGTTAGTTCAGAAGTAAGTACTCTGTAAGTTAGTTCAGAAGTAAGTACTCTGTAAGTTAGTTCAGAAGTAAGTACTCTGTAAGTTAGTTCAGAAGTAAGTACTCTGTAGGTTAGTTCAGAAGTAAGTACTCTGTAGGTTAGTTCAGGGGTAAGTATTCCGTAAATACACAATAACCCCTGATGTCACATTAATGTCATGTTGTAAATTTTGAATTTACTGGGTGGGTGTAAATACAAATTTAATTTACAACATGATATCAAAACTCGTTCAATCAAATATGTGCCCGGTATAAGTACACTGTCGACACCCGGAGGTATTCGAGTATAAATCTAAATTTCATATTTAATTTATTCGTTCACCTGTAAATGTGTAAATGTGGCGCGCGCACGTGCACACACGCACACACACACACTGTATATACATGATTGTACATGTAACACATATATAAGCACATATAATTACAGATTACAGAATCCTGAAAGATATAAAGTACAAATTGCCTAACGACATCATTTTTTCAAATTAAACGTTTACAATTTCAAAGACTTAATTCAAAAACAAATATTATTTACATAACACCGAAACCTCTATAATTTGGCTCTAATTGACTAAAATCACTAGAGGTCTTGGAACTATGCGAGCCTCATATCGAATGAATTTCTGAAATAAACATGTTTATCTTGGGTTATCTTTAAAACATTTAAAATCATTTCAAGTCTATATCTCGTGTAAATCACATTTAAAAAACAAACTCAGATGTAAATAATCTATAGCTTGTGAAGTTTATTTTTCAACGACTCGTCTTGTTGACTTATCTAGCCGAACTATTTCCAGTCTCGCCTTTGATCTGACCGACTTTTGTTTATTCTCAAAACATCCGCATTGGGACAGAGACTAGGAAAGCTCGACAAAGTTCATAAAGGTCATAGAAGACTCGAGTACTTTGAATGATGGAATTTTACGCACTGTCTGGACAGTTTTGAATTGTGGACTCCCATTAATCTAAAACAAAATTAAAAAAGACAAAATAACAACAGAAAACCCCCCAAATCACAAATTTCACAATGTCTGTAGAAGATTTTAATAAATATCAAAGATGATTGGCCAAGTAGTTTTCAATAAGAAATAATAATGTTCTCTCACTAGGCTTTGCATAGTTTATCAAAAACATACCGGATATTTTTGAATTTTCATGATAATAAGTTTAAAATTAAAGAAAGCATCTTGAAATTTCAAGATCAAGATTTACAAAAATAATACAGTGGTCACATTAGGTTACGTGTGTAAAGACAGTAAAAACCAACATGCGGATCAATATTTTCGTTTACTTCTCAGGATGCAGATTTACCAAAGGTGTCGATGTCATTTCTGGACCAATCAAATTAGGCAATACTGATATTTTTATATAATATATTTCAATCTTTCCATTCTCACAAAATATTGCAATTGTACTATCGTTCGGGACGTGAAAAATAACAAAATATTCACCTACATTCATGCGTACAAACACATACGCACGAACGCACACACATGTATGTATTTTGAATATACTTAAGTGGCTTAGATACGGTCAGAAATACAATAATTTTACCATTAATCACGTACAAGCGCTTTCTCCGACACATTTTCAAGACAGGGGCCGAAGTCACCAAATTTACTCAATACTCAAGCTCAACTTTTATTTCATTATTTTGACTGTAAATCTTTTGGGTTTGAGTGATTAGGAAACATATCAATATTTTCCACCGTTTCTTTTTAAATTTTTGCTTCACACTTATGATTTTCCTGTAAAAAACGAATAAATATGTTGAGAACGTACTCAAACATTTTTCTAATATTTCTGAAGTTTCCTTCAAATGAGTATTAAGTTTGACCATTATTTACAACTGTATGCCAACAATATAAAAACATGTCCAGTTACATCATGAAAAGTTAGTTGAGCTTGAGTACTGAGTAAATTTGGTGACTTCGGCCAGGGCCAGGCAAAAAATGGCTGATGTATACTGAATGGATTGATTAATAAATGATTTATATTTTATCATTGTACACTGGATGGGTTGTTTATTATTGTATACTGGATTGATTAATTATTCATGATTTCTATTTTATTATTGTTTTACGTGCAACCAAGAATTTTTCACAGGGAGATGTAACAAACTTTTAGAATTAATGTTCCAAATTCTGACCTGGACCTGAAGTCACCAAGTTTAACTCAATACTCGCACTCAAGTTTAACTCAAACCCTAACCCTAACCCTAACTCAAGTTTAACTCAATACTCGCACTCAAGTTTAACTCAAACCCTAACCCTAACCCAAGTTTAACTCAATACTCACACTCAAGTTTAACTCAAACCCTAACCCTAACTCAAGTTTAACTCAATACTCGCACTCAAGTTTAACTCAAACCCTAACCCTAACCCAAGTTTAACTCAATACTCACACTCAAGTTTAACTCAAACCCTAACCCTAACTCAAGTTTAACTCAATACTCGCACTCAAGTTTAACTCAAACCCTAACCCTAACCCTAACTCAAGTTTAACTCAATACTCGCACTCAAGTTTAACTCAAACCCTAACCCTAACCCTAACTCAAGTTTAACTCAATACTCGCACTCAAGTTTAACTCAAACCCTAACCCTAACTCAAGTTTAACTCAATACTCACACTCAAGTTTAACTCCATGCTCTCAAGCTTAACTTTTATTTCATTATTTTAACTATATACTTTGGGTTTGAGTGATTAGGCCGAAACATTATTATTTTATATCATTCACACTTTCCTGTAAAAAAAAATATGAGTAAATATGTTGAGTACCCACAGCTAAATATTTCAGTAGGCACTCAAACAATTTTAAAAAAATGTTTTTTAAAGTTTTCTTTAAATTAGCAAAAATTTTTATCATTATTTACAGTTGTATGTGTCAATATACAAACATGTCCAGTAACAGATATTTATTTTGGCATGTTTTTACCTTAACAACATTTTTAGACTATTTCAGAATAGTTTTATGCATGTAATCATTATGGTCTAAACTAGCGGGTACATTGACCCCGAGGACGTCTTGACGGGGAGACGAACCCGGTACATCAACTACATGTATATAAATTATATGACGTCCCGCGTTGTGTGGAAATTAATAATAAAAGTGAAAAATTCTTAACAGGAATGCCACTGAAACAAACAAATACTATTCAAGTATGTCACCGCTTTATCAAAGTACAAACAGGTGCTTACAGCAGTCAGTCATGCGTAACACATCAATATTCTGCGCATCAAAAGACTTTAAAATATTAATTAATTAAAATGTTCATTTTTTAAACTCCGTCTTTAAAGTTATGACAAATTTTCCCATTTCCTTTTTTCTCTCTCCTTTCAATTTGTTATTTAATGTCAAATAACATCATTTACACAATGGGCACTCTGTTAAAAGAGATTCTTTTGAAAATAAAATAATATCTGTAGCCGTCCCACTGCGAAAAGGTTCATGAAATATAGAACACGAAGGTAAATAAACAGAAAGAAGGAAAAAGTGTATATATGCTATGGAATATAGAAAGCAGATATAAATAAACAGAGAGAAGGAAAAAGTGTATATATGCTATGGAATATAGAAAGCAGATATAAATAAACAGAGAGAAGGAAAAAGTGTATATATGCTATGGAATATAGAAAGCAGATATAAATAAACAGAGAGAAGGAAAAAGTGTATATATGCTATGGAATATAGAAAGCAGATATAAATAAAAACAGAGAGAAGGAAAAAGTGTATATATGCTATGGAATATAGAAAGCAGATATAAATAAACAGAGAGAAGGAAAAAGTGTATATATGCTATGGAATATAGAAAGCAGATATAAATAAACAGAAAGAAGGAAAAAGTGTATATATGCTATGGAATATAGAAAGCAGATATAAATAAACAGAGAGAAGGAAAAAGTGTATATATGCTATGGAATATAGAAAGCAGATATAAATAAACAGAGAGAAGGAAAAAGTGTATATATGCTATGGAATATAGAAAGCAGATATAAATAAACAGAAAGAAGGAAAAAGTGTATATATGCTATGGAATATAGAAAGCAGATATAAATAAAACAGAGAGAAGGAAAAAGTGTATATATGCTATGGAATATAGAAAGCAGATATAAATAAACAGAGAGAAGGAAAAAGTGTATATATGCTATGGAATATAGAAAGCAGATATAAATAAACAGAGAGAAGGAAAAAGTGTATATATGCTATGGAATATAGAAAGCAGATATAAATAAACAGAAAGAAGGAAAAAAAGTGTATATATGCTATGGAATATAGAAAGCAGATATAAATAAACAGAGAGAAGGAAAAAGTGTATATATGCTATGGAATATAGAAAGCAGATATAAATAAACAGAGAGAAGGAAAAAAGTGTATATATGCTATGGAATATAGAAAGCAGATATAAATAAACAGAGAGAAGGAAAAAGTGTGTATATATGCTATGGAATATAGAAAGCAGATATAAATAAACAGAGAGAAGGAAAAAGTGTGTATATATGCTATGGAATATAGAAAGCAGATATAAATAAACAGAGAGAAGGAAAAAGTGTATATATGCTATGGAATATAGAAAGCAGATATAAATAAACAGAAAGAAGGAAAAAGTGTATATATATGCTATGGAATATAGAAAGCAGATATAAATAAACAGAGAGAAGGAAAAAGTGTATATATGCTATGGAATATAGAAAGCAGATATAAATAAACAGAGAGAAGGAAAAAGTGTATATATGCTATGGAATATAGAGAAAGCAGATATAAATAAACAGAGAGAAGGAAAAAGTGTATATATGCTATGGAATATAGAAAGCAGATATAAATAAACAGAAAGAAGGAAAAAGTGTATATATGCTATGGAATATAGAAAGCAGATATAAATAAACAGAGAGAAGGAAAAAGTGCCTATATCATATGGAATGTTTATAATAACAGATATTTTCTGTTTACTAAGAAGCTTTTTAAAGATCCCTTCTATAGCCCCTATGGGTCTCAGGTTTTTTTTCATTTGCAAACATTGTGCAGCTTTATACTGAGAAAGTTCCTGCATAATTACAGACAACAAATGATATCAAAGGTCTCACGTGACATAAAAATACACTTAAATCACGTGACATAAAAATACACTTAAAAGGAGAAATAACTCCCATATGCATAGACCAGACAATGTCGGCCCTGTTGACTTTCTTATGCTTCTTTCAGTTTCCCTCTATCTATTATACTTTTCGAGATAATGACCAAAAATAGCGATAACATGAAAAAAAAATATAATAATAATAAAAACTAAAAAAAGGGAAACTGTTTGACTGACCAACAAAGGAAAAGTTTGGTGGTATGGATTAATACATATATATCCTGGTATCACTTTTTGGTAAAAACCCTTGAAAATCAAAAAGTGGAACATGATACATGCATATCATGGCGCTGAATATTTGAGTGAGGAATTTTGTTTTATTTTTTTTCTATATTTCACATAAAATATTTCGAAATAATATTACAAAACCATTTCTTACTCAATTTCAGTACATTTTGACCATTGACCATTATTATTGTTTTGAAGTTTCTGTGTTCTCTTTGTTATAAATTTCCATCGTTTCATTTTATCTACTGATAGGTATTGCGGGATACTAAATTTCCATGTCTCTTTTCAGATGCATATTGAAAATATAGGAATTTTGACATAAATAATTTAATTTTCTGTTAAAACTGCTAAATATATTAATGAAGATTTTAATATTACCAGCGAATCATAGAACGAAAATAGTAGATATTTTGAGTCTATGGTATAAGTTTACAGAAGCTGCTTTAGAAATGCTTTGAAAAATGTGGTTTTATATGAAATATATGGGGAAAAAAAAATCCTCACTTTTGTCACCTTACTGTAAATATACTTGCACAATAATAATCTAAATGTTGACACTGCATATAATCTGCTAAACAGAGGACGAAGAAACTGCCATGTTGTAAATTTTGATATGCTGGTGGGTGTAAAATTTGTATTTACACACACCCAGAAAATTCAAAGTTTACAACATGAGAATTCAAAACCGACTAGACAATTAATACTTTATCATTATCCAAGGTAAGACAATTCATCGCCAAACCTTTGAAAAAACTTGTCATTTAAATTCAGGAAAATTACTAACATACCGTAGGTCATCTTTGATCAGGGACATTATTTTGATTTTCCACTAAGATATCATATGCACAACCCCCGAGTGGCCTCAGAAGTATCATTACCAAGACACCAAGCGCCCTTCAATAGAAATGAAATGGAAGATTTTGGCAAAATTTAATTCATGTGGGCTTTAGTTTTAGGAGTGATTGACAAGCACCTGTTAATTTGTTTGAGAAATGTTGGGACAAACATGGAAGATAGTGTGGTACATTTAATCAATTAACAAAACTACAGCCGACAGAATTCAGCATCTAACGAGTGACAAAGTGAGAGCAGATCGGTCGACATGACATGAGAAGACGCTCAGATGTCAATTACTTGGAATTAATTAGGAACTTTCGGATGAGTTACATGCCTGGGTTATCTAAGAATGTCAACGCTGTGAAAATAATTTCTCTACCGCAATGATTTTTATATTGCACCGATTCTTGACGAGGTGCAGCTACCTAAAGTTAAAATTCGAACACAATTTGTTGGAGTTCGTCTAAAATTCTTTTATCAAAATAATTTATGTAACTGTTTTCTACAACCGAAGCATACTATATGTCACGCGTTGGTTAATTCCTCATTAATATGACTGGATTAGATAACTTAAATGTTTTACTTCAACAGGGGGGCTGTGTTCTGTCACACGTGTGATACAGTGGCTGATAGAGATATAGATCATACAGAGAGAGAGAGAGAGAGAGAGAGAGAGAGAGAGAGAGAGAGAGAGAGAGAGAGAGAGAGAGAGAGAGAGAGATTTTGTTCTTCTTTTTTTTCTCCTGCAAATCTGACAAAGCATTATAGATAGAAAGATAGAAGAATATTTTGTGATCATGTTTGACTAAACAGAAGAAACTGAAATCATCATCAATGGATAGAAAATGACATTGACCATGATGACATCATAATCATTAAATAGAAGTTGACAGTGACATCATAATCATTGGATAGAAGATGACATCAATATCATAATCATTGGATAAAAGATGACATTAACATCAAAATGACTGGATAGAAGATAATGACATTGACATCATAATGACTGGATAATGGATGGTGACATTGACATCATGACTGGATAGGAGATAATGGCATTGACATCATAATGACTGGATAAAGGATGGAGACATTGACATCATAATGACTGGATAGAGGATAATGACATTGTCATCATAATGACTTGATAGAAGATAATGACATTGACATCATAATGACTGGATAGACAATGACATTAACATAAAAATGACTGGACAGAAGACAATGACATCATAATGACTTGATAAAGGATAATGACACTGACATCATAATGACTGAATAGAAGAAAATGACATTGACATAATGACTGGATAGAAAAAATAATGACATTTACATAATAATGACTGGATGGACAATTATGACATTGACATCAAAATGACTGGATAGAGGATAATGAAACTGACATCATAATTGCTGGACAGATGATGAAGACATTGACATCATGACTGGATAGAAGATAATGACATTGACATAATGACCGGATAGATGATGATGACACTGACATCATAATGATTGGATAGAAAATAATGACATTGACATCATAATGACTTGATAGATGATGATGACATTGACATCATAATGACTGGATAGAAAATAATGACATTGACATCATAATGACTGGATAGATGATGATGACATTGACATCATAATGACTGGATAGAAAATAATGACATTGACATCATAATGACTGGATAGATGATGATGACATTGACATCATAATGACTGGATAGAAAATGACATTGACATCATAATGACTGGGTAGAAAATAATGACAATGACATCATAATGACTGGATAGAGGATGATGACATTGACATCATAATGGCTAGATAAAGTATAAGGTTGACATTATAGATCTACTGAATGAATAGAAAAAGATGACTTTGATGTCACAATAATTAGGCTAGTCTAAATAGAAGATGACATTATTATAACTGGATAAAATAGGATGACATTGACATTATAAGGACTTATGTCTAGACAAAAATATGACATTGATATCATTAGACTGAATAATTTCAAGTATTGTAAGATAAAGGCAGTGATTGAATATGAAACTTATTTATGGTTGAAGATGATTTAAAGATAAACTTATGTTACCTGAAAAGTAAACAACGTCGAAAGCATATTGGGGACATCATCAACAGCACAGCTGTAATGTTTGATACAAAATAATGATTAAACAAACACACACACACTTGACATTACCAGTATCCCACCCTCTATACCAGTGTCTCACCCTCTATACTAGTATCCCACTCCGCTACCAGAACTCCGCCCTCTCTACCAGGATCCCAAACCTCTCTACAAATGCCCCATCATCTCTACCAGTTTCCCACCTTCTATGGCAATGTCCCACTCTCTCTACCAGTGTCCCACATTCTATACCAATGTCCCACCCTCTCTACCAGTGTCTCACCTTCTATACCAATGTCCCACCCTCTCTACCAGTGTCCCATCTTCTATACCAATGTCCCACCCTTTAGTCTCTACCAGTGTCCCACCTTCTATACCAGTATCTCATCTTCTCTACCAGTATCTAACTTTCTCTACCAGGTTCCAACCCTCTAGTCTCTACCAGTGTCTCACAATCTCTATCAGTTTCCCATCCTCTCTACCAGTATTCCATCCCCTATACCAATGTCCCACCCTTTCTACCAGTTTACCACCCTCTATACCAATGTCCCACCCTCTAGTCTCTACCAGTTTCCAAACCTCTCTACCAGTATAACAGTATACAGTATCCACATAACTCTATATAAGTATACATGTAGCATCTAAAACCCCATCCTCTCAATTACTCTATATAAGTATACAGCATCTTTAAAACCCCATCCTCTCAATAACTCTATATAAGTACAACATCTCTAAAACCCCATCCTCTCAATAACTCTATATAAGTACAACATCTCTAAAACCCCATCCTCTCAATAACTCTATATAAGTACAATATCTCTAAAACCCCATCCTCTCAATAACTCTATATAAGTACAACATCTCTAAAACCCCATCCTCTCAATAACTCTATATAAGTACAACATCTCTAAAACCCCATCCTCTCAATAACTCTATATAAGTACAACATCTCTAAAACCCCATCCTCTCAATAACTCTATATAAGTACAGCATCTCTAAAACCCCATCCTCTCAGGTAACTCTATATAAGTATACAGCATCTTTAAAACCCCCATCCTCTCAGGTACAACATCTCTAAATATCCTCTCAATAACTCTATATAAGTACAACATCTCTAAAACCCCATCATCCCAGTAACTTTATAAGAAGTACATCTCTAAAACCCCATCCTCTCAATAACTCTATATAAGTACAACATCTCTAAAACCCCATCCTCTCAATAACTCTATATAAGTACAACATCTCTAAAACCCCATCCTCTCAATAACTCTATATAAGTACAACATCTCTAAAACCCCATCCTCTCAATAACTATATAAGTACAACATCTCTAAAACCCCATCCTCTCAATAACTCTATATAAGTACAACATCTCTAAAACCTCATCCTCTCAATAACTCTATATAAGTACAACATCTCTAAAACCCCATCCTCTCAATAACTCTATATAAGTACAACATCTCTAAAACCCCATCCTCCCAGTAACTCTATATAAGTTCAGCATCTCTAAAACCCCATCCTCTCAATAACTCTATATAAGTACAACATCTCTAAAACCCCATCCTCTCAGGTAACTTTATATAAGTACTGCATCTCTAAAACCCCATCCTCCCAGTAACTCTATATAAGTTCAGCATCTCTAAAACCCCATCCTCCCAGTAACTCTATATAAGTTCAGCATCTCTAAAACCCCATCCTACCAATAACCCTATATTAGAACAACCTCCCCACCAGACCATCCTTTCAATATCTCTTTAATATACACTAAGCTGCTCCTCATTTCACTTTTTCAAAACATCCAAATAAATAGAAAAAATTTCTGTAGCAAAGCAACTCCTGATTGGTTGAAAAATGTAAGGAAAGTGGAGCTGCTATTATAAATGTTACCTGTTTTCTGATTGGTATATATTATATCAATGAACACATTATTAAATTTTACAAAGTAAAATAATGCATTAATAATTTAAAATGCTGAATCAGCATGATATTTAATGGTACTTTGGTATGATTAGAGTCAATCATTTGAAAAGCATCTGAATTCATATGTATCAATTCACGTCAAAACTGCTGAGGGTTAAAATATGGACATTTGACAGAAAAATAAGATGTTCAAACCTATGATTTGTGTTTATTTTCTGTCTGCTGAAAGAACGATTAACAGATCCAAGTATAATATATAGGTCAATACTGGCTTGAAAGAAGAGATATACAGGAATATGTTAACATTGCCACCGAATCCCAGATCTGTGCTTGATTTTCATAAGTTTGGACAATGGTACGGAATAAATACAGGAACGCCAAAGTGTTTGACACAAATGTACGGACAAAACCCCTATAATTTATGCAAAAAGTTGTAAATTTCAAACAAAATTCAGTACTTTCCAAATCTTTTACATGACACAATGTATCCACTATTTTTTTTTTTTTGAATGCTGAAAATTTGTCTTTCTGCAGTCCTCCATGTAAAACTCCTAACAAAGCCAAGAGACAATTAAATAACACATGTCATGACTTCCCTAAACAATAGGTTATCAATAAACATACAATAACAAATCTTCAAAGTTAGTACCACATATCATACAGGTGACTTAACGAGAAAAAACAGCATATCTTTACTTTTATCGCTCCTTGATCTAAATCCATCACATCAATTCATGTTAATTATTCATGAGATAACCTATTTATAGAATAGTCAAAGCAAACTATTGAACATGGGATGTTAAGAGACCAAGTATTTTTATTCAATGAGCCAGCTTACTCCAAATAGCAGGTAATGATAACAAATAGATGTTATCAGATAAAAACGATGCAGAGTCGAAGGGTTAAGAGAGATTTTTCTCAGGCCTTGTATTTTCTCAGAGTACCTGCACACTTCAAATAAAAAAGGTGGTGCAGAGATCATGTGAGAACAGGTAACAAAAAGTGACACAGAGATCATGTGACCAGTAGTAAAAGGTGACACAGAGATAGATCATGTGACAGGTAACAAAATTTGACAAAAGATCATGTGACAGATAACAAAAAGTGGCACAGAGATCATGTTACCAGAAACAAAAGGTGGTAGAGAGATGTGACAGTGAAAAAAGGTGGCACAGATCATGTGGGAGGTAACAAAAGGTGGCACAGAGATCATGTTACTAGTAACAAAAGGTGGCAGAGAGATGTGACAGGGAAAAAAGGTGGCACAGACCATGTGACAGGTAACAAAAGAAGGCATAGAGATAATGTGACAGGTAACAAAAGATGGATAGAGATCATGTGACAGGTAACAAAAAGTGATACAGAGATCGTGTGACAGGTAACAAAAGGTGATGCAGAGACCATGTGACAGGTAACTAAAAGTGGCATAGCGATCATGTGACAGATAACAAAAGATGGCAAAGAGATCATTTGACAGGTAAAAAAAGGTAATACATAGACCATGTGACAGGTGACAAAAGGTGATACAGAGATCATGTGACAGGTAACAAAGAGTGGCATAGAAATCATGTGACAAGTAACAAAAGGCGATTCAGAGATCATCTGATAGGTAACAAAAAGTGGAATAGAGATCTTGTGACAGGTAACAAAAGATGGCATAGAGATCATGTGACTTGTAACAGGTGGAACAGAGAAGTTTAAATCCATGTAATCAGATAGGCCATTTATATATACATAAAGTACATTGTAGTAAAAAACAAGAGACCCAATGGGCCTTAAAGGTCACCTGAGAAAAATTTCGTGTCAAGTTTGCTTAAAATTAGTCTGGTGGTCCTTGGGAAGTCGAAAATGTTTAAAATTTGACAAAAAACTTTTATTTTCTGTTTACTTAGGTATCTGTGACTTTGACCTTTGATCCCATGACCTTGAAATTTTGTCAAAATGATCCTTAAGTAATTCCTAACAACTTTCTCATATATCTTTGTATACAAAAGTCAATCAGTTTTGAGTTATTGAACAATTTGTAATACAATTGTACCCTGCCTTATTGAAGCGTTCCCTAGTGGCTCGTTTATGGACAACTTTCATTTTCGTTTGCAAACTTTGTAGATATTGACTTTACAATCATGCATACAAAATTTGAAAGTCATCTAATCATTGGTTCACGAGAAGAAGATTTTTAAAGATGTACCAAGTTTTGGTCCTTTTGGCGCCCCTATGGGTCCTACCCCTTTTCATGCTCAAACATTATGCAGCTTCACATGGGGATACTACATGCCAAGTTTGGTTAAGATTGGGCCACTGGTTCTTGAGAAGAAGTCGAAAATGTGTAAATGTTAACAACGGATGATACACAATGGACAAAGACACACAAAAGACAATTGCAATAGGTCACTTTGGCTCATTGTAACCTAAAAAAATGAAATCTTTTTTTTTTTGGTAAACACAGCTATGGCCCTAAGAGAACATCAAACTCATCATTTAAAAATTAGTTGAATTCTCAAAATGTCAAAGTCAGGTTCAAAGCTATGTGAGTACCCTAAGTCATTTGATGTACCTGTTAATATATTCAATAATTTTTGAATAAAATCATATTAGTAATCAAAATTTAGATTTTTGCCAACTATTTCAAAATATTATAAGTGAGAATGACAGTTAAGAATAGAAAAAGATTGGTGCTCACATTTTGAGGACATTTAAATCAATTAAGTTACCTGGAGGTTTGTTGATATAAAATTTAAAAATGTTTATACAAGATTCCGTGGGAACTCCAACAAACTTTTCCACTCTTCTTGTCAGTACATCAAAAGATGTTGGCATATCTAATGAACCGGAATCACAGTAGACAAAATTCGGAATACATGATATACACACAGTTCACACCTAATATACCGCCACCTTTTGTTTTCCTGAATTTTGGCAGTATAACGGGTTTGTCATTGTATTCAGGTTTACTATTTTCGAGGTGTGGTCGTTTTCATCTTGAAATGTCTTTAATCCCTGTTGTATATCATATCCAATATACAACTCACTATCGTAAATTTGGATATTTTGTCTGTTGTTTAAGTTTGGACAATTTGGTCACCCTATTAAAATGGCCAAAATTAAACCGCCCAAACTATGTAGCAGAACATGTTCAATGACAGGAAAATCTAGATATTTAGATCTGTTTCTAATACTAACCCGGAATAATTTCTAATGTTAACTTTCATCGTTTTTTTTTTTAAAATAACTCTTTGACAGATGGGTAATACAAAGGCTTTATGTTACATATCTCATCTACTCATAAATTGATAATTGCTGTGTAAACACACGATGTGTCAATTTTCTCCAACTTTCAGGGAAACGCAGTTTGAAACTTATTACACTCTTAAGCTGGTCCCCCTTCTGACTT
This sequence comes from Atrina japonica, assembly GCA_030159075.1. Taxonomy (NCBI): domain Eukaryota; kingdom Metazoa; phylum Mollusca; class Bivalvia; order Pterioida; family Pinnidae; genus Atrina; species Atrina japonica. Next base: position 294,440 of record BROG01000364.1, read on the forward strand.
CTACACTTTGTTCATACAAACAGATACCAGTTTATGACACTTGATATTTGAGTTATCTCCCTTTGAAGTTGAAGGATATAAAGTTGGCTAACAGTTTTACTCACAGCTGTTTTTACATCTGGTCTGGTGATATTTTTGAGGGATTTAATATGTAAAATTGACCATTTGTACCAGTGAATCAGCGGCGGTATGCGGGTTTTGGCATTACAGTGAGGGAATTATATGGGAGGAAATCCTTCTTCAAGAAATAGCAGCGTTATTCGGGTTTGGCATTATAACAGAGGGCGTTATAACGAGGGTGAACTGTATATATATATATATATATATATATATATATATATATATATATATATATATATACTTAAAGTCAGTGCATATTTTACAACAAAACAACAATCTTTTCTTTATATACTTCTTATAAAGTTGTTACCAAGTCATTTCCAATTAAATTTCAATATAATTTTCACTATTAACCATTTATGCTTTGAAGTTTCACTGATAAATTTGGCAGGATACAAAGTTTTAATGTCTCATTTTAATATGCTCTAATAGGGAATTGTGACATAAAAATTGATTTTCCTTTAGAATTACTCAATCATTAAAACCAAATTGTTACATTATGAACAAATGTACAATGAAAGTTAGATATTTAAAGTTAGAGTTTAATGGTGTAAGTTTGTTTAAAGTTATTGTAGAATTGACTCCCCATGAATGGTTTAATATCAAATACAAAATATATATATATATATATATATATATATATATATATATATATATATATATATATATATATATATATATATACCGTATAAATATATATATATATATATATATATATATATATAAAACAAAACACAGTTTCCTTTTTTTTATCTCTCTCTCACTTTTGTCACTCTGCTAACATACACACACAGACAAACATATACACACACAGACTGACAGACACACACACACAGGCTGACAGACAGATTGACACACATACACACAGACAAACACACAGAGACAGACAGACAGACACATAGACAGACAGACAGACAGACAGACAAACACAAATGGAGACAGGCAGACAGACAGATACACACACACACACACACACACACACTGACAAGACACACATAGGCTGACAGACAGATTGACAAACAGACATGGTTTGGCACTTAACTCAACCTTACTATTTCTATATGCAATACCATATTGGACCTGACCTAATTTTCACAAAATATATAGGAATATAAGATATGTTATGCCTGTGTATAGATCTTATTTCTTATTGTGCGTTAGGTACAAGAGTGTAAATGTAGAAAAATTGAAAGAATGTTTTTGGTAAACACAGCTAATGCTCCTTTATTTCAACAAAATATTCAGATTTTACATAAAAAAATGGTTAAAATGCCATCTCTCTACATATCAGGAAGTATATTTTAAGTAAAAACCCAGACTTACGTATCAAGATTTGAATATGTTTTGAAAGTTAATGTTCTCATTTTTTTTCAATATCTGACCTATATGCACTTGAATTTTAAAGGATAATGATAGCGAGCTATTTGTGGCAATGAACCTTCTAGAGATACCATAAAACCATTTTGCAAGTCTTGGTAAGTGTATCACTGATATGACTGTTACACCCATATCTTGGAATGGCTTATCAATCTGTAAACATTTGGCAAACACTGTCAAAATTTTTACAATGCGTATCAAATTTGCTGCTACAAAGTAGCTGTAGAACTTTTTAATTATTATTTTTTATAATTTTTTCTCTCTATACATTGTAATAATAATAAGAACATGCATTCTGAGAGTACTGATGAATCAAAACATGTCTGTTTCCTGTGAAATGATTATCAAGCTTTCAGATAGTACACATCAAAACATGTCAGTTTCCTGTGAAATGATTATCAAGCATTCATAGAGTACACATCAAAACATGTCTGTTTCCTGTGAAACAATTAGCTAGCATTCAGAGAGTACACATCAAAACATATCTGTTTCACATATCTGTTTCCTGTGAAATGATTATCAAGCATTCAGAGAGTACACATCAAAACATATCTGTTTCACATATCTGTTTCCTGTGAAATGATTATCAAGCATTCAGAGAGTACACATCAAAACAGATGTTTCACATATCTGTTTCCTGTGAAATGATTATCAAGCATTCAGAGAGTATGCATCAAAACATATGTTTCCTGTGAAATGAGTGCCATAAATTTTGATATGTGCTATGGACTGACACCATTGTAGTGAGGGTTCTTTTATATATATATGTCAAATTTTCAGGAGCCGACCTGGCTCAGTGGGTAGTGCGCTCAAATCTTGATTGTGAGTTCGAGTCCAGCCAGAGGCAGGATGGTTTCCTGTCCTTCAGATTGAAACAGTAAAAACTGCGTTCCCGTGTCACAGTAGGTGTTGGCATGTTAAAGAACTGTCACCACTCAATGGCCATAAATGCTGAGCATAGGCCAAAATTTGAATCCCTTCATTGGCATTGGTGATGTCTCCATATGAGTGAAAGACTCTTGAGTGGGACGTTAAACAACAATAAATAAAAAAACAAATCAAATTTTCGGGATGACCTGTCCCTTCATTAGGACAAAACAATTAAAATAACATGAAAAAACGTACACATACACACTCTCACGCAAACATCCACTCACACACCCACACAACCGGAAAGTGAAAGAAATGCTACAGTTTACAAATGCTACATTTGATAATGCAATAAATAAATGAAAATTGAAATCAAACAAAAGGATAACTAAAAAACTACTAAACTAAGCTCAAACTACCAACGAAATGTGAATCAAACTAGATCTGAGTGAAAATAACAAGAAACAACAGACAGTTATTCTGTCCGTGTCGTTAGTCATTTTAGTGCTTTATATATATTCTTTTCTCGACTTGTATCTATTACTTAGATCTGACACCCTAGGATATATAGTGTTGTTGATTTTAGTGCTTTGTATATATATATATATATATATATATATATATATATGAAAATAACAATCTGTTTACTGATTTATTTAGTATATAGCATTACAATAAAAAAAAATGGTAAAATGTAGAATGTGAAACTATACACATTGCCAAAGTATCAGTGTACAAGACCTCACATCGCCAAAATATCAGTACACAAGATCTCACATTGCCAAAGTATTAGTGTACAAGACCTCACATTGCCAAAAATTCCCATTTTCATGTACCCTAGAATCACTTCAAAATAGGCAGATAAATTCTAGTAGAATATTAAACAAGGGAAATAAAAAATACTAAAATATCTCTATGAATAACTTAAAACTATGAGAACAAACAATCATTTAACACCTGTGCACTTATTCACCTTCTTCCCTTCAACTGACAGATTTTTCAACAGTAAACAACAAAGCCTGCAAGCCACATTTTTTCTTTATACAGAAAGTCGACAATTTGACAAATAAAACCAAAAAGTTCAAAGAAAACAAAAAATCAAATTAATTTGTCTTCTTTCAGTTCTCCAAGGTTTTTTTTCCCTCGCTACACAATAACAAGAAATGCTTTAGACTCCAAACTGACGCAAAAAGTCCTGTCATCTGATCTTGACCTGACACACACACATTTTTTTTCCGGGTCCAAAGCACAAGGCACACTACGGAAAGCATGGAAATGTCTTCTGATAATTCTAACCCCTCCTCCAAATTTCTAAGCGGCACTCTTATTCATCTTGCTTACAATCAAGCAAGTATTGTTTTCTAGCTGCCATTTAAAGTTAATCTAATGACTTCCCTGACCTTGATGACCCCAAGCCAATCTGTCAAAATGTGTTTTTCTCTAATTACTGCGAGTTTATCCTAATTACACAATGCACCATAACACACTGTCTGATGCATCTGAGCTATAGCAATCTTATCAAGTTTTTGTTAGATTTTATGCACATTTTTTTAACTGGTGCTTTGACCAAGTTATTTACAGTGGTATTTGCATTTCATATTTTTACCCCCCTTTGTTGTCCCAAACTAAACACAAATTGAATATATTTTTTTAAAATGGGTTATCACAAAGGGCGAGTAATTAGGTATGCCACCTAGCCAGGCATCAAAAGCTTAGCACATCTATAATTTACTGAGATGGGTAGGCAGGTAGTTAAACTCCATTAGTCACTTACATTTATATATCTTGAGTGGGAGAGAGACCTGTAGTTAAACTCCAGTAGTCAGGTAAATCTATATATCTTGTGTGGGGAGAGACAGGTAGGTACTCCAGTAGTCAGGTAAATCTATATATCTTGTGTGGGGAGAGACAGGAAGGTACTCCAGTAGTCAGGTAAATCTATATATCTTGTGTGGGGAGAGACAGGTAGGTACTCCAGTAGTCAGGTAAATCTATATATCTTGTGTGGGGGAGAGACAGGTAGTTAAACTCCAGTAGTCAGGTAAGTCTATACATCTTGTGTGGGGGAGAGACAGGTAGTTAAACTCCAGTAGTCAGGTAAGTCTATCTATTTTGTGTGGGGGAGAAAAGGTAGTTAAACTCCAGTAGTCAGGTAAGTCTATATATCTTGTGTGGGGGAGAGACAGGTAGTTAAACTCCAGTAGTCAGGTAAATCTATATATCTTGTGAGGGGGAGAAAAGGTAGTTAAACTCCAGTAGTCAGGTAAGTCTATATATCTTGTGTGGGGGAGAGACAGGTAGTTAAACTCCAGTAGTCAGGTAAGTCTATATATTTTGTGTGGGGGAGAAAAGGTAGTTAAACTCCAGTAGTCAGGTAAGTCTATATATCTTGTGTGGGGAGAGACATGTAGTTAAACTCCAGTAGTCAGGTAAATCTATACATCTTGTGAGGGGGAGAAAAGGTAGTTAAACTCCAGTAGCCAGGTAAGTCTATATATCTTGTGTGGGGGAGAGACAGGTAGTTAAACTCCAGTAGTCAGGTAAATCTATATATCTTGTGAGGGGGAGAAAAGGTAGTTAAACTCCAGTAGTCAGGTAAGTCTATATATCTTGTGTGGGGGAGAGATAGGTAGTTAAACTCCAGTAGTCACTTACATTTATATATTTTTGGGGGGGGGGGGGGGGGGGCAGGAAGTTAAACTCCAATAGTCACTTACAATTACATGTACAGTAAAATCTGCTATAGCAGCCACCTCTATATAACGATTACCTGTCTATAAAGGCCAGTTTTGAAAAGTACCATGACTGCATACTTGAACTTAATTAACCTGTGTATAAGGGTCACCTGCACATAAATGCCAATATTTTCTGGTCCCTTGGGAGGACCCTATATACAGGTTTCACTGTATTTATATTTGATTTGGGAGAGACAGGTAGGTACTCCAGTAGTCAGGTACATCTATATCTTGTGTGGGGAGAGTGAGATTAGATAGTTCATCTCTAGTAGTCAGGAAAGTCTATATCTCTTGTGTGGGGAAAGGTAAAAAAAAAAGGCCAACTTACATTTTAAGAACTTTATCTTTCCCACCGCTGGCTACTCTCTGTCCATCAGGGCTCCAGTCAACAGCATACACCTTCAAAAAGTAAAAACCATTTACAGTCACAACAACAAACACTGCAAGGCAAGTAGAGATTCAAGAGTTACCTCACTTTATTGTTGTAAGAGTTATCTTTCTTTGCACTAGTAACCCTTATTTTAAATGTCTTGCTATATTAAAGAGGTTGATTTTTCAACACATCATTAGAAAAAAAAACCAATTAGTTTTATAATGGTTCTTTTTATTCAGCTCAGGTAAACTAATGACTAAAACTGCCAACTAGTTCGATAGTTAACAAGCATTCTGAGCATTGAAGAATCTATACATGTTCCATTTATGAATGTCGAGCATTTACAAAACTTGCACAGAAAATTTAACCAGACATAACTGTACATTGTATTGCTGGATACAGACAGACATACAGAATGACCAAAGGACTGATGGACACAGATGACAGACAGACAGAAAGACTGGAGGTCTGATGGACACAGACAGAAGGATTGATGGACACAGATAGAATGACAGAAGATACAGATAAACAGATAGACATACAGACACACAGAAAGACAGATTGGAGGTCTGATGGACACAGACAGAAGGACTAATGGACACAGATAGACTGACAGAAGATACAGACAGACAGATAGACAGACAGACAGACTGGAGGTCTGATGGACACAGACAGAAGGACTGATGGACACAGATAGACTGACAGAAGATACAGACAGAAGATACAGACAGAAAGATAGACAGACAGACAGACAGACTGGAGGTCTGATGGACACAGACAGAAGGACTGATGGACACAGATAGACTGACAGAAGATACAGACAGAAAGACAGACAGAAAGACTGGAGGTCTGATGTACACAGACAGAAGGACTGATGGACACTGATACTGACAGAAGATACAGACAGACATAAAGACTGGAGGTCTGATGGACACAGACAGAACGACTGATGGACACAGATAGACTGACAGAAGATACAGACAGACAGACACAGAAAGACAGACTGGAGGTCTGGTGGACACAGAAGGACTAATGGACACAGATAGACTGACAGGAGATCAGACAGACAGATAGACTGACAGACACACAGAAAGACTGGAGGACTGATTGACACAAACAGAAGGACTGATGGACACAGAGAGACTAAAAGAAGATACAGACAGACAGATAGATTGACAGACAGATAGACTGGAGGTCTGACACAGACAGAAGGACTGATGGACACAGATAGACTGACAGACACAGAGAAGACTGGAAGTATTATGGACACCGACAGAAGGACTGATGTACATAAATTTGTTGGTTGTATAGTTGTTTAACGTCCCATTCAATAATCCTTCACTCATATGAAGAAGTCACCAAATGCACTGAGCCAGGCCAGCTCATGGAAACAGACTCACAGAAGACATAGAGATACAGATAGACAGGAAGACTGATGGACACAGACAGACTGAAAGAAGGATTGATGGACACAAACAGACTGATGGAATCAAACAGACTGACAGACAGAAGGACTGATTGACACAGACCTACAGAGGGACTAATAGACACAGACTAACAGAGGGACTGATGGACACAGGCAGACTGACAGAAGGACTGATGGACACAGACAGACTGACAGAAGGACTGATGGACACAGAAAGACTGACAGAAGGATTGATGAACACAGACTGACTGACAGAAGGACTGATGGACACAGACAAACATATAGAAGGACTGATGGACACAGACAAACTTATAGAAGGACAGATAGACACAGACAGACTGACAGCAGGACTGATGGACACAGACAGACTGACAGAGGGACTAAAGGACACAAACTAACAGAAAGACTGAAGGACACAAACTAATAGAGAGACTGGTGGACACAGACATACTGACAAAAGGACTAAAGGACACAGACAGACTGACAGAAGGACTGATGGACGCAGACAAACTGATAGAAGGACAGATGGACAAGACTGATGAACAAAGATAAAACCTATACATCCTCCCCAGCAGAAAGCAAACCATAACTCTTGTTACATGATTTTTGATCATTATAATTTTAAAGATGAAGTTCCTTTGATAAAAACATAACTACTTATTGTGATTTACAAACAGGATGAAACTCTTATCAGCGAGAAACTGTACTTAAGTTTTTGTTTTTATTTTAAACATTTTCTTTCCTTTGTGAAAGGTCAAAAGAAATGGAAATAGCTGAAATGAAATGCTGCATATTGAAAGCTCAGAGCAGAAATTTCCGGAAGAAATTTAAAATAATTTCATATTTCATATTATGTATATGGTTACATGTACATGTATGTATAATTAGAATTCAAAACTGTTTGCATGTCTTGTACAAAATCTTGTTGTCGTCAGCATTCAGAATATGTATTTTGACATGCAGTAGAACTTCGGTGAGTTCAAGGGACCACCTGGAAAAGTTCCACTCATGGATGGTAACTGAGAACCATAAGTTTTTAGTTTCACAGGTTCTGTAAAGTGTATATGACTGCTTCGAAACCATTTAAGACATGTATGGTCATTATGATTAATAATTAGTGCTAAATTGTTGTGATATTAAAACAATGAGTGTTTATGAGAAGGAGAAAAATTATTATGGGGCGACTTTGTACACATACGCAAATTTTGACTTCGATTTCTATGTAGAAATTTTCATTGTTTTTATAGAAATGGGCCAAAAAATATATTCGAAACATCGAGAAATTCGACTCATAAAAATTTGAATTATAAAATGTTTATAAAATAAATTTAAATAACAAAATTATTCAGGACTTTGTGAATAGTTCGAAACATCGATAAATTCAACTGACTGTATTTTGACCTAGGACTAGGATCCCTATAAGTCCTACTGTAATAAGTCCCACTGTATGACCTAGGACAAGGATCCCTATAGGTCCCACTGTATGACCTAGGACTAGGATCCCTATAAGTCCCACTGTATGACCTAGGACTAGGATCCCTATAGGTCCCACTGTATGACCTAGGACTAGGATCCCTATAGGTCCCACTGTATGACCTAGGACTAGGATCCCTATAAGTCCCACTGTAATAAGTCCCACTGTATAACCTAGGACTAGGATCCCTATAGGTCCCACTGTATGACCTAGGACTAGGATCCCTATAAGTCCCACTGTAATAAGTCCCACTGTATGACCTAGGACAAGGATCCCTATAGGTCCCACTGTATGACCTAGGACTAGGATCTCTATAAGTCCCACTGTAATAAGTCCCACTGTATATGACCTAGGACTAGGATCCCTATAGGTCCCACTGTATGACCTAGGACTAGGATCCCTATAGGTCCCACTGTATGACCTAGGACTAGGATCCCTACAAGTCCCACTTTAATAAGTCCCACTGTATGACCTAAGTTTAGGATTATGTCCTGGTCTTGGATCCAGATTACTTATCGTAACAAAGATGACCTTTTTCTTTCTCTAAGAATTTTTTTTGGTACTTTTTTCAAATTTTCTTGTCAATTTCACAGACACACGGCTGCAAGACTCCTAAACTGGATTTTATAAAGTTATAACTTACCTCGTCAGCGTGTCCAGGTAAATCCAGGAGAATCTTTTTTTGTTTGATGTCCCACACTTTCAGCGTGGAGTCGGAACTTCCGCTACAAAGTAAGCGACTATCAGCTGACCATGTCAACTGATATACCCTGTTCACATGACCTCGGAGAGTGGCAATAAACCTGAAATATATATCACATAATACAGTAAACATCATCTTGACCTAGATTGGTCATCTACCAATTCATCATGGACATATGCCGTTATATATCTATCCAAACACAAAAAAATTCCGATATATACACATATAAAGTCTTCTTTTCTGACTTTGATCAATTTTTGAAACTGTCTTGAGATATATGTGTAAAACTTTCGTGGAAAATGCCTTGCTGGAACCTATGCTGAGTTTGCCAGTTTACTTGCGGAAGACCGGTGATCTCTTCCTGGTGACCAGGTTTGCTCCACTACCAATAATAACCAATATCTAGCAACGTAAATACTCACTAATAACCTAAACTTAGCAACATTTACTCTCACTACTACTAGCCTCTACTTAGCAACATAAACACTCACTAATAACCACTACCTAGCACTTTAACTCTCATTAATAGCCTCTACTTAGCAACATAAACACTCACTAGTAACCTCTACTAAGCAACATAAACACTCACTTATAATCTCTACCTAGCAATGTTAACTCTCATTAATAGCCTCTACTTAGAAACATAAACACTCACTAATAATGTCAACCTAGCAACATATACACTCACTACAAGCATCTACTTAGCAACATAAACACTCACTAATAATGTCTACCTAGCAACATATACACTCACTACAAGCATCTACTTAGCAACATAAACACTCACTTATAATCTCTACCTAGCAAAATAAAAACTAATTAATAGCCTCTGGCTAGCAACTTAAACACTCACTAATAACCTCTACCTAGCAGTGTTAACTCTCATTAATAGCCTCTACTTAGCAACATAAAAACTCACTAATAATATCTACCTAGCAACATTTTTTCTCACTAATAGCCTCTACCTAGCAACATAAACACTAACAATTTACCTCTAATTAGCAACATAAACACTTACTGATAGATTCTGCCAGGCAACATAAATACTCACTAATAACCTCTATTTAGCACCATAACTGGTATTGATATCTTTCAGGGATGAATCACTACTACTAATTACCTGCATCATCATGTGACAAACTTGAACCAGTGTCCCATGGGAACAAATCATTATTATAATTACCTATATCCCCCCGGGAACAAATCATCACTTTTAATTACCTGCATCCTCTGTGAACAAATCATCACTTTTAATTACAGGTAGCCTCAGGGAACAAATCATAATTAACTATATCCCCAGGGAACAAATCATCACTTTTAATTACCTGTATCCCCAGGGAACAAATAGTCACTTTTAATTACATATATCCCCAGGGAACAAATCATCACTTTTAATTTAACAAATTATCACGACTAATTACCTATATCCTCAGGTAACAAATTTTTATTACTAATTACCTGTATCCCCAGGTAACAATTTTTTATTACTAATTACCTATATCCTTAAGTAACAAATTGTTATTACAAATAGCATGTATTCTCATGTATCAAATTTTTATTACTAATTACCTGTATCCTCAAGTAACAAATTGTTATTACTAATTACCTGTATCCTCAAGTAACAAATTGTTATTACTAATTACCTATATCCTCAAGTAACAAATTGTTATTACAAATAGCATGAATTATTCTCAGGTATCGAATTGTTATTATTGATTACCTGTATCCTCAGGTAACAATTACTAATATCTACAGGTTATAATAACAAGAGGCTTACAAGAGCCTGTATCGCTCACCTGGCTGTCACCTGGAATAGGACCTCGACCTACCAGAAACATGTTTGAAACAGGTCCATCCATACAAACATTGTGACAAAGTTTGATTCTTATTGGGATAGGGGTTCCAAAGTAAAAAAAATGAAAATGTGTTTACCCATAGGGTCAAATGTTAATTTATATTCCCTGTTGGCAGCCAACTTGGATGAGGTGTGAACATGAAAAACACATTTTATACAGGGGACCACCAAACAACTATTGTGACCAAGTTTGGTTCCAATTTGGCTTAGTAGTTTCAGAGAAGTGTTCCCATATGGTCCAATGTTAATCTATATTTCCTGTTGTCGACCATCTTGGATAGCACCGGGTCCTGCACGACAAACTTTTTAATTGGGTCAATCCAAGGACCATTATGACCAGATTTGGTTTCAATTGGGATAGTAGTTCCAGAGAAAAAGATATGTAAATGTCTTTTCCCATTGCGGCCAATGTTAAATAATGTTCCCTGCTGGCAGCCATCTTGGATAAGGTGCCAATCTGAAAACCACCTTTTCTATATGGGACTACCCTGACTATTGCGACCAAGTTTAGTTCCATCTCGCTCAGTAGTTTCAAAGGAGAAGATATTTGAAAGTGTTCCCATATGGTCCATTGTTAATCTATGGTTCTGCTGGCAGCCATCTTGGAGAGCACCTGGTCCTGCTGAACACATTTTTAAAATGGGTCCACCAAGGGACAATTATGACCAAGTTTGGTTTCAATTGGGATAGTAGTTCCAGAGAAAAAGATATGTAAATATGTTTTCCTATAGGGTCCAATGTTAAATTATGTTCCTTGTTGGTGGCCGTCTTGGATGAAAACCACCTTTTTTACAGGAGACCACCCAAGGACTATTGTGACCAAGTTGGGTTCCAACTGGCTCAGTAGTTTCAGAGGAGGAGATTTTGAATGAAAGTTTACACCGGACAGACGGATTGACAGACGACGGATGCAAAGTGATGGCAAAAGCTCACGCTGGCTTTAGCCAGGTGAGCTAAAAGTTTCTTTTCTATTATGACTGGTTGAACAAAGTTCAAATCAACACATTAGTCTTCTATCATTTGAAACAACACTTTATCAATATTTTATACAAAATATTACATACAGAATATTACAAACAGAAACTTTTCAAGAGGTAGACAAAATACAGGTGAAATCAATTTGTATGTCAACCCTTTACCACTGCAGGTATTGTCTCACCTTTACTATTAAATATTTTGCCTCCATCTGAATTCAACTTACTATGCTCTTTACTATGGAGGTAGATTTAAAATGAAAGTGATATTCATGGACTTAAAAACAGGTGAAAAATACTTTTTTCCCACATAAAAACTGTATCTCCTGAAACCAACTTATGGTGAATTTAATACAGGCAGAGTGTAGTTTTATGCAGATCTGTAAAAATTCAAATCAATGAAAAATATTCAAGAAACAGAAAACTGTCACAGGTAAATTAACATACTTTCCGGTTTTTCCATCCCATATCTTCACAGATTTATCAAAGGAAGCGCTAGCGATGATGCGTGTGTCAGGCGAAAACTGAACATCATTGATCAGTTGCTGATGGCCTGTCATTCTAGAAATCGGTTTCTTTTCATCTTCAGGCTGCCATAAATATATTGTGAAATCATCGGACCCAGATACAAGTCTCTCTGGTCCCTCTCCCTAAAAGTACAATGGAGAAAATTTAACAAAGGCTACCAGGAATAAATAAACTTCTACTTTTATTCTAGATTATATGTTTTGATAATTTTGTAATCATTTTTAAACTGGATTCAATGACAGATCTTGCACCATTTTTTGAATGGTCATGAATTAGGTAAAACTACAAATTATACTGAAATACAGCCTTTCCGCAGATATGTTACACTTACTTATGACCCCAAAGCTTTTTTAATTTTTTTTTTTATTTTAAGACAATAATTTTTTCCCATGTAATGTCTAATTCATATACAATGGTGGGCCATAGTAATCTTTTGATTAATTCTAAATTTTCTATAATGGAGGTTTCAAAGGATACCTGTATGTATGGTTTCAAGTAGGTACAATTACTTTTTGCCTGCAGTGTAATTTTGAACTTACAAAATCTAAAAATAGGAGGAAAATAAAAGAATCCGAGACATTATGGTAGAGGAGTTCTTTACCTTAGCTTTGTCATATCTTTCTTTTGCTTTCTGTGAGAGTGTGTCCGCTGGAAAATAGACAAAAAGAAAACCCATGAAAATACAAATCATAGGCACAACAATCTTTATGTTAATTTTGTTACACCACACTTGACAATTTTTAAGTCATATGGTGGCAGTCAGTTTCTAATGGTGAAAGACAGAACCTGGTTACAATGTACCCAGGAAGACACCACTGACGATCCGCAAGTAAACTGGCAAACTTTATTACAAAATCACCTTTGGTTCCTTATATCATATGGAGATGTCATGATCTGCAGGTGAAGTACTACAAATTTTGACCTCTTTTATCACACCTATCCCTTTTTCTCTCTCTCCTCTGTCTGTCTGTCTCTTTCTGCCCTGTCTCTCTCTCCTCTGTCTGTCTCTTTCTGCCCTGTCTCTCTCTCTCTGTTTCTCTCTCTCTCTCTTCTGTTGATCTGTCTCTCTCCCTGTCTCTCAGATGCCAGTGTAGGAACTATAATCATATGCATCTGATTTACTGGTAAATACAAAATCTCTTACTCTCTCATTATACACTGAGAAACATATGAAACTCAAGGTGTATATTGATTTCTCTAATCCTTTCTTTTTCTCTTACACACAAATTTATTCATGGAAACTGCTAGTACATGGATCAAACTTGTACAAATATAAATATGACATGAAAAAAAATATATCAGTAAACTACAAATATTATCATCACATTTACCTAGCCATATCTCTATCACTTACTTAGGGGCCATTCCAGTATAAATGTTTATATATATATATATGTTTATATAATATAAATATATATATATAAAAGACATAAACTATACATGTATGTCTGTCACCTATTTAGATAATTTCCATATAAACATCTTTCTCTCTTCTCTTTCCCTTTTCAATCCGACACTCTCTCAGACACACATTTTCTGCTAATTCTCTAAGTGCCCATCAGTTGTTTCTATTTATAGCCTGAAGCTGAGTGCTATGAATGAGTCAACTAGCCTCAGGGAAATATGATCTTTTAGACACTTTGTCGCGGAAGTCACATATATACATTTATATATATGTTATCAGCTGATGACAACACAATACTAATCGGAGCTTCCTGTAATCTGGTGAACTGTTATTGCAGTGTAACAATCAACTGAATTTGGTATGTATGCTTAAAATGGAATCCTCCTTATCCAGGGATAATAGCGAATACCATAAAAATCAGATAAAAATATCTTTGTATGTTGTTCTTTGTGTGTGCTGACCAAGTGTCTCTCACATTAATACATCAACACACACATGTACATTGTGTCTGTATCAAAACTTGTGTATCTACTTATGATAACGAGCAGAGAAAATTATGACAATTGGGGATATGGATTTAGAAAAATCTACGGTAAGTGTTTTCACACATCACAGATCTATAAATAGGAATACATGTAAGTGCTTGGAAATCTGCTGGACTCCTTTGTTCATGTTTGAGAGATTATTTCTCTGTAAGGTCTCCCTTCTGCATCACCAACTCAAATATTACCCAAAGCAATCATGTACAAATGCTGAGGACATTAAAATCTGAAAATTTGTTTGAAAGGAATACTTGAATGACATCCATGTAATATATGGAAGTCCAAATATTTGGGTATTATTTGCTGTGGGTAGGGGCGAAATAATTTTACTATTTGTTTTAGAATTTGTATAATTTAAACATATGAGCTACAAATGTATGAATGTTCCTTGGCAAACATTACATAGTTTCAAAAAGAGGTTGAAAATATCATTGTCTTGTATTTCACTTTGTACCTGCTTTTGCCTATAGATATACTCTTCAGATGGAATATTGTAGCTACCATAATATACAATATACTACCTGCAGATTCTACAAGTGAAAGTGCTTACAGAATAAAATACAAGACAATCCTATATGTTCAACCTCTTTATATACATTATCTTATGGTATTTTACAACTAAACTTTATTCTGTAAATGTATTGTTCTGATATAAACAAGAAAAACAGTAGAATGAGAGGAGACGGAAGGGACATCTTTATCGGATTTCATGACAGATGATATTGATTGGTGTCTGTGAATTTTAGTCTGTGTTGTCTCCCCTTATCTATTACCATCTCTCATGTCACGTACATAACTGTGTCTATATGAAGATATGCATCAAGTACTGGCTTACATTACACATGACACAACGTCAATTCCCAACAGAAGATACAGGCAGGGGGTTGATAGACCATTTTTGGGGGAGGGTCCTGTATCCTTCCTATTGGGAATTTTACGTTGCATTGGGTCAGACTGGGAAAAAAAAGTAACTATGGTCATTTAAGTCAAAAGAATAAAGCAGAAAACTTGTGATTAATTTGATAGCTTCTCTTATTGATTTCATCTGAAGACTTCAAAGTGCAGTTCACATATGTACTAAATTCTCTTTTTAATTGTTTAATACTGAATGTGAATGACATCGGGTGAACATAATTGGAAAATTTTTGCTCAAATTTGAGAAAAAATATTAGATTTTGCATTGGGAATGGGTTCTTTTATAGGACCCACATGTTGTGATATCAATCCCAGTAAAGGTCTCATGTCATTTTTTTCTTTTTTTATTTTAAAACAAACTTCACACATATATACATTTAATTCATCCAAAGTTATTATTAAATACCTTCCTTACATAAATATTCCAGCACATCAATATAAAATCAATATATTTTACATGGATAGTTCTGATGGAAATTTTAAGGTATGTGTCAATACTTGTATTTTCTTTTATTTCAGATTTTCATGGTTCTGTGTAACTGCTTACCCCTATTTTGAGACCTAGAAAAAGTGCATGATGGGAAGTGGTGGAAAGTGCTGCGCTAAGCGTTACTCAGCACTGCGTCATAACCGCGGTGCACAAACTGTCGTATTTATTATCATTACAGCTTTAAATATCCTTGATCTGTCTAGTGATTGGCTCTTATTTCACGATGTCGATGCAGCAGAGAAAGGTCTCGTGTTCGGACCACCGGAAAAGGCAATTCATACGTCACTATTAGTATTCTGCATCATAGGGAGCATTCTGTTTACATTTGAAATCTTAAACTTAGGAAAAGACATTTTCACTGAAAGGCCGTGGATGGACTTCGATGTTGCTTCGGCCATGATAGTGTGGTTTGAGGATATTCCTCAACTTAGCATCAGCTGTTACATAATAGCTTGCCGGGATGAAGCCATCAGTATATTCCAACTAGGCAAAGCCAGTGTTGTTATTCTTGGCGCTTTTATACGTATGATTATTGGAATAATCAGAGCTTGCCGACGACGTAAATCGGACAATTATCAAAAACTTGCTCAATGTACGTGGTTCAAGTTCATCATGTTTTTTGGGTTCTCTCTCATGATTGCCGGTTCCATCACCATTTTCATGTTCTCACAAACAACCATTAAACGTGACGGATCGCTGAGATTTCATAAAATCAATAACTTGTTTGAAGGGGAGTATGACGATGAAAAGTATTTTGAAAGAGTTGGTATCTATGGTGACATGGGTTTCCTTGGTAACAAGAATTCTGATTCTGAGGCAAGTGATATTAAGTCAAAGCCATGGATAAAGTTATTTGAAATTCACGACATTCGCCATTTAGAGACAACCATCACAGTGTCCCTTAGATATAATAATGAACTTAAGTCAAACTTTGCAATTACAAAAATACCAAACGACAAAGATAAAAATATGACTGAAGAATGCTTCCATAGCAACAGTACAACCATGATAGTCTCTAAGGATATAAATTGTCAGAAATTCTCATCTATCCCGTCATCTGACATATCTACGCTACTTCTTAGATTTAAGTATGTGGTACCAAGGAATCATCTAATTATGGGTGATATCGCATACAACAGAGTTATGGCTGTCAATGGTTCCTGTAAATCTGTGTCATCAATGAGTGATAAAGAATTGGCAATAAATGTGATGGCACCAAGATATTTTCAAGTCAATTCTCTTGACAAGGCCGAGGGATACCTTATTAATCGTGACGATCAAAATAAAGATTATTCATTTTACAGAGTTGGAGAAAGTCTAAAGGTTATAACTGAAGTATGGAAGACTGGATTTTTGGGATGTGAAAATTCAGGGAGCATTTCGCCAAATTTTGACTCATCAATTCAAATATCATGTTAAGACAACTTTATTATTGTTTTCACCAAAGTTGGAAAAATTCAAAAAAGGTACCTGTGTTGTTACATTTATAGCCCTGTGAATGCCCATTTACGCCCACATTTGTTTTAACTAATAATGTCAAATTCCCCACAGAAAGCTGTTACCGTAATAAATTTCAAACTTGTATTACTCACAAACAAAGCAACATATGGAGGTGTAATTTATGGAAAGATTAAATTTTTATATAAGCATGAAATATACCTGAAATCTACACAGGTCTGTATCACTTACCTCACATCTACACAGGTCTATATCATTTACCTCACATATACAAAGGTCTATATCATTTACCTCACATATACACAGGTCTATATCATTTACCTCACATATACACAGGTCTATATCATTTACCTCACATCTACATAGGTCCGTATCACTTAACTCACATCTACCCAGTATCATTTACCTCACATCTACACAGGTCTATATCATTTATCTCACATCTACACAGGTCTATATCATTTACCTCACATCGACACAGGTCTATATCATTTACCTCACATCTACACAGGTCTACATCATTTACCTCACATCGACACAGGTCTATATCATTTACCTCACAAATACACAGGTCTGTATCATTTACCTCACATCTACACAGGTCTATATCATTTACCTCACATCGACACAGGTCTATATCATTTACCTCACATATACACAGGTCTGTATCATTTACCTCACATCTACACAGGTCTGTATCACTCACCTCACATATACACAGGTCTATATCATTTACCTCACATTTACACAGGTCTGTATCATTTATCTCACATTTACACATGTCTGTATCATTTATCTCACATTTACACAGGTCTGTATCATTTATCTCACATTGACACAGGTCTGTATCACTTACCTCACATCTACACAGGTCTATATCATTTATCTCACATCTACACAGGTCTGTATCATTTACCTCACATCGACACAGGTCTGTATCATTTATCTCATATCTACACAGGTCTGTATCATTTACCTCACATCTACACAGGTCTGTATCATTTACCTCACATCTACACAGGTCTATATCATTTATCTCACATCCACACAGGTCTATATCATTTACCTCACATCTACACAGGTCTGTATCATTTACCTCACATCGACACAGGTCTGTATCATTTATCTCACATCCACACAGGTCTGTATCATTTATCTCATATCTACACAGGTCTGTATCATTTACCTCACATCTAGTGGTGATTCTTGTTCATCTTAATGTCACATTTAGACTAATCTTGGGAACTTGTATTTTTTGACCTCAAATGTCTCATTTAGATGTCTCATTTGTTGCCTGGTTTCTATTGTTCATATCTGAATGTGACATTTAGACTGGTGATTCTTGCTCATCCATAATGTCACATTCAAATGGGTATATTACTGATGTCACAGGTTACTAAATCTGTAGCAGTTTGACCAGTTTCCCCAAAATGTAAAATTTTGACCAATTGGGGTCAGTTTCTCCAAAATGTAACATTTTGACCAATTGGATTCAGTTTCCCCAAGATATAACATGTTGACCAATTGGGGTCAGTTTTCCTAAATGTCACAGTTTGACAGTTGATGATCAGTTGATGAATGTTTTCCTCGATGTCACAATTTGACAAATTGGCATTAGTTTCCCTTAATGTCAGTGTTTGATCATGTTTTATCAGTTTCCCAAAATGCCAACGTTTTACCAATTGGTGTAAGTTTTCCCTCATGTCTCCTACCATTTTCACTCACTACTAAAATCCATTAAGATGGGTTCCTGCAACATTTAATGCCTGTTAATTTCTAGGACCAAATAGTCTCATAACAAATACATTTAAATCTGTGATTAAAACTTTTCAGTTCGGAGATGATCGGCTGAGAGGGTACACAGATAATACGGATGCCGAGGGCACAAAAGTGGATAATGATGATGTAAATTCTAGCAAATATCAGATGAGCTTTAACAGGGTAAAATGCAGTATTACAGTATCTGAATTTTATTTTAAGTCATTATTTATATAACAATATTTTTACATTAAAAACTAATTAAATGTCTCATTAGATATATCACTTTATAGTTTACAAAATGCTAATAGATAAGGGGCCTGCACGGCTGAGTGGTCAAAGCATATTTAACCTTGTAGTCTCTTACCACTGGTCAGTATGGGTTTGAGCTGCACTGAAACCTAAGCTGATTTTGTGAGAAAGTTTGCCAGTTTACATTCGAAAGGATACTGGTTGCCTCTCTGATACATTGTATCCAGGTTCTCTTTTCCACTAAAAGAAACTAGCGGCCACCATATCACTAAAAAATTGTTGAGTGTGGTATCCAACATCAGTTAAAGAAACAAGAAAAAAGGTGATGATAATGAATGATGTCATTAAATGTACAAGGGTACAAAATAATAAAAGATTCAAAGTTTTTGGAAGTTTCTTATATTTATCAATACTAATATCTGGCCCAGGAATAGGGGAGGGGATTGAGGGGGACACTCCCATAAGCTCTCCTCATGTTTACAGTTGTGAGCTAAAAATGTTAATATAGAAAAGAGTAAACTAAAACTTATATTACTGGAAGAAAATATTTTCACCTTTAAATTTGGGTTCTATAAGTATCTATCTATACCTATCTATCTATCTGTTTGTTCATCTATCTATCTGCTTATCTATCTGTCTGCTTATCTATCTGTTCTGTTTAAAGAGCAATTTAAAGAGCACTCTGAGTGTAAAATGAAAATTCTGTATTTTTAGAACTAATCATTCTAAGAACAACATCGAAAACCCGATCAAAATCAGTGCACACATTTTCGAGATATTAGCGATAAACTGCAAAACTCACTTTTACAGATAGCTAAAGTAGCCAGAAAGAGGCAGAACTTTGTGTGACATCACAACGCGGACTCCTGTTGCGAAGTACGTTCTTCACTATAGGCTTTGTATCAGCGGTGCCTTAGGCGTGGACGGCAATTTGCTGGTTTATTGAATGACTATATTTTTGTTTATAATATTAATGTAGGAATAATTAATTTTTTTAACTATTGCATTAGTGATTTTTGTTTGGGAATTTTTAATTGATCAATGGAATGAGATTAAGTTGTAACATTTTCGTGTTAGGCAGCAATATTCTACATAAAGAAATCTAGCTTTTTTATTATTTATGAATCTATGCTTACCTCTCTGTGTAAAATAGCATAATTGTCATCCAGGGAAACAAAATAATAATTAAAATATAAATTTTGCAGAATCAAATTTTAAAAACAAATTAATTGAATTACTATTTTATTTTTTTTATATAAATTAACATCGCAGAAGTAGGCATAAATTGTATGTCATTTTGAAAAGATGCTTTACATGGATTATAAAATATCGCTGCTTCTTATAAATTCATTCAGACATAAAAAATCGTATGTAGCTTTATACACAGTCTGAAGGGATAATTTATCTCAGATGACAAACACACCCGCTGAAAATCCCGGCATGGTTACATGACATGGCAATATACTGCAAGGTGTGAAGTAAGCGGGTGTTTTAAGGATTAAAAATAGCATACATAACAGGCGGACGTTGTTCATATTTCTTTATAAAACATGAGAATGCACGAAAGAAAAACTTCAGAGATAAAAACTCTAAATAAAGCGTGATACTCCAAATCAAGCATAACTAAACCATCCATCCATAAATGGGACACTGATAAAGCCAAAATCACGTTTGTTATATGACTGCATCTAAATATAATCATTTCATATATTTTAAAAGTGTCAAAATACATGTAATTATTTATTTGGTAAATTTTGTGATTTAACAACAATGAATATGACTCGCTTTACTGTCCACTTTTAATTTTCGACATGACAGTAGTCATCCTAAGGCTACTCCATGACGTCACAGTGTAACTCACAAGTTTGCCAGAAGTGGAATGAATTCTTAATTAGTTTTATGAAAGCAGGTAAAATCGCTCACTTTGGCGGTCAATATCTCCAGAACGCACCTCGCGATTATGATTGGGCTTTCGATGTTCTTAGAATGACGAGTTCTATAAATATAGAAATTTTCACTCAGGGTGCTCTTTAATTGTCTGTCTGTCTACTTATCTATCTGTTTGTCTATCTATCTATTTATCTATCAATTTGTTTGTCTATTTTGTCTGTATATCTGTCTGTCTGTTGATCTGTCTGTCTATATCTGTTATGTTTTTTTCTATTTATGTATTTGCTTTTTAATTTATATATATGTTTGTCTTTCTATTGATTTGTTTGTCTATCTGTTTGTCTGCCTATCTGTTTGTCTATTAAACCATTTGATTATTTATCTATCTATTTATCTATCTTTTTATCTGTCCATCTGTTTGTTAGTTTTTTATTTATCTGTTTGTTTATCTATTTGTCTGTCTGTCTATCAATTTTTCTGTGTTTTTTATCTATTTAATCAATTAATCAATCTATCTATCCATCTATTTGTCTGTCTATCTGTTTTTCTTTATCTATTTTATCTGTTTTTCTTTATCTATTTTATCAATCAATTTGTCTGTCTGTTTATCCGTTTTAATCTATCTATTAGTCTGTCTGTTTTTATCTATCTATCTATTAGTCTGTCTGTTTTTATCTATCTATCTATTTGTCTTTCTATCATACACACAAGTGTCGTATATGTATATTAAGCAAAAGATTTCTTATATCTCACACTTACTCTACCAGTAAGGTGTATAATCTGGTCACAGGTGTAAACTACATTACATACATATATTTAAAGTATACGAAAAGTCATAAAAATGGAAAATTTCACTGTGTAGGACATCAGAGCAGAAAACGAATGGAGAAAGAGGACACATTTCTTCTACCACATAAAAGAGGACAGAATAATGGGTGAATATATATATCTGTAGTTATATCAGCTCAAGATGACATCTTACTGGTCACAAACATAGTCAATACTGATCAAATTTATAAACAGTCGTGAAACTCTTCAGCCAAATCTTGACAGTGTTTTGGCAAGACCTGAATTTATTGTTTAGCCAAGCCTTGGCAGTGTTTTGACAAGACCTGTAGTTCTTTAGCCAAGCCTAGGCAGTGTTTTGACAAGACCTGCAGTTCTTGTTTAGCCAAACCTAGGCAGTTTTTTTGACAAAGACCTGCAGTTCTTTAGCCAAGCCTAGGCAGTGTTTTGACAAGACCTGAAGTTATTGTTTAGCCAAGCCTTGGCGGTGTTTTGACAAGACATGAAGTTCTTGTTTAGCCAAACCTAGGCAGTGTTTTGAAAAGACCTGCAGTTCTTTAGCCAAGTCTACGCAGTGTTTTAACAAGACCTGAAATTCTTGTTTAGCCAAGCCTAGGCAGTGTTTTAGCAAGACCTGAAGTTCTTGTTTAGCCAAGCCTAAGCAGTGTTTTGAAAAGACCTGCAGTTCTTTAGCCAAACCTAGGCAGTGTTTTGGCAACACCTGAAGCTCTTCTTTGGCCAAACTAGCCAGTGTATTGACAAGACTTGAATTTCTTGTTTAGATACGCCTAGCCAGTGTTTTGACAAGACATGAAGTTCTTGTTTAGCCAAACCTAGGCAGTGTTTTGAAAAGACCTGCAGTTCTTTAGCCAAACCTAGGCAGTGTTTTGGCAAGACCTGAAGTTCTTCTTTGGCCAAACTAGCCAGTGTTTTGACAAGACTTGAATTTCTTGTTTAGCCAAGGCTAGGCATTGTTTTGGCAAGACCTGCAGTTCTTTAGTCAAGCCTAGGCAGTGTTTTGGATAGCAATCCACTGTCAGTGGGGAAACAAGTTACCAAATGTATTTAAAAATGATGTGTTTGATAAATGCCCTTAAATGTGCCAACATTCTACCAGAAAGTCCAGTCTAGGTTATTCTGCTAATTCTGATGCTTATTTTGTTGCATTTAAATTTTGCAAATATTTATCTGTTTTTCCATTTTTTAAAGATTTAGTACTTGGAAACCGTTAATTCTGCAAATTGCAAAGATTATATGCTGTTTGCGTTAAAAGAAAGATCATGAGGTCAGAAATGGTCTACAGTAAAACCTGTCCCATAATAGGCCATCTGTCTTATGAGACGACATTCTGTGAATCACTCAGAAAAACAATCCTTTAGATAAAACCTTTTTTTAAGGGACCACTTGACTAGATCAGTGATTGCTGCAGATAGGGTGGTCTCTCAACACAGGTTTCAATTATATAGGTATGACATCATCATAATGTCACAGTGAAAGATTTCTGACACCACTGAAATATTTCTGACGTGACATTAAAAGATTGCTGACATCATTGCAACACGACATTGAAAGATTTCTAATATCATCATGTGACATTGAAAGATTGACATCATCATGATGTGACATTAAAAGATTGCTGACATCATCATAATGTGACATTGAAAGATTTCTGATATCATCATGATGTGACATTGAAAGATTGACATCATCATGATGTGACATTAAAAGATTGCTGACATCGCAATGTGACATTGAAAGATTTCTGATATCATCATGATGTGACATTGAAAGATTGACATCATCATGATGTGACATTAAAAGATTGCTGACATCATCGCAATGTGACATTGAAAGATTTCTGATATCATCATGTGTCAATGAAATATTTCTGACATCATCACAGAGGGTATAAAGTGTAAAGTAATTTGGTCACATATGTGACTAAAAATTGTAAATGGTGACTAAAAACTAAACTAACTCGCCATTTTGGTGACTGTAAATGGGATGCCTTAAATGCAGTTTTTTCGTACTTGGAATCCCTATTTTGTATTCTGGTCCATCCCAAATTGTTTTTAACCAATCTGTGTCATAAAACTTTTCTTTTCTGCTGATTGATGCATGTTCAGACATAGTGATTTAGTCCCATTTAAGCACTTATTTGACCAAAAAGAAGTACTAAAATGGGTTGTTGTTATTTTGGAAAAATAGCCATGGGATTCAAACTACTTCTATCTAACATATATGAAATGAAAATAAATCAAATTAATGTAGATTTAAAAACAAAAATATCTTCAATTCCTAGCCTCTTAATAAATTCAAAATTAACATTCTAAATTTTATTTGTTGTAAGCCTACCTTCCGCACCAACTGTAAATATTGTCTGTCGTGCATTAACACCCCCCCCCCCCCAAATGAGCATTTATGGAAACTATCTAAATTTAAACCAAACTTGACACTTGGAGCAGGTAAAATAATTTTTTCATTACAAAAAATGGCTGTGTTTAAAAACAAATTTTAGGGCTTGTAATATCGAATGTAAACAATCCTACTTAGGGCTATTACCATGGTACATTTACTTGAATATATATTCTCTCTAGACTAAATAAATAACCAAACAATGTTCTCTATCTTGTATTGATTAATATAAATAACAGTACAGGATGAAAAAGCCAGTTTACCCATTGTTTATTGCTTAAAGAAATATTTTTTCATCAACATAATTCAGGTCTAAAGTTATGATGTAGCAAAACTATCTATCAGTATCACCAATTTCACTTACAGACATTGTTGAAGACATCGTTTCTGTTTGAAATTAATTATGAACAGACCGATTATACAAAAAGTTTAGGTTTATACAACCCAATCTTATTGTGATTGACTTCAAAAGTTGTGATAATTGTTGTTAAAACACCTGACAATGGACATGACAATTTCAACGACTTCCACGGAATGAGAACAGGAAACATTCAATATTTGAGTTACCTCCCTTTGTGATATCAATACACACAGTATTCAAGTGAAATTGAGCAGTCGCTGGTTATATAAGGCATGTGGTCACCATATAGGTGCATAAATAAAGGAAATATGCACGAGGTATCTCATTAAGGCAGGTTGTGTATGGCGATTAGATGACAAACACGTTAGTTTGATAGCTTGGACAGGAACTTGGAATTTCATGCGCCATTTGCATAACAAGCACCTCCTACTCAATGTTATCCCCTCTACTCTGCTTTCATTTTAATTTTTCCATGGAATAGAAAACATACATAATTCTTGAGAGTTCTCTAAAAGTTGAATTCTTGAATTCTTATATTTCACATGAAAAGCGAACAGGATAGCCCTCGATGAAAGTTGAAGTAAACCCATAATAGGTTGTTATGTAATTACTTTGCAAAAATAAAGCTTCTAAGAAATTTCAAAGATTACTGGATCAAAATAAAAGCATTAAATTCAAAATAAACATGTATTTTGCAAACATTTCATTCAACACAGAAAGAAATGGGAAGATGGCTTTAGTTGACTTATAGGCCCAGCAACATGTATGATAAAACGTAAATATTGATCATGGCGACCAAAAATTTTCAAATGGCAAGTAAATTCTGAGTAGGCCACCATTTGGCGACCAGACGCCAAGTTGTACTAAGAGCCCTGTAACAATATGACATTGAAAGATTTCTGACATCATGATGTGACATTAAAAGATTTCTGACATCATCACGATGTGACATTAAAAGATTTCTGACATCATCACGATGTGACATTAAAAGATTTCTGACATCATCATGATGTGACATTAAAAGATTTCTGACATCATCATGATGTGACATTAAAAGATTTCTGACATCATCATGATGTGACATTAAAAGATTTCTGACATCATAATGATGTGACATTAAAAGATTTCTGACATCATCATAATGTGACATTGAAATATTTCTGACATCATCATGATGTGACATTGAAAGATTTCTGACTCCATGATGTGACGCTAAAGAATTTCTGACATCATCACAATGTGACATTGAAAGATTTCTGACATTATCACATTGTGACATTAAAAGATTTCTATGTGAATAGCATGAAAATGTTTTGAGTGTGTTGTAAGTACCATTTATTCCATTTAAGATAGTTTAAGTTGCAGAGACAAACATAGAAGAATAGACACATATCATCTTGAATCTTGGGAGAACAAAACAAATTCCCACCTTGTTCAAATTTCCAATTATAATTATCTAGGATACTTTTGAAACCAGCAATGTGGGTTGAAATGTATACTGAAAGGTGCACTTGATGAACTCTAAACATAAACCTGTTCATAATTAGGTCAAATCAAGAGCAATAAATTACAAATATCTTCAAAGGCCAGCTAGTCTTCATGTACTAAAAATAATCACACACACATACAGGTACACACACACACACCCACACACACACACACACACACACACACACACACACACACACACACACACACACAAACACAGAATTTAAAAATAAAGTATAAGTGATCACTGTCAATTTCAACTGTAAAAATTTACCAGTCGATTACACGGATTAATGCAATCAATATTTCCCCAACGTCACCAATGATATCAACAAGATCTGAATCAAAGACATCTGACATTAACAAGTTAAACAGCAATGATGCATTATTCAATTAAAAACGTAACCTGAGCGACGTCCACTACTGGTAGACATGTTCAGGTGTATACACCAGGTATCGAGTGGCCACTGTTCTTGTAGACATGTTCAGGTATATGGTGGGCGCTGTTTTTGTAGACATGTTCAGGTATATGGTGGGCGCTGTTTTTGTAGACATGTTCAGGTATATACATCAGGTATCAGGTGGCCACTGTTCTTGTAGACATGTTCAGGTATATGGTGGGCGCTGTTTTTGTAGACATGTTCAGGTATATGGTGGGCGCTGTTTTTGTAGACATGTTCAGGTATATACATCAGGTATCAGGTGGCCACTGTTCTTGTAGACATGTTCAGGTATATACACCAGGTGGCCACCGTACTTGTAAACATGTTCAGCTATATACAGCAGGTATCTGGTGGCCGCTGTTCTTGTAGACATGTTCAGGTAACAGCAGGTATAAGGTGGCTGCCATTCTTGTAGACATGTTCAGGTACATGTATATACACCAAATATAGGGTGACCGCTGTTCTTGTAGACATGTTCAGGTATATACAGTGGTATAAGGTGGCCACTGTTTTGTACACATGTTCAGGTATATACACCAGGTGCTAACAGACTTAGTAGACATGTTCAGGTATAAACATCAGGTATCAGGTGGCTGCTGTTCTTGTAGACATGTTCAGGTATAAACACAGGTATCAAGTGGCCGCTGTTCTTGTAGACATGTTCAGCTATCTACACCAGGTATCAGGTAGCCGCTTTCTTGTAGACATGTTCAGGCATAAACACCAGGTATCAGGTAGCCGCTTTTCTTGTAGAGAAGTTCAGGCATAAACACCAGGTATCAGGTAGCCGCTTTTCTTGTAGACATGTTCAGGCATAAACACCAGGTATCAGGTAGCCGCTTTCTTGTAGACATGTTCAGGCATAAACACCAGGTATCAGGTAGCCGCTTTTCTTGTAGATATGTTCAGGCATTAACACCAGGTATCAGGTAGCCGCTTTTCTTGTAGACATGTTCAGGTATATACACCAGGTATCAAGTGGCCGCTGTTCTTGTAGACATATTCAGGCATAAACACCAGGTATTCAGGTAGACATATTCAGGTATATACACCAGTATCAGCCGCTTTTTTGTAGACATATTCAGGTATCAGGTATCAGGTATAGACATACCAGGTATATACACAAGGTATCAGGTAGCCGCTTTTCTTGTAGAGAAGTTCATGTATATACACCAGGTATCAGGTAGCCGCTTTTCTTGTAGACATATTCAGGTATATACACCAGGTATCAGGTAGCCGCTTTTCTTGTAGACATATTCAGGTATAAACACCAGGTATCAGGTAGCCGCTTTTCTTGTAGACATATTCAGGTATATACACCAGGTATCAGGTAAACATATTCAGGTAATACACCAGGTATAGGTAGCCGCTTTTCTTGTAGACAAGTTCATGGTATATACACCAGGTATCAGGTAGCCGCTTTTCTTGTTGTCAGCACCAGGTATCAGGTAGCCGCTTTTCTTGTAGACATATTCAGGTATATACACCAGGTATCAGGTAGCCGCTTTTCTTGTAGACATATTCAGGTATATACACCAGGTATCAGGTAGCCGCTTTTCTTGTAGACATATTCAGGTATATACACCAGGTATCAGGTAGCCGCTTTTCTTGTAGACATATTCAGGTATATACACCAGGTATCAGGTGGCCGCTGTTCTACCAGTGAGCAACAGAGAGTGACATAATGTGGTGCATCATTTGTTTGTTTGCTTGTTGTTTTACGTCAAGATTTTTTCACTTATATTGAGATGTCACCAGTTTTAGGTAAAGTGCTACAAATTTTGACTTGTGCTATGGACTGATGATAATACAGTTTGGGTTTTTTACATGCCATGCCTTTTGCGACACAGGACTCTCATCTGAAAGACATGTGACATTTACTTCAAATGCAGAGTGTTTAGCTAAGGAACAATCACTACCATCTTTATAAGTTTTTGGAATTATTTAGACTGGCAACCTGACCTGGGACCTTCTGTTTGCCAGTCTAACACACTACGACTCGACCAAGTACATAAGATATGGCTCATGTTAATTCTGACTTAGAAAATCTGAGGGGAAATGCTTTCAATTACTTGAAATACAAAATGCATCAATTTTTCCTTATTATTTTACTGCTGTTTAACTGTGAGTTTTAAAAAAAAACATCTGTCAATTGAAAACACTGAAAATTTTTGCAATACATAAAGTTTTTAAATACTTAATCTATAAAAGTAATGACTGAGAAAAACAAAGACAAAAAAAAGCGGAGGAAAACAACGTCATAGATATCTTATAATCTTATCTGAACAACAGAAACTCGAACTTTTCTTGCCGAGCACTTGGCACAGGTACAGTTACGATCTTTCTTAAACATGATAAAAATCTTAGTTTTGACCTTGTAACAAGAATTGAACCCTGGACCTCATACATGTGAGGTCAACCCTCTAATCAGATATCATAAACAGTGCATGCAGTGCTAGAAACAAGATTTAGCCTAATCTTAAATAGTGTGAGCATAAAACTCTATGCTTGAGGCTCTAAATGAGTTGGACATTTATATCTCAAATTGAGGGCCTAGTTCAAAGCTGTTTTCAGCAGAGTGAATCACTTCGTCTACAAGATATTTCAATGGAGAACATGTACATGTACCTGGTACATAAGAATGATAAATCATGGAGGCGACTTATCTTGACAGAGCAATAAGGAGAGTAAATAAATACATATTATAATTTCTAATTGTGTACAAGGTCCTTCAATCCATACATACTGAAGTTACAGGTTGATAGTACCATCCTGAATCCTACATTTTGTGAACCTTATCGTTATTTTAAGGTTTATATATAATTTTTCTGCACTACATCATACAGTAACATACAGCAATTGGTGCAGATACTCTATCTGTACTTATTTAAGTGCAATTATTGGTCAAGGATATGTTTGAGGGAGGTTGGGTTGGTGTCACATGCTTGGCAATTCAATAGATAATATCAGCCATTTCTGGGAAGCAGTTGCAATTTTCACTTGTTGATGACTTTACTGGAGAATTTCTCTTCCAAGCACAAGTGATAAAAGGTTATTATCGAGAAGAATATAGGCAAGAGGCCCGATGGGCCTTGACAGTCACCTGAGCTGAACATAATTAACTCCCCATGAGTACTGACATGATAATAACTGCATATTGAACATTTTTGCTTCTTTCTCTTTTACTCTAGCTATTATACTTTTCAATGTTGAAAAACATCCAAAAACATGAAAAATCCACTTAAAAGGGGAAATAACTCCCATAAGGGGTGTCCTGACAATTTCGACCTACTTGACTCTTTTGTTTATCTTTGTGTGCTGAACATTTTTGCATCTTTCACTTTTACTCTAGCTATTATACTTTTCAAGATAATATTAAAAAACATCCAAAAACATGAAAAATCTACTTCAAAGGGAAATTACTCCCATAAGGGGTTCTTGAGAAGAAGTCGAAAATGTGTAATTGTTAACAACGGACGACAACAGACAAAAGATGATCGCAATAGGTCACCTTGATCCTTTGGCTCAGGTGACCTGATAATGGCAAAAATCAATGCTGCCTGGTGAAGCTGAAGATGACCTAGAAATAACGTCAGACTTGGGGAGGGCTAAATGCCAGAAAATTGCTGTTTTGAGAGTTAGTAATGTTGATATGTTGCCTTTTACTGATAGAGGGGTTAAAGAAAGAATAGTCCCAGAATGTGCAAATGTCTTTTCAAATGTGGAGAAGAGACAGAGACGAAATATAATTAAAACCACAAATGTAAGGACTGTGGTCTTTTCCTGTAACTAGGTAATCCATGTTTATCAACAGAACTTTTGCAAAAAAAAGCATTTCTTCACCCATGTAAAATACAGTACATGTGTGAATACAAAGATAATAAAAGAATATACAAAATATGAGACAACTAGATTCTTTCTCTCTTAATTACAAATTGTTGTACAAGAAGATACTATCTAATTTTCACATGAATATGTAAACATAATCCTGGTTTCAAGAAAAAGTCACAAATGATTGTATAGGACTGTGAGTACTTGACCTTTGGGCCTGTAAAGCTGTCATCAAATTCCCTTCATTAGTTCCAAAAACAAGCTGACCATGTTAAAAAAAACAAACCTCTTATTTTTCTTTTACGCAGAAAGGACAGGTACAGTAAATTACACAAATGAAAAAAACTTCCCCTACCAGTGTAAAAATTTGGTCATCAGTTTCAGCAAATTTCTTTTATTTGAAGAGCATTTTTTTCACCTTCAATACAAAATCCTGTAAAATTGACTTCAGTAAGGATGAATGCATCATAGTGAATAAACTAAGGGGAGGCGCCATGGTTAAGATAAAAGAAATCAAAGGACCTTCAACAAAAATGAATTTGAAAGAAGATGAAAATGAATTTTCCCACAGGAAAGTCTAAAAAACCGGATTCATAAAAAATGAATAATTATCTAATTTCAGTGTGTGCAGCACAGCCAAAAAACACAAACTTGAATTGTACATGTAGACTCAGATACAATCTAATTTTCAATTCATGCAGTGGTTCTTGAGTACTTGCTTCCTGTAAAGTTTCATCAAAGATCCCTGAGCTAAAAATGGCAGTGTTATCAGGAAGAAAAATTGTCGAAAAATGTTGAAAAGTTGGCCATTTTGAGGACAGAAGTAAAGTGCCCACAACAGCTCACTTGACCCTAGTTTTGGAGTTAGAAGACCAAAAACTCTGGTGAGCTAAAACACGGTTTTTTGGATTGTCAAATGTTCAGGGTGGGTGATGCATGCTGAACATATCACTCTCTGTTCTCATTTTTTGTAATATGTGCAGGAATTTAAAAAAAAGGGCCATCTCTGACACAAGTCATGGCAAGACATTAAGCTGATCTATACAAACACAGATTTTTGATATCTGGGTCATATTTTGGCCAAAAATTACTGCTTTTATGTCATTAAAGACAGGTACAGTAAATTACACAAATGTGGTGAAAACTGGTCCCCTACCAGTGTAGCAAAAAACTAAACTGGTCCCCTATCAGTGTTTTAGCAAC
The DNA here is from genome assembly GCA_030159075.1 of Atrina japonica. Lineage (NCBI taxonomy): Eukaryota > Metazoa > Mollusca > Bivalvia > Pterioida > Pinnidae > Atrina > Atrina japonica. The sequence goes on from BROG01000364.1 coordinate 326,112, forward strand.
AAAGCTAACTGAAACTAAATACCCTAGTGACCCAGTTCTACCCAGTGTAGAAAGATTTTTGAAAGTCCCCGGTCCAGTGTAGTGAAAAAAGTGATTGGTCCCCCTACCAGTGTAGTAAAAAATGGTCCCCTACCAGTGTAGAAAAGATAAAAAAAAGAATTGGCCACCTACCACTGGTGAAAGTAGAAAAGATTGGTCCCCTTCTCTTACTAGTGTAGTAAAAAAAAAAGGTCCCCTACCAGTGTAGTAAAAAACTGGTCCCTTATCAATGTAGTAAAACATTGGTCCCTTTGGCTCCCCTACCAGTGTAGAAAAGATTGGTCCCCTACCAGTGTAGTGAAAAACTGGTCCCCTACCAGTGTAGTAAAAAACTGGTCCCCTACCAGTGTAGTAAAAAACTGGTACTGTACCAGTGAAGTAAAAAATTGTTATCCTACCAGTGTAGCAAAAAACTGGTCCCCTACCAGTGTAGTAAAAAACTGGTCCCCTACCGGTGTAGTATGTATTCTATTATAAGCCTGCCATGACATGTGACCTCGGTTTTAAGTCTGACCAGGAACCCCTGTGACTTTCACTGTTATGTTTTTATTTTAATTAAGGGTTCTAAAACACACTCAACAATTTTTTAGTTATACGGTGGCGGCCAGTGATGGAGGAGAGGGGAAAAGACCACAGCCCATCTGCAAGTAAACACTTCTTATGTCAAGCATCTGATGCGAGAACAGTTGTACCTGTGTTAAAAAGTCATAAAAAGTCTTTGGATCCCTACCAGTGTAGATCTGGTCCCTTACCAATGTGTGAAAAATACCAAAAAGCTGGTCCCTTGAAGTACCAATGTAGTGGTCCCTAAAAAATTGGTCCCCCCTGGCTTACCAGTGCAGTACAAAGCTGGTCCCTAGAAGTGAAGTAAAAAATTGGTTACCCCCTGGTCCCTAGGCTTTACCAGTGCAGTACAAAGCTGGGTCCCTGGTCCCCCCTGGCTTACCAGAACAAAGTGGTCCCCCTAGAAGTGAAAAAAATTGGTCCCCCCTGGCTTACCAGTGCAGTACAAAGCTGGTCCCTAGAAGTGAAGTAAAAAATTGGTCCCCCCTGGCTTACCAGTGCAGTACAAAGCTGGTCCCTAGAAGTGAAGTAAAAAATTGGTCCCCCCTGGCTTACCAGTGCAGTACAAAGCTGGTCCCTAGAAGTGAAGTAAAAAATTGGTCCCCCTGGCTTAAAAAATTTGGTCCCTAGCCCCCCTGGCTTACTGCCAATTAAGTAAACACGGGCGTCTCTTACACGCAGAAGTAAAAAATTGGTCCCCCCTGGCTTACCAGTGCAGTACATAGTCAGAGTGCAAGTCTGAGTGAAATATTACCCCATAGTCACTTCATAAAATAACCCCCCCCCAAAAAAAAAAACCCCACAAATAAATAATCCTTCCCAGCACAAACAAAACTAAATAAATAAATACATTGTACACATATAAAAGCAATATGAAATAATGTTGATTCAATACGTAATCATGGCCACTTTTATCATGTGTGTGATTTTAAATGTGATAGAAGCCAATTATGTCAAAATATGATGAATTAGACTGTTATCACGCTAATAAACGCACATGATCCACCAAACTATCGCTTGGTTAAAATTGGCCCCCTAAAGTCTAATTAAAAGCTGCTCTTAACACCACATATATCAATCGTAATTTATATATCAATATCATGTATATATCTTTGTTCATAGAAATGTTTTTCCAAACTTAAAAGGCAGAGGTGCTGCTGATTAATGTATGCATTTAGAGAAGAAAGTAAAAAAGCAATAAATCTGATAAAATTAAGGAAAATTTGAAGAAATATCAAGACAACATGGAAAGAAATCTGGTATGTCCGTTTCTCTACAAAGTCAACAATATGCCGATCTCTACAAAGTCAACAATATGCCGACAATAATATTTCAATTGTTGTCATTGGTGTGTAATCTCGGAACCCTGATTTATGTTGATCCTACACCCGATCGATAGGGCACCTCCCAAACTGATAAGATAAACTTTATCAATTCTCAGGTAACGACTAATATACACCTGCATATCCAGGTAAAGAGAATATTTCAAGTGTTGGTTTGACATATATGTATTAAAACCAGCTGATGTACACATAACTTTTTAATTTAAGTTTGCTATCTATGAGATAGTCTGATATCATGGTGCTTGGACAATTTATTTGTGTTTTATGGGTCAGTGTTTGAAGGACGAATAATTAACACCAGTCTTTTTCTTTCTGGAGTTCAAGAAAGGTAAAAAATACAAATTCTCTTTGTTTACAAAACAAAATGAGTCAGATTGCCATGGCAACAGAGTGCAATCTTGCTAATCATATCAACTTTCAGTTTTTCTGGTAATAATATTTCTATAAATGTGATTCTGTGACACTTTAATTATTTCATTTCAACATTCAATTTGACAAATGCTTCTCTCTCAAATTTTTATCTCCTTCCCCTTTTCTCTCAAATTCTATCTCTCCTCTCTCCCCATTTTTTTTCTCTCTCTCTTTGTATCTGTTTGTATCTCTCTTTTGAAATTCTATCTCCTCCCCTCTGTCTCTCTCTAAAATTTCTATCTTCCCTCTCTTTTTCTCTCAAATTTCTATCTTCCTTCTACCTGTCTTTTCATTTTTTCAATTGCTCTGTCTTCTCTCTTTTTGTATCTATCTGTGTTTTCTCTTTTTGTATCTCTCTGTCTTCTCTCTTTCTGTATCTCTCTGTCTACTCTCTTTTTGTATCTCTCTGTCTTCTCTCTTTTTGTATCTCTCTGTCTTCTCTCTTTTTGTATCTCTCTGTCTTCTCTCTTTTTGTATCTCTCTGTCTTCTCTCTTTTTGTATCTCTGTCTTCTCTCTTTTTGTATCTCTCTATCTTCTCTCTTTTTGTATCTCTGTCTTCTCTCTTTTGTATCTCTTCATCTCTCCTTCTCTCTATTTTTTTTTATCTGTATGACATTTGTGTCATCTTACTTTTTTCAATTTTGATTATTGACAGACATAATCATTATAATTACATACTCATTTATAGATAACCTTTTCATTATCAAAGTGAACTTACTGTAAATACAAAACAAAAAATCAAACCAAAACAACCATGACACAAATGTGTAAAGTGATACACTAAATTTCAGTTTCGTTGAATGTTTTGTCAAATTCGATAAAAAGAACTGCTGAACAATTTCATTATCAGAGGTAACTATAGCAAATATTAACATCACAATGAGTTATAATACTGCTTAACTAGTCAGTCTAAGAACATAAAAAACATGACAGCCTAAAAACATCATGAAAACCTAGAAACAACATGACTACATCAAAACAACAAAATAACCTAGAAATAACATGACTACATCAAAATAACAAAATAACATGACAGCCTCAGAACATCATGAAAACCTAGAAACAACATGACTACATCAAAATAACAAAATAACCTAGAAATAACATGACTACATCAAAATAACAAAACAACCTAGAAATAACATGACTACATCAAAACAACAAAATAACCTAGAAATAACATGACTACATCAAAATAACAAAACAACCTAGAAATAACATGACTACATCAAAACAACAAAATAACATGACTACATCAGAACATCATGAAAACCTAGAAACAAAATGACAACATCAAAACAACAAAATAACATGACAGCCAAAGAACATAACAAAACAACACGACAGCCACAGAACAACATAACAAAACAACAGGACAGCCACAGAACATAACAAAACAACATGACAGCCACAGAACAACATAACAAAACAACATGACAGCCACAGAACATAACAAAACAACATGACAGCCACAGAACATAACAAAACAACATGACAGCCACAGAACAACATAACAAAACAACATGACAGCCATAGAACAGAAGAAAATAACATGGCAGCCACAGAACATAACAAAATGACATGACAGCCTCATAATGACATGACCAATGGTTCTTCAGTAGAAGCTAAATATGCAGGGTTTTCCCAAGGATGTTATTTTAGTGAGTGCCAGGGATCCATAAGAACAAAATTCCTGAGTCCTTAGTTAAATTTATAAGTCCCCAAGTCAGTTAAATTCAAGAAAAGATGACTAAAAGGCACACATTTTCAGTCACAGGTTGAAAAAAAATTACTGAGTTTTTGTGTGTCCTAAGGGACTCACTTATATTCATGTTTTGCGTCCTGAAAAGATTTTCTGCATCAGAGATGCAGAAATCATGCGTAAGCGAAAACCCTGAATACGACAAAATAAATCCTATATTTTCTGCTTATTTAGGTGCCTGTGACCATGACTTTTGATCCAGTGACCTAGAAATTTAGTCCAAATAATCTTTATATAATTCTTGACAATTCTTTTCCCATGTATCTTTGTATAAAAAATATTTAATTTGTTTTGAGTTATTAAGTTATTTGTATAAAAACTGTCCCCTAAACCCCTAGTGGCTCATTTATGATCATATTTCATTTTCATTCACAAACTTGGGAGACATTGACTTAACAAACATGCATATATAAAATTTGGAAGTTATCTGATCATTGGTTCATGAGATGAAGATTTTTAAAGATGTACCAAGTTTTGGTCCCTTTTCAAACCCCTTTGGGTCCTAGACCCCTTTCATTCATAAACTTTATGGAGACTCATATGGGGATTCTTCCTGCCAAGTTTGGTTAAATTAGCCTGTTGGTTCTTGAGAAGAAGTTGAAAATGTGTAAAATTTAATAATCCATAACATGACAAACAACAGACAATGGACACCACACGTCGACAGACTAAAAATGATTGCAATAGGTCATCAGAAGACCTAAAAACAACCAGTAAACACAAAATTAAGTCAGAAAGTTACATAAGAGTTACCTCCCATTGTTTTTTTTTATTATTTCATGAGAAAATAAATATTAGCCCAAACTTAATCTTTAATTACTAAAAAGTGTCATCAATTCAGGTAAACTTATTATCAATTTGTTTATTGTTTATCGTATTTACTCCAGGTAAACAATCAAGTATTGCATTAACTTCAATACACAACCAAAGAATGGTACCTGTCTTTCTTATCCATTGTTCTTTGTACATGTAGCACAGTAGAACTTGTCTCCAGAGACCACCTCATCTGTCCCTCCAATGTGGCATCTTAAGACAGGTGGTCCCTTAATAAAGATGTTATTTAAAGGAATATTTTTCTGAGTGGTTCTCAAAATAAGGTCCCACATGACAGGTGGTCCCACATTAGAGTGGTCTCACAAGACAGGTTTCACTGTATAAATATCTAATAAAATAGCAGAAAAATTTAAGATCAGTAAAATGCTTCAGACTAACAATTTGCTGAGGTGTGTTCATTTTACAGTATGAAACATTAAACAGACAGACCTTATTTTCCTTTAACTTTTTGCCTCATAACCATTCAATGACAAATGAAATAATTGATACAGAAAATAGATGAAGTATGATGCACTGTGCCGTGATACGAATTAATTGTATATCCCCGTTGCCATGGTGCTATCTGAGACTCCTTGGGGAACAATGAGTACCTGAAATACTGGCAAAGAAAGATGACTAAGTGGGACACTGAAAAAAATAGGATTCTTTCCCTCAGTCACACCGACGTCATGGAAACCGACATCAAATTAAGGACAGAATAAAATCGAATATGACCTAAATAAAAAATGTCTTATTTATATGAAGTCAGGTAATGGAAGGGAGTGCAGTAAGACTTTAAATCCATCGAATTTACATCTATACAATGCAGATCAATACGCTTTAAATGCTTACGCAATGCAATAAAAAATTTTATGTGAGGTTTTACATTGGCGTCCAAACTGTCACTGCACCTTGCTGAACAACAAAAACGAAGTCAGAATACTAGTTCACCTGAGAGTGCAGTACAAACCGATAATGAGATCAGAAAATCATGAAAATGCTAGATGATTACCTTCGGTCATTCCTCTCAATAAAATGAAAGTTTTGACTATCTGTGGTTCAAGCGGGTCATATTAATTCAACGTTCTCTAAAACAAGATAGGATTTCTGTTTAGTATATCACGTTTTTAATGGTAAGTCATAATTTAAGATAATTTCTGGCATAAATCTAAATAATTTGACCTATTTTTCTTTCTTATTTTATAATTTTTTTTTTTAGAAATTGATGTCTTTTTAGAACAGACATTCTATTTAGGTATGTGAAAGTGACTGGTATATGTTTCATTTTAATTTTAATCTGAAAATATATACATACAACATACTAAACATTTTTTGCTTTTGATTGTTGCTTTTTTTTTTTCTGAACTGTATATGTTTTTTTTTCTTTTTGTTTGCTGAACGGTATACAGGAAAAATAACTTGCATGTTAATTTTCTTCTATATTGGTGATATTGATAAATCTATCATTTTAAGAAAGACTGAACAATTTTTTTTTTTAAATATATTTGCATTTATGCAAGAACTTCAGGCTGCCTTTGCAAGACCTGATGCCAATTTTATTCTACTTTTTATCCTAAATTAAAATGAAACAACAGAAAATTAATTGTGTCAGAAAAAAAAATGAAAATTAAAATCCATGTAATTAAGCCCTAGTAACTCTGATCACATGATTTTATTAATTTACATAATTAAATATGGGGATTCATATTATGTCATACAATAAAACCTGTTTTAGCGACCACCTGTGTATAAGGACCACCTGGTCATAGAGACCAGTTTTTGCTGTCCCCAACTGTACCATTTGTGTACAAATCAACCTCTATATAAAGACCACCTCCCTATAAAGACTGGTTTTGTTGTGTCTCTAAGGGGGTCTTTATATACAAGTTTCACTGTATATTAAATTTGAGCTCAACTGATGAAATCTTATTGATGGTTTGGCCTTTTTTGTTCCCCAATAGTATCATTTGTGTACATGTACAAATCAATCTCTATATATAAAGACCACCTCCTTATAAAGACTTGTCTTGTTGTGTCCCTAAGGGATCTTTATATTTACAAGTTTCACTGTATTTGTAACTTTTCTTTTCAGTTTTGAATTGCTAAACAGTAAAAGTAAAATCAGGATAAATTTTTGCTGGACTATTTTGCTGTATTACTGAAAATGATCCTTTTTTGCCTATAATTCTGAGTAACCATATCATAAACCTGACTTAATATAACAAACTACAGTGAAACCTGTCTTGAAAGGCCACCCCTTCTACCACTGAAATGTGGTCCTTCAAGACAGGTGATCTCTCAACAGAGGTTTCATTTAAAGCATTGTTTAACTGCATGACTTTTGGAGTTGTTCTCTTGACAGGTATTCTTTCATTAGGGGTCTCTGAAGACAGGTGGTCTTTCATTAGGGGTCTCTGAGGACAGGTGGTCTTTCATTAGGGGTCTCTGAAGACAGGTGGTCTTTCATTAGGGGTCTCTGAAGACAGATGGTCTTTCATTAGGGGTCTCTGAAGACAGGTGGTCTTTCATTAGGGGTCTCTGAAGACAGGTGGTCTTTCATTAGGGGTCTCTGAAGACAGGTGGTCTTTCATTAGGGGTCTCTGAAGACAGATGGTCTTTCATTAGGGGTCTCTGAAGACAGATGGTCTTTCATTAGGGGTCTCTGAAGACAGGTGGTCTTTCATTAGGGGTCTCTGAAGACAGGTGGTCTTTCATTAGGGGTCTCTGAAGACAGGTGGTCTTTCATGAGAGTGGATTCTAGAGACAGGTGGTCTTTCATTAGAGGTCTCTGAAGACAGGTGGTCTTTCATTAGGGGTCTCTGAAGACAGATGGGCTTTCATTAGAGGTCTCTGAAGACAGGTGGTCTTTCATTAGGGGTCTCTGAAGACAGGTGGTCTTTCATTAGGGGTCTCTGAAGACAGGTGGTCTTTCATTAGGGGTCTCTGAAGACAGGTGGTCTTTCATTAGGGGTCTCTGAAGACAGGTGGTCTTTCATTAGAGGTCTCTGAAGACAGGTGGTCTTTCAATAGGGGTCTCTGAAGACAGGTGGTCTTTCATTAGGGGTCTCTGAAGACAGGTGGTCTTTCATTAGGGGTCTCTGAAGACAGGTGGTCTTTCATTAGAGGTCACTGAAGACAGGTGGTCTTTCATTAGAAGTCTCTGAAGACAGGTGGTCTTTCATGAGAGTGGATTCTAGAGACAGGTGGTCTTTCATGAGAGTGGACTCTCTTTTACAAGGGTGTCTCTCAAGACTGGTTCCACTGTAAAAACCGGAGCAGAATACACGGTCTGGTATAAAGGGGTCATTTCCTCTATATCAGAATATCTGTCACTTTATATGTGAATATCTGTCATTTTACATTAGGTTGGTGGCATGGTTTGTGTAACATCTGACAATTCAAAGAATAATAAAAATGTTTTGAAATTTTTGATAACTGAAATTTTAAGTAAAAACCAAGAATATAAAATATCCATAACTGTTTTGATTTTTTGGGTAGATTTTTTCCCCAAACAACTAAATATCAAATATCCACTAAGTTTTTCCATTTTCTTTCTACATTTGGTAAAAAGTTGAGATGAAACAAATTTCAAAAAGTTAACCATCATATAAAGAATTGGAATAATCATGATCTAGATCAGCCACACTGAAGTAAACATATGTCTCATACAAAAACTTCCTCATTAGACCAATAAGTTGAAAACAAAATATCAAGATTAAAATAAAAAAAACCCAAAATCATAAACAAAAACAACATGACGATTTATAAACGGTTACGTTTTTTCATTCTCAATAATACAGAGCAATACTAAGTTCTCACAGCAGATTCAAATGTCATCCTGAGTGATGTGAAAACTTCATTTTCACTTTTTCACGTTAGCGTTTTTGTAACTTGGGTATTCTTCTGTGATATGACACAACTAGACATGTGCATACACACAAATGCAGACAGTCACACACACATGCGGTATAGAAATCCATGTATACACACACACCACCTGCAAACATACACTCACACACACACACACACACACACACACACATAAACTCACACACACACACATGTAGACAATCACACATAAATGGTATACACATACATGTATACACAGTCACCACCTGTAAACACACACACACTATACACACATACATCATAATATTGAGTATCTGTACAGACACACACACATCTACAAGTACACACATACATCTACAAGTACACACACACACAACACACACACACCATAATATTGAGTATCTGTACAGACACACACACATCTACAAGTACACACACACACATCTACAAGTACACACACACAACACACACACACATCTACAAGTACACACACACACACACCATAATATTGAATATCTGAGTACATACAGACACACACACATCTAAAAGTACACACACACACAACACACACACACAACACACACACACACACACACACACACACACACACCATAATATTGAGTATCTGTGTACATACAGACAAAATCATGTGTTTTCTAATTTTCCAGACCCAAAATGTCAGACACTAAAAGGAGAAAGTCCAAGGTAGAAGATAATCCAAACAGTGTTCCAAGACAAAATGGTGACATAGAACTTCACAAACCACGGGAAGTTGCGGAAAAGCCTGCAAACCAGCGATCACATCATGAGGAGGTAGATGGAATCCTTGATGAACTTCACTGTTGTGTGAAACTAAGACGAAAGATGTGGTTTAAAATATTTGTCTTCATGCTTGTGGTTGGTTTAGACAGTATAGATCTCATTTCTGATTGGCTGCTATTTAGAGATGTATTTTCTACCAAGGAGGGTTTGGTGTATGGGCCACCTGAAGACGGCATTACTTATTCGCTTTTAGCTTTTTCGATACTTGGTACATTCACCTTCATATTCGAAGTGGTCAATCTTTGGTGGGAAATTTTCCGTGATAATCCTTGGATAAACACTGATTTGGCATCTGCCATAACCATCTGGATAGAGGATGTGCCCCAGATTATCATAAACGTTTTCATTGCACTTTGTCGTGACGAGGCAATCAGCTATTTCCAGTTAGTAAAAGCTTGTGTCATCATCGTCAGCATAGTGATTCGAATCATTGTTTCTCTCGTGCGATACTGTAATAAGAAAAATCTTGCCGAGGTCAAAGTGCACACAAAAGAGTCTTGCCGCCATGTGACGTACCGTGCATTCATAATGATTGGTCTAATTGTTATATTTGCTGCCGCGGTTGCAGTTTTCATGCTGACACAGTTTCAGAGAAAGGAAGATGGCCGAATTGAATTCAACGTACCCAAGTCATTGTTTGAAGGAAAATATGATGACTATCGATACTTCACAAATGTCAGTATTTATTTCAACCATCCGTTTTTTGAATTTGACAATCCTTCATCAAGCGGAGACATCAATTTTATCAGACTTATTACAATATTTGATGTCAGAGAAAAGAAACAAGAAGTGTTTAAATTTTCTTATGATCAAGCCTCCAAGAAAAAATTTGTCATCTGGCAAACGGGATCAACGGGCAACATGGAAGCTAAGGAGTGTTACACCATTGACCGAACAGCTAAGACAGTTACCTCCGCCACACAACCCTGTTCGTCATTTTTGTCTGGTCAGAACGTTGTGTCTTTTATTTTTACGTTTCAATTTCTTGAGATAGATATACCAGTACTAATATTTGGTGACATTGATTTTAATATCCGTGTAAACGAAAGTGGGGTATGCCACGGACCTATTTCAAACATTGTAGAAAAGATCGAAGATAGAAAAGGCAGCAATCTTAGTCAGGATGCGGTTATCCATTATTATAGGACAAAACCCGGCATCAGCCAGAACCACCACCTTCTTCTGAAAAGTGGCAACCAAGCAGAATTTTTTCACAAAGATGAGCATTTGACAGATGTAACAGAGGTATGGCGGACTGGTTTCACTTCCTGTGAAAGTACAGGAAGTCTGGCTCCTCATTTGGATGCATCGATACCTGTTGACTGTAAAATATAGCCATGACAAGGACACTTTAATGTGATTCTATTATCTTTCTTTTAAAAAGTAGTATAAACATGTACATGTACTTATTTAAATAAATATTTTGTTTTCTACAGTTAATTGACAATTTAAGGTTCCATAAAACTTTAAAAGGAACAAATGCAGTTACCATGGTTACTCACTGTCATTTTCATTCCTTGTTTATGAGCCCTATGACTCTTATTACAGAGTGTGAGGCCAAAAAATGACAACAAAATTTGTGCTTGACGGTGCCCAGATGACCAAATTAGTTTAGGCAGTTTTGGCCACCTGTTTATTTCCTTATCAAAAATCTGAAAATTTGTCCAACTTGTATCAAAATTTGAAAATAATCTGCCTACTGACTAAACCCAACTTCTAAAACAGCTTGTCAGGGCACATTAAACAGATAAATTTGCCTACTGACCAAACCCAACTTCTAAAACAGCTTGTCAGGGCACATTACACAGATAAATTTGCCTACTGACCAAACCCAACTTTTAAACAGCTATCTATCTATCTATCATACCAGAATTGGTATCATTAGTAAGTTATCGTTCTATCTATCATACCAGAATTGGTTACTTTTGTAAGCTATCTATCTATCAAACCAGAATTGGTATCTTTAGTAAGTTATCTATCTATCTATCATTCCAGAATTGGTATCATTAGTAAGTTATCGTTCTATCTATCATACCAGAATTGGTTACTTTTGTAAGCTATCTATCTATCAAACCAGAATTGGTATCTTTAGTAAGTTATCTATCTATCTTTCATTCCAGAATTGGTATCATTAGTAAGTTATCTATCTATCTATCATACCAGAATTGGTATCTTTTGTAAGCTATCTATCTATCATACCAGAATTGGTATCTTTTGTAAGCTATCTATCTATCATACCAGAATTGGTATCTTTAGTAAGTTATCTATCTATCTATCATACCAGAATTGGTATCTTTAGTAAGTTATCTATCATACCAGAATTGGTATCTTTTGTAAGTTATCTATCTATCTATCTATCATACCAGAATTGGTATCTTTTGTAAGTTATCTATCTATCATTCCAGAATTGGAATCTTTAGTAAGTTATCTATCATACCAGAATTGGTATCTTTTGTAAGCTATCTATCTATCTATCTATCATACCAGAATTGGTATCTTTAGTACATTATCTATCTATCATACCAGAATAGGTATCTTTTGTAAGTTATCTATCTATCTCTCATACCAGAATTGGTATCTTTAGTACATTATCTATCTATCATACCAGAATTGGTATCTTTTGTAAGTTATCTATCTATCATTCCAGAATTGGTATCTTTAGTAAGTTATCTATCATACCAGAATTGGTATCTTTAGTACATTATCTATCTATCATTCCAGAATTGGTATCTTTACTAAGTTATCTATCATACCAGAATTGGTATCTTTTGTAAGCTATCTATCTATCTATCATACCAGAATTGGTATCTTTTGTAAGTTATCTATCTATCATACCAGAATTGGTATCTTTAGTAAGTTATCTATCATACCAGAATTGGTATCTTTAGTACATTATCTATCTATCATTTCAGAATTGGTATCTTTTGTAAGTTATCTATCTATCATACCAGAATCGGTATCTTTTGTAAGTTATCTATCTATCTATCATACCAGATTGGTATCTTTAGTAAGTTATCTATCTATCTATCATACCAGAATTGGTATCTTTAGTACATTATCTATCTTTGTGATTTGTAATCTCATCAGTCAAAGCAACTATCATTATCTCAAGTTTGAGTTGAGAAAAATATTTAAGGGGCTCACTTAGGTAATGCTAGTGTTCAATGTACATTATACATGTTCACTGATCATTGTGCATGCTTATACTGTAATGTGTATACAGATTTTCTACTAGTCAACCAGACTAGCTGAAGCACAACCTTGACTAGTCAACAGCCAAAGTTTCTAGTCTTGGACTGGTGGACTACTGCTAATTTTGAATCCTGGATGAACAGTTGAAGAATGATGTATGCATACATTCAAAGGGAAATTCCTATACATGTTTAAATGAAGATGTATAGGACAGTTATCCATAAAAAAACATGGAAACCCTACAAAAATGTACTGACATGGGGATGAAAAAAAAAAATCCCCACCACCCTTGTAGTATATAAAAATAAAACATGGAAACCCTACAAAAATTTATTGATATGGGGGATGAAAAAAAATCCCCACATTCCTTGTGACCTTTTCATATTTTTTTTCTTTTAGATAACTGGTAGTAATTATATGATAATGATGTGTTATATGTCTTAGATTGTCTTTTTTACCTTACTAAGTATGGTATAAGAAATTGTCCAACAGAAAAAAAATGAAGTAGTACCAGAAATTATTCTAAAGAAAAATGGGCTGGCACCAGAACTTGTCCTAAAGAAAAATGGACTGGTACCAGAACTTGTCCTGAAGAAAAATGGACTGGTACCAGAACTTGTCCTAAAGAAAAATGGACTGGTACCAGAACTTTTCCTAAAGATAAATGAAATGGAATCAGAACAGAATTCTCCTTCAGAAAAATACAAGACCTTGTGTTAAAAAAAAAAATGGACGGGTACCAGAAATTGTTCTATAGAAAAACTGACTGGTACCAGGACTTGTCCTAAAGGAAAATGGGCTGGTACCAGAAGTTGTCCTAAAGAAAAATGTGCTGGCACCAGAACTTGTCTTAAAGAAAAATGGAATATCAGAACATAACTTGTCCTAAAGAAAAATGGACTAATACCAGAACATGTCCAAAAGAAAAATGGACTAGTACCAGAACTTGTCCTAAAAAATAAAATGGTACCAGAACTTGTCTAAAAGAAAAATGGAACTTGTCCAAAAGAAAAATGGACTGGCACCAGAACTTGGAATGGAATGGTACCAAAACACTTGTCCTAAAGTAAAATGAAATGGAACTATGCAGACAGCATAGCTCAGTCGTAGAGTTCTGTATCTTGAAATTGAAGGTCCTGCTTCAATCCCAGGTCGAGTCATGTTTTCAAAGGTGATTTTTCATCTCCTGTCTACACTAGTCACTCCTGCTCTGTATCTAGATGGAGGTTAGAAGGGTTTAGATTGTGCAATTTGATTACTTCGTCACTTTGCAGAAGTGACGTGGTATAATAAAGGCTGTTGGAAAAACATACCTCTCAAGATGGTCACAAATACACACATCCACGCATGCACGCAAATGCACACATGTGCAGAAACACACACATGCGCAAACACACACACAAACATACATGCACATGTATGCACACACACACACACATACATACACTCATGCTCTCTCACACACAAACAACATCATCACTCCCTGCATCACTAGAATGAGTGGCAAGGGGATCTAAGTAGTCTTTTTTACATGTATTACTGTTTTCCACACACTTAACAATTTTTCAGTGATATAGTGGCAGCCAGTTTTTAGTGGTGGAGGAGAGAACCCAATTACATTGTACCCACTGGCTTTCCACAGGTACAAGTTGTCTAAGATGATAATGATGTGTACTGTACTTGTACAAGTCAGTTGTCTAAGATGATTATAATGTACATTGTACTTGTACAAGTCAGTTGTCTACAAAGATTATAATGTACATTGTACTTCTACAAGTCAGTTGTCTAAGATGATTATAATGTACATTGTACTTCTACAAGTCAGTTGTCTAAGATGATTATAATGTACATTGTACTTCTATAAGTCAGTTGTCTAAGATGATTATAATGTACATTGTACTTCTACAAGTCAGTTGCCTAAGATGATTATAATGTACATTGTACTTCTTCAAGTCAGTTGCCTTTTTCTGTGTTTTAAAAACATTTTATAATAGAATAAGAAACCAATAAATGAAGTATGGCCAAACTATGAAGCAATGTACAGTTACTTAAAAATCACAACAGAGCTTAACACAACAGTTCTACTTAATTGTTGATGGAGACACACGGATTGACAGACAGATTTACAGACAGACAGACAGACTGACTGATAGATTTACAGACAGACAGATGGATTCACAGACAGATTTACTGACTGACAGATTGATTGACTGACAGATTTACAGACAGACAAATGGACTGACAGACAGATTTATAGACATAGATTTACAGAGATTTACAGACAGACAGATGGATTGACAGACAGATTTACAGACAGACAGATGGATTGACAGACAGATTTACAGACAGACAGATGGATTGACAGACAGACAGATGGATTGACAGACAGATTTACAGACAAATTTACAGACAGACAGACAGATGGATGGACAGACAAACATACATGATCATTTCATAGACTGTCATATGACCAACGATCTGGCCAAATCCAAAATTTTGTGACAATCTGTCTAAGAGCAACTTCAATTTTCACCATAAACTGCCAATTACTTTAACTTTTACTGTTCATATACATGCATCTGTGTAAGATGTGTGTAAGGAGATAACCTTCTCACAGATCCCTCCTGTCAATCTACTTATCCTCCCAACAATCAATCAATCCAAATTGAAAAAAAAAATCCAACACTGATTTCATAAAAAAATTGATTAAAAAAACCGACACCTCCATTCAGCTTTGATGCATATCTGTGGACATTTTTTACAGTGCTCTTAACACTTTGTAAAATGGGTGCTGTTCTCCATAGCAACCTGACATACCATCAGCCATGAACCAATAAAAAAATAAAAAAATATCAATACCATCAGTCTTTGTGGTCAGAATAATTTCTTGACAAATATTTCTTCATGAACTAATCAATATCAATCTTCAATCTAAGTGGCGATCAAAACATGCTGAATCAGCAGATATTGTCCATAACAGTGCCCTGCTTGGCTACAAATGGAATTTCGTCATACACAAGGTCAAGGTCAGCAATAAGACCATACAAATATTTCACTTTGACAATGATGGTCTAGCTGACTCAGTTATATGGTGTCAATCAGTTTTTAATGGTGGAGGAGAGAACCCAGTTAAATGTACCCGGGAAGAGACCACCACCCTTCTTCAAGCAAACTGGCAAACTTTCACAAAAAAATCAGCTTAGATTCCAGTGGGACTTGAACGTGCACAGACAGGAAGTGAGAGACTTCATGTTTTAAAGCGTGATGCTCTACCCACATGGCCACAGAGGCCCTGCCAATATTTACCAAGTTGGTGAGTACTGTGCACTGACAGGAAGTGAGAGACTTCATGTTTTAAAGCGTGATGCTCTACCCACATGGCCACAGAGGCCCTGCCAATATTTAACAAGTTGGTGAGAACTGTGCACTGACAGGAAGTGAGAGACTTCATGTTTTAAAGCGTGATGCTCTACCCACATGGCCACAGAGGCCCTGCCAATATTTAACAAGTTGGTGAGAACTGTCAACAGTATGAGCTACACTTGTTTTTTTTTGTTTTTGTTTTTTGTTTATAATTGTTCCGGGTTTTTAGTTCAAACCTATAAACATATAATGATAAGTCAGGGTTAGAACTGTCAACAGTATGAGCTACACTTGTTTTGTTTTTGTTTTTGTTTTATAATTGTTCCGGGTTTTTAGTTCAAACCTATAAACATATAATGATAAGTTGTACTTAAAAATATTTTTTTTATAGAATTACATTTCATTGTGTTCAGAAAATCAAAGGTTTATCTATACAATTTGTCTTGAGAGAAGTTTGTTGTTAACCTTTTCTACCCTACAGACCACATTAGACTGGTCCAAGGCAATAGGAAAGAGCATACAAATTAGATACTTAAGGGAAGGAGGACTGAAGGTCACCCATCTTGATCATTTTCAGAGTCTGGTGTGGTTTGATAGAACATTGCATTTTAAGACACTCTTTCATGAACACCAATGTTAAATGTACCCAGCTCTTAGCATTGTGAGTACAGAACACTTCCTCTTTGGAAGTTAAATGTTAAACACAAACTGTCTTGCCTAAACATAAGTCAAACAAAGAGTCTTCACTGAACACAATTGTCCAACATCAGCTAACATATAAACAACACACCAAGAGTCTACACTGAACACAATTGTCCAACACCAGCTGCCTTATCTACATATAAATGACACACCAAGAGTCTACACTGAACACAATTGTCCAACACCAGCTGCCTTATCTACATATAAATGACACACCAAGAGTCTACACTGAACACAATTGTCCAACACCAGCTGCCTTATCTACATATAAATGACACACCAAGAGTCTACACTGAACACAACTGTCAAACATCAGCTGCCTTATCTACATATAAACAACACACCAAGAGTCTACACTGAACACAATTGTCAAACAACAGCTGCCTTATCTACATATAAATGACACACCAAGAGTCTACACTGAACACAATTGTCCAACACCAGCTGCCTTATCTACATATAAATGAAACACCAAGAGTCTACACTATCCACCAAAGTGGGGAGGGCTTCTATAATGTTATTATTGAAAATAAAATGTTCTAACTACACACCACTGTCAAATACAACCTGTCTAGAGTGAAAACTAATTTTAAACACCGCAAGTCTTGATGGACAAACAAAACACCTCACAAGTACAGGTGGGCTACAACATGACGTAATGCTGAATTTATAGATTTTGAAAATAATACACAAAAATATTGAAATCAAGATTTAGATTCTTGAGTAACTTGTCTGCAAAACATTGTAATTTGTAAATCATAAATCTAAGAAAGGGTTCAAAAGTTTACAAACTGTCAATAAGTAATAAATCTTCTTTCTTCCTTTTTATTTTTGGCAACCGCATTTCAAAAAGATTAGTATATATACAATATAAATGTTATATACTGACTGATAACTGAAATATGTGTTAAGTAATAATCCAGCCCCGAGTCAGAGGTCCATATATTTGTTATTCACTAATGTTATCATTCAACCCACACATCCTTTAACAAAATGAACTCTACTCAATATCAATAACATGGCCAAGTCCAACCACACATTTAGATGTGACCTGATTTAACTACAACCTGACTGTCTCTGACACATGTGTTTGGTATTGATTGGCAGGTGATATTATTGATGTTGATTGCAATTCTGACAACATGTGTTTACAAGATTATAAATCAAAATATACAATGATTGTTTCTAATCTTTGGACACAGACTTCTATTTGAAGTCACATTTGGAGGAAGATTTGTCTAGGATTATAGATAAATATATATCTATTTTCTGTGTAATTAGTCTGAGTATTGTATTTACTTTTGTAAAGAAGAAAACTAAAATGTCGAGTTTTTTTTAAATATATTATCTGTTAAAGATCCAATTAGGAAAGTTACCTCCCAGACATGGCAAATTAAAAATTTGTGAATGCATACCTGTCAACCTCTAAAAGTGAAAATGCTGGTCATGACCTGCATTGAGTAAAAAAATCCCTGGTCAAAGCACGTACAACATTTTTTCAGGCTCAATCGAGTAACAAAAATATATTTACATATAATTACCGTGTATATCTAAAAAAGATATAAAAAAAATTAAATACAAGTTATCAAATTGATCTACAATTTTAATTGAATTATTGAATTAGTATGAAAATTTATTAATGGATCTTAAATGCAATTTAGTCACTCTCACAACATGACAAAGAAAGCAATCAAACATCAACATGGAGTAATGACCGGTCTCTGATTGGATACAAAATTTCAAAAAAAAATTATGTGTAGGCCCTAAAATCGGGGGAAAAAACGAGTTCATGATCGGAAGGTCGGATAAAATCGGGTCATTTTACGAATTTAATGACCTGTATGTTATTAAAAAATAGCAGGTCAAAGGTAAAATTTATGGGTGTCACCTGCAAAAAACAGGTCAGTTGACAGGTATGTGAATGTAGCTCTGCATTTTACTGGAGGAAACAAATCAAGTAAGGAGTAACAACAATTTTTCCAACCAGTCTTCATTTCTGTTTAAAAGGTATTGGTACAAAATGTATTCTTCTCAGTTTTGTTCATGAAAAGAAAATTGAAATTCAATTATGAAACTGTGGAAAAAAACTTGAAATAATGATATATCACAAGATTTTTTTTCTGTAAAAATGATACAAAAACAAGCATTCTGAGAGTATTGATGAATCAATATGTGTCCTCTACTGTGAAGCATTCTGATGGTATTGATGAATCAATACGTGTTGCCTACCTGTGAAGCATTCTGAGGGTACTGATGAATCAATATGTGTCCTCTATCTGTGAAACATTGAGAGTACTGATGAATCAATACATGTCCCCCTACCTGTGAAACATTCTGAGGGTATTGATAAATCAATACATGTCCCCTACCTGTGAAACATTCAGAGAGTATTGATGAATCAATACGTGTCCACTACCTGTGAAGCATTCAGAGGGTATTGATGAATCGATACATGTCCCCTACCTGTGAAGCATTCTGAGGGTACTGAAGAATGTCAATAGTGAGCAACAACAGAACTTTAACCTAAACCTTATCTGGACAGACTGATAGATATACAAAGACAAAATCTATCTGGACAGACGTACACAGAAAAAAACCTTATCTGGACAGACTGATAGATATACAAAGACAAACCTATCCAGACAGACTGACAGATGTACACAGACAAA
Organism: Atrina japonica; assembly: GCA_030159075.1. NCBI lineage: Eukaryota > Metazoa > Mollusca > Bivalvia > Pterioida > Pinnidae > Atrina > Atrina japonica. The sequence goes on from BROG01000364.1 coordinate 345,642, forward strand.
ACCTTATCTGGACAGACTGACAGATGTACACAGACAAAACCTTATCTGGACAGACTGACAGATGTACACAGACAAAACCTTTTCCAGACAGACTAACAGACATCACAGACAAAACCTTATCCAGACAGATTGACAGATGTATGCAGACAAAATCTTATCCAGACAGATTGACAGACGTACACAAACAAAACCTTGTCCAGACAGACTGACAGACATACACAAACAAAACCTTATCCAGACAGATTGACAGATGTACGCAGACAAAACCTAAAGTCTACTCTGGTTTCACTAGAGGAAAAAAACCCAAAAGACATCAAAGTTTTATAATAAGGTATTCTTGTCACCATAGCAACACTTTGAGATACAGAATGACATTGTACCAAATTAAAAGGTGCTACCCCATAGAATGAAGTTTTAATTCATTAAATTATTCTATCATAAAAACTAAAAATATCATTCACGGCATTGTTTAAAAATTTGCATCTCCAAATAAAACACACTCTAGTGTTAGGTTGTTTTGTTGGTGTTTTATCTCATACCATTTTTCAGTCATATGGTCACAGGTGGCACCAGTTTTAGTGGTGCAGGAGAGAACCTCATTACAATGTATTCAGGAAGAGATTGCCGAAACAGAAACTGGCAAACTGTCTCAAAACATAACCTTATAGATTCTAGCTAGACTCGACCCTGCCATGCTAGTGAAAAAGAGACATAGCGTTTAAGGCATGTTGTGAGTTCCTGAAATAAAAAACCTTGAAAAAATAAGTTTTATCCTAGTCTCTGTGGCCATCTGTAGCATACGCCTTATCAAATAATTACCAAAAACATAATACAAACTTTTACCATATACACAACAGTCTGTGAATGAGTACATTTGAACTAGGCATGGAGAAGCTTCAACATTGGAGTCAGCCATGAGGACTCCTGAATATGTATTATAATGAGTAACAAACAATGTCCTCATGTTACCCAGAGGTCCATAATTTGTAATATAATGAGGCACAAACAATGTCCTCATGTAAACCAGAGGTCCATAATTTGTAGTATAATGAGGAACAAACAATGTCCTCATGTTACCCAGAGGTCCATAATTTGTAGTATAATGAGGAACAAACAATGTCCTCATGTTACCCAGAGGTCCATAATTTGTAGTATAATGAGGCACAAACAATGTCCTCATGTTACCCAGAGGTCCATAATTTGTAGTATAATGAGGAACAAACAATGTCCTCATGTTACCCAGAGGTCCATAATTTGTAGTATAATGAGGCACAAACAATGTCCTCATGTAACCCAGAGGTCCATAATTTGTAGTATAATGAGGAACAAACAATGTCCTCATGTAACCCAGAGGTCCATAATTTGTAGTATAATGAGGAACAAACAATGTCCTCATGTTACCCAGAGGTCCATAATTTGTAGTATAATGAGGAACAAACAATGTCCTCATGTTACCCAGAGGTCCATAATTTGTAGTATAATGAGGAACAAACAATGTCCTCATGTTACCCAGAGGTCCATAATTTGTAGTATAATGAGGAACAAACAATGTCCTCATGTTACCCAGAGGTCCATAATTTGTAGTATAATGAGGAACAAACAATGTCCTCATGTTACCCAGAGGTCCATAATTTGTAGTATAATGAGGAACAAACAATGTCCTCATGTTACCCAGAGGTCCATAATTTGTAGTATAATGAGGAACAAACAATGTCCTCATGTAACCCAGAGGTCCATAATTTGTAGTATAATGAGGCACAAACAATGTCCTCATGTTACCCAGAGGTCCATAATTTGTAGTATAATGAGGAACAAACAATGTTCTCATGTTACCCAGAGGTCCATAATTTTTGTCAGTGATGCAAACAATCTTTGGGCTCCAATTTATCAAAATGTTTTTAATTTAAAAGATATAAACCTGAAGTTGATTAACCTTCAAACAAAACTTAGAACTGTTTTATCAACTATATTCTAACTAAGGTTTTGGGGTATATTTGCACTTTTTTGAGGAGGATCCTGATAGGTTTATGAATACTTTTACCTGCTACAGTTACAAAAATAAACTATGACACTTAGCGTACAACAATAACAGGTCTACGCACTGCCTCTGTGAAGTCATACAGACAGGATCTTACTGGGTCAGAAGTTATAGGTCCAAATGGTAAAGAATTGTAAGTGTTGTCCTTAGACTTACAATCAATGTTCTATCCACTATAAACATAAAACTGAAAGACTTACAATCAACATCCTATCCACTACATACAAAAAACTAAAAGACTTACCAGAATCGTTAATGTCTTCATGCACTATTTTGGCATTTACTGGATCAAATGCTCCTGTCCTCATGACATAGTCAGTACTGAGTGCCATAGTGTTGACCCAGTGACCATGACCCTGTAAAGTACGACAAAGTACTCCCTGCAAGAAAAATAATCATAAAATTTGTGTCAGGGATTAGTTATCTTGCCTTTTTAATTACTCAAATTTTGTTCAAATTTTTATTCATTTATTTTTTGTACATTTATTTCATTACCCAGTTAAAGCTCTGTCCAAAATTTGTTTTCTTAGATACAAAGAATTTATTGGCAGTCTAATTAATACAATGGTATAGTCTAGATAAATAGAACCTGCATACTTACATCATCTGCTCGCCATACTTTTATTGTCCGATCTTGTGACGAACTGTACAGAAGATTGCTACCTCCCCATTTGACACATGTGATGGACTGAAGATGGCCGGACAGGGTCATGTGACATTGGTATAGCACTGTATCCCAAATTTTTATTGTACCATCCTAAATTGATAAATAAAAGTAAAGTATGGATATTCTATATGTTAAACTGACTTAAACAAAATACATGGCTACTAAGACAACCACACAGACTGTCAGAAGGTGGTCTGATTAGTGAGGTGGTCTCTTAATTGAAGGTCTGGTCTTATTTGATATTTATTAAGACATTTTCAAGAGGCTGAACAGGCCTATTTATTGTCGTAAATGTGAGATGATCTTCTAAGCCAGGTTTCCCTGTACTTACACCCTCTCATCTCTAAGCCAGGTTTCCCTGTACTTACACCCTCTCATCTCTAAGCCAGGTTTCCCTGTACTTACACCCTCTCATCTCTAAGCCAGGTTTCCCTGTACTTACACCCTCTCATCTCTAAGCCAGGTTTCCCTGTACTTACACCCTCAAGTTTATTGCTACTTTACATCCCAGTATTTCATGTGGTATCTTCTGATGTTAATGACTGAGTAGAAACCTGATTTTCATTATAAACACCAGACTACAACAAACTGTACATACTATCAAAGAACTTCTGGGAACTCTTTTTATCATTTCGTGGATCATAAATCATTTTCATTGATTGACAGAATACCATTCACTGTACTGTTTTAAAGTATCATCTCATATAATGATGCACAGGGCTGTTTGTTTCAATGGTGTTTGAAGCCAAAGTTATCAATTTTTCAATTATATGGTGGTGCCATATATTGGTGGAGGAGAGAATCTGGATACAATGTATCCGGGAAGAGACCATCGGCCTCCTGCAAGTAAACTGGAAAACTTTCTCACAAAAATCAGCTTAGGTTCCAGTGAGTCTCGAACCTGTGCTGACTGAAGGTGACTTTATGGTTTAAAACAAGATGCTCTAACCACTCAGCCACAGAGGCACATGACTCAGCATATTTGACACTTTGTCAGTGGGTGAAAAGGAGTGGAAGAGAGGAAGACCAAAAGAAACATATTCTATTCTGAAAATATTCTGATGCTGACACTATAATGACACTATTCTAATGCTGATATTATTATTCTGATGCTGACACTATTCTGATGCTAACACTATTCTGATGCTGACACTGTTCTGATGCTATTCTGATGCTAACACTATTCTGATGCTGACACTATTCTGATGCTGACACTATTGTGATACTGACACTATAATGACACTATTCTGATGTTGACACTATTCTGATGCTGACACTGTTCTGATGCTATTCTGATGCTAACACTATTCTGATGCTGACACTATTCTGATGCTGACACTATTGTGATACTGACACTATACCGATGCTTATACTATTGTGATGCTGACACTATACTGACACTATTCTGATGTTGACACTATTCTGATGCTGACACTATTCTGATGCTGACACTATTCTGATACTGACACTATTCTGAAGATGACATTATTCTGATGCTGACACTATTCTGATACTGACACTATACTGACACTATTCTGATGCTAACACTACTATTCTGATGCTGACACTATTCTGATGCTGACACTATTCTGATGATGACATTATTCTGATGCTGACACTATTCTGATATTAACACTATACTGACACTATTCTGATGCTAACACTATTATTCTGATGTTGACACTATTCTGATGCTGACACTATTCTGATGCTGACATTATTCTGATACTGACACTATTCTGATGATGACATTATTCTGATGCTGACACTATTCTGATATTGACACTATACTGACACTATTCTGATGCTAACACTATTATTCTGATGCTGACACTATTCTGATGCTGACACTATTCTGACTCTATTCTGATGCTGACACTATTCAGATGCTGACACTAAGATACTCACTTTTGAAGAACTTGCTAAAAATCTGCATTCTGCATCTCTGAAAAAATACAATGTTTACAGGTTATAATATCAATAGTAGATTTTTTATTTGCTTTTGAAATGTTTCTCTCACCAAGAATGAGGCCAGCTGTGAAAGATATACAATTGAAGTACTTAATTATAAAGATAAATGTACTAAGTATTTCTATAAATTGCACTTAATTATACTTGACATGAGACAGTCAGACAGTGATTCTCTTTTCTCTGTTTGGTTTGATTTTGATCAGTGTTTTACGTCACACTACACAGTTTTTTCAGTTATATAGTGGCGGCAAATTTTTCATGGTGGAGGAGAGAAACTTGGTTACAATCAATCTAATTAAAAACCGATCCCGCTCCCATTTTCTGATATGTCATGTATAGGATCTAACACAATCCGCTATGGGGTCACGTACAGATGACCTCGTAGCTGTGTCATTTTCAACCAATGTAGAAGCAACTTACAGAATCCTGTAAGCGATCAAATAGCAACGAGATGTAAACAATTTAATATTATAAATAACACTAAGCACACAAATACGGTAGTACAGAATTATATTCCTAACCCTGGATGGGTTCCAATCACAAAACATTTTTTGATGTGATTTTGCGGACTGACGGTGTCTTTTTTTTACAAAATAAATAACACCTCTGTGCTATTAATTTTTGTAAGTCGCATTTTTATTGGTTGAACATTACACATCTACAAGAGGTCACCAGCACGTGACCCCATAGCGGATTGCGTTAGATCCTCCGAGACACATCAGAAAATGGGGGGTGTGAGAGATCGAGTTTTAATTAGATTGGATTACAATGTACCTGGGAAGAGACCACAGGTCTTTCCCAAGTAAACAGGCATTCTTAATCTGCCAATTTTGGGAAGTGCCATTGCTGACACAGTAGTGATATTTACTGTGACTTTGTGCCATATTGTGAAAAACAAGTCATGAAAGTGTAATGGAATCTCTTATCTTAAAAGCATTTAAACATACATTTATTCATTTTTCATTGTGGGTATGATCTGTACACCATTTGGGAATTTTTTTCATCAAATTTGAAAAAAAAACATATCTATTTTTGCATTGGGAGGCCAAATATTGTCCCATGGAAATTAGAAAAAGGCCTGATTGAGAAATAATTGTTAAAAAAGAAACTTTAATGGATGGACTTACTATGAGTGACAAGGGACAAAGACCATGAAAATGGTTCACTTAGCCCTTGGGAACAGGTGAGCTAATAAAACAAACCACTCACAAATGAAAAGGTTTCCAACATAACCAGGTTATCCATTGTTTGTGACCTATCAATGTTTTGCCCATTTGGTGTCCATTTTCTGGATTCCACACACATATCTGTAATAAAAATCCTTAACTACTTTATACTGTAAATTGACTTGTATTTCCTGAGAAATTAATTTATTTGCATGTAGACCTTTTCCACAAATCTAAATATGTAGGTAATATTTGTATAATGATTTATGTTTATACATGTTATAAACCTATGTCCTATAAATAACTCAAGAGTTTTTCCCCTTTCTTTGTACATGTGAATTCAAGGTTGAAAAATCAAGAACTTTCTCACATAAATTAGGACCAGTGATTTTCCATTTCAAATTTGCTTCAATTCTGTTTTTCAGTTTTGGTAAATTCTGTTTTTTCTGTTTTCATAAGAAAAAGAACTACATACATACTTTAGATGAAGAATATTTAACATCACACACACACACACACACACACACACACACACACACACACACCTACACACACACACACACACACACACACACACACATATTCTGTATTACCATTTGCAAATTATAAAAAGAAAGTATTTTGCAACTGAAGCTTTACAATTCTGAAATCATGTACACAAAGTATTCATTAATATTTCAGTAAATGTGCATCTCCAAAATAAAAGTTATAAAAATAAAAGTAATTTACAGTATCAAGACAATTGGCCATTTTACAGTCATGAAAGATTATCAGCGGTTGTTAGATCAATAATCAAAATGGGTCAAGAAAAATCCATGTCATATCTTTAACCAAACTCAAAAATCATGAATATATATTATCCTTTGTATTCATCAAAACATGCTTACCTGACTGTGTTTGCACCCTGAAGCTAATTTTCTGCCATCAGGTGACCAGGCTATACACAAAACCCAATGTTTATGACCTACAAGAATAATATAAAATGAAATTCAAAATGTCATATGGAAAGTCATTCATTCAGTCTTGCTATTTGTATATGAATATTGAAATACTACACTGGACCTGACCATATCTTTACAAAATATATTGGAACATAAGATTTATTATGCCTATCAGGGGCTAATATATCCTTTATGGGACAGGATTCTGAACCCTTTCAATTGGGAATATTATATCACAATGGGCTTAATTTGGGAAAATAAAAAGTAACTAAGGTCCTAATGCAAATAAAGATACAGTCAACACTCAATTTCATGTTTGTATGTGTTAATTAATATTCTTTTATAATTTTGATTGAAGATTGTTTTGCTGATATTGTAATGATATATTATAAAAAAAACTTTTCAGATTTTTTGAAAAGATATATTTAAATGTGTAAGATAGGTGATTTCCCCTTATATTCTACTAGTAATTTTTGGAGGAAAAAAATTTGAAACTAAATTTTGAGATTTTTTGATAAAAAATTTGATAAAGGATTTTTGAGATAAAAAAATCAGGTTGGTTGCTAAGTGATATTTTTTCATATTCTGAGAGATTATGGATCTATATATGATATATGAAAATTCTACAAAATTCTACAAAATTGTAGACAGGTAATACTTCTGCCATCCTTAGACAGAGGATAAGTGCACACTTACCTTTACATGTGTACTGAGGTGTTTCTGTGTTTACATCCCAAAACCTGACAGTTGTGTCCCCTGAACCACTTGCTAAATACCTATAATAAATAAAATGTATTTGAGGAACACTATGCCACCTGGGAGCTAAGCCATTCATAAAATTTAATGTTCCATAACTCTGGCAAATATTATAGAACCTTGACTGTAATCAACCTCATCAGAGAACTAATTTATATGAAGCAATATATCAAATTGGGTAAAATAACAACGATCTTTGTGTGTCTTCACATCGGGACAACTCCTGCCAAGATCTTTTTGTGTCTTCACATGGGGACAACTCCTGCCAGGATCTTTTTGTGTCTTCACATGGGGACAACTCCTGCCATGATCTTTTTGTGTCTTCACATGGGGACAACTCCTGCCAGGATCTTTTTGTGTCTTCACATGGGGACAACTCCTGCCAGGATCTTTTTGTGTCTTCACATGTGGACAACTCCTGCCAGGATCTTTTTGTGTCTTCATATAGGGGCAATTCCTGTCAGGATTTTTTTGTGTCTTCACATGGGGACAACTCCTGTCAGGATCTTTTTGTGTCTTCACATAGGGGCAATTTCTACCAGGTCTTGTTATAACTGGTCTAATTGGTTTGTGTGAAGAAGTTGAAATGTGTAAAAGTTACAATGTACAACACACAATGGACAGTGACATATAAAGAGTATCAGCTTTTGACTCAAGTGACCTGTCTGACAGAAAATAAAATGCTGAAACTGACAAATAGACCCGGACCAAAAACAATATGATCCAGACCAAAAACAATATGACCCAGACCAAAAACAATATAACCCCAGACCAAAAACAATATGACCCAGACCAAAAACAATATGACCCAGACTAAAAACAATATGACCCAGACCAAAAACAATATAACCCAGACCAAAAACAATATGACCCAGACCAAAAACAATATGACCCAGACCAAAAACAATGTGACCCAGACCTTTGAGCATAAAGTACATGCATAATGAAACATTCACATGATTTATTACAAAAGAATTGAAATAAAGATTTCCCCCCAGCAAATGTATGGAAATACACATACAGAAGAAATACACCTGTATCAATGTATTGACCTCATTAATTATACATACCTGCCATCTGGACTAAATGCTACAGAAATGACTGCCTCTGCATGACCTTGTATTGTACTAGTGCACCGTGTGACGGCCCGCACTCGGAACACAGCTTGCGGTAGATAAACAATGTCAAGGACTTTCTCTGTGTTTTCCAAAGCGCTGTTGTCTAGTGATTTTGCAAGGCTCTCTGTTATTTCAGTGTCATTCACATAAAAAGAATATGGTATTGGTTCTTCCTGAAAAAAGAATCTGACACTGTGAGTGGTCGGACAGGAATACAGTGAGTTCTGTCTCAAATACTCAAGAAAGATTGTTTTATTCAAAGAATTATTTAACTGAGTGGTTCTCAGAATGTGGTCTCACAAGACAGGTGGTCTTTGATGAGAGTGATCTCACAAGACAGATGGTCTCTGAGAGTGGTCTCACAAGACAGGTGGTCTCTGATAAGACTGGTCTCACAAGACAGGTGGTCTCACAAGACAGGTTGTCTCGCAAGACAGGTGGTCTCACAAGACAGGTGGTCTTTGATGAGAGTGGTATCATAAGACAGGTGGTCTTTGATGAGAGTGGTATCATAAGACAGGTGGTCTTTGATGAGACTTATCTCACAAGACAGGTGGTCTCTGATGAGAGTGGTCTCACAAGACAAAAAATACTAATGTCAAATACCTTGATGCCAAGAAGCTTTTATACTTCATTTAATTTTTTGTAAACAAACAAAGTAATTTATGTTTGAGAAACATTGTGCTCCCAAGAACTAAGCCATTCATAAAGATTTTTAAAGTCCCATAACTCTGGTAAATATTGTTAAGTGTGGGCCTTAATCAAACTCTTCAGGGGTGGTGGAAAGAAGGAATTATACATGAAATGATTATACGTGTATTTACGTTTTTCATATATACAAAAACAATGGATTTCACGCAACTCAAATAACTGCATTTATCTCCTAAAGAAGGCCAAGTGGCCTAAAATTTAAGAAAGAGATGGAAACGCTTTGTTTTAAATCTTACATTTGACAGCAAAGCGTTACATATCAACTGCAACTTGTCCACCGTTACGTCCAGTGGAAGATCAAATGCATTTCCTGTCACTTCTCCGGACTCGCTTTTAAACTGGGTCAATATTCTTTTGTCGTCAGTCTCTGCTTCATCAGCCATTCTAGAAAAAGAAAATGAGAAAAATAGAATCACGGGCGTGAAAGTTTGTGGTACGTGCAAAACTATAAATAGATGTAATTGTGCCAGACATGTGACACACTATTAACACCCTTCTAAAACAATGGACTCTTCTTTAAATCAATACTTTAGATCAGTCCAAATGTGTCTATTGGCGTGAATGAGTTAACATTTGGTTTTTGGGACAGTTCTGACATAACACATACATGTACCAGTAACCGACAAATCCATACCTCAGGGTCATTTGTTTTCTGTTTTACTGGATTGATTTAAATACTGCATACAGAACCTGGAAATTTTCACTCCAGTGTAATTTCGGCCATTTTCATCCTTATATAAGAGGCAATATTTTAAATGAAAGCAAAACGTTCAAGCTAAAAGATTGAAGTACTGACATACATACGGTAAAAAAAACAATGGTGGATTAGGGCGATAACAAGACAGAGGTACCGTATGTAAAAGGGCAAAAATAAGGCAACAATTTCCAGGTATACAGTAGTTTGTTACATCACACTCACTATATTTAACCATCACACTCACTATATTTAACCATCACACTCACTATATTTAACCATCACACTCACTATATTTAACCATCACACTCACTATATTTAACCATCACACTCACTATATTTAACCATCACACTCACTATATTTAACCATCACACTCACTATATTTAACCATCACACTCACTATACTTAACCATCACACTCACTATATTTAACCATCACACTCACTATATTTAACCATCACACTCACTATATTTAACCATCACACTCACTATATTTAACCATCACACTCACTATACTTAACCATCACACTCACTATATTTAACCATCACACTCACTATATTTAACCATCACACTCACTATATTTAGCAATCACATTCACTGTATTTAACCATCACACTCACTATATTTAACCATCACACTCACTATATTTAACCATCACATCACACTATATATTTAACCATCACACTCACTATATTTAACCATCACACTCACTATATTTAACCATCACACTCACTATATTTAACCATCACACTCACTATATTTAACCATCACACTCACTATATTTAACCATCACACTCACTATATTTAACCATCACACTCACTATATTTAGCAATCACATTCACTGTATTTAACCATCACACTCACTATATTTAACCATCACACTCACAACTATCACTCACTATATCTAACCATCACACTCATTATATTTAACCATCACACTCACTACATTTAACAATCACTCACTATATTTTTCCACAACACTCACTATATCTAACCATCACACTCACTATATTTAACCATCACACTCACTATATTTAACCATCACACTCACTATACTTAACCATCACACTCACTATATTTAGCAATCACATTCACTGTATTTAACCATCACATGTCACTATATTTAACCATCACACTCACAACTAATCACTCACTATATCTAACCATCACACTCATTATATTTTAACCATCAGTCACTCACTAACATTTAACAATCACTCACTATAATTTTTCCATAAACACTCACTATATCTAACCATCACACTAAGTAACACTATATTTAACCATCACACTCACTATATTTAACCATAAACACTCACTATACTTAACCATCACACTCACTATAGTAACATAAAACTATCACACTATATTTAACCATCACACTCACTATACTTAACCATCACACTCACTATATTTAACCATCACACTCACTATATCTAACCATCACACTCACTATATTTAGCCATTACACTCACTATATTTAACTACTAATAGCATAAATTGGAAAGAATTTAAGATTTTTGATGAAACAGAAATAACACAATAAATAATACAGGCAAAAACTGTATACATGTAGACCAAATTTTTAAAAATGTAAGGTGTGTCAGTCAGGGCACATGAATTTTAGGTGTGTCAGTCAGGTAAGTAACATAAATGTAAGGTGTGTCAGTCAGGTAAGTAACATAAATGTAAGGTCTGTCAGGCAAGTAAAATGAATGTTACATGGGTCAGTCAGGTCACATAAATGTAAGGTGTGTCAGTCAGGTAAGTAACATAAATGTATGGTGTGTCAGTCAGGTAAGTAACATAAATGTAAGGTGTGTCAGGCAGGTAAGTAACATAAATGTAAGGTGTGTCAGTCAGGTAAGTAACATAAATGTAAGGTGTGTCAGTCAGGTAAGTAACATAAATGTATGGTGTGTCAGTCAGGTAAGTAACATAAATGTAAGGTGTGTCAGTCAGGTAAGTAACATAAATGTAAGGTGTGTCAGTCAGGTAAGTAACATAAATGTAAGGTGTGTCAGTCAGGTAAGTAACATAAATGTAAGGTGTGTCAGTCAGGTAAGTAACATAAATGTAAGGTGTGTCAGTCAGGTAAGTAACATAAATGTAAGGTGTGTCAGTCAGGTAAGTAACATAAATGTAAGGTGTGTCAGGCAGGTAAAATAAATGTTACGTTGGTCAGTCAGGTCACATAAATGTAAGGTGTGTCAGGCAGGTAAGTAACATAAATGTAAGGTGTGTCAGTCAGGTAAGTAACATAAATGTAAGGTCTGTCAGGCAGGTAAAATAAATGTTACATGGGTCAGTCAGGTCACATAAATGTAAGGTGTGTCAGGCAGGTAAGTAACATAAATGTAAGGTGTGTCAGGCAGGTAAAATAAATGTTACGTTGGTCAGTCAGGTCACATAAATGTAAGGTGTGCCAGGCAGGTAACATAAATGTAAGTTGTGTTAGTCAGGTAATGTAAATGTAAGGTGTGTCAGTCAGGTAACATAAATGTATGGTGTGTCAGGCAGGTAAGTAACATAAATGTAAGGTGTGTCAGGCAGGTAAAATAAATGTTACGTTGGTCAGTCAGGTCACATAAATGTAAGGTGTGCCAGGCAGGTAACATAAATGTAAGTTGTGTTAGTCAGGTAATGTAAATGTAAGGTGTGTCAGTCAGGTAACATAAATGTAAGGTATGTCAGTCAGGTTACATAAATATAAGGTGGATCAGTCAGATAATATAAATGTAAGGTGTGTCAGTCAGGTAACATAAATGTAAGGTTTGCCAGTTAGGTTACATAAATGTAAGGTGGGTCAGTCAGATAATATAAATGTAAGGTGTGTCAGTCAGGTAACAAATGTAAGGTGTGTCAGTCAGGTAACAAATGTAAGGTGTGTCAGTCAGGTAACATAAACGTAAGGTGTGTCAGTCAGGTCACATAAATGTAAGGTGTGTCAGTCAGGTCACACAAATGTATGGTGTGTCAGTCAGGTAACATAAACATAAGGTGTGTCAGTCAGGTAACATAAATGTAAGGTGTGTCAGGCAGGTAACATAAATGTAAGGTGTGTCAGTCAGGTAACATAAATGTAAGGTGTGTCAGTCAGGTCACACAAATGTAAGGTGTGTCAGTCAGGTCACACAAATGTATGGTGTGTCAGTCAGGTAACATAAACATAAGGTGTGTCAGTCAGGTAACATAAATGTAAGGTGTGTCAGGCAGGTAACATAAATGTAAGGTGTGTCAGTCAGGTAACATAAATGTAAGGTGTGTCAGTCAGGTCACACAAATGTAAGGTGTGTCAGTCAGGTCACACAAATGTATGGTGTGTCAGTCAGGTAACATAAACATAAGGTGTGTCAGTCAGGTAACATAAATGTAAGGTGTGTCAGGCAGGTAACATAAATGTAAGGTGTGTAAAAAAAACAGGGGTGTTTTTCACTAAATATTGTGAGCATAAAATTACAGTAACTTGCAAACTATAAGTTAGCAAATTCATAAAATCTAGTTAGTTTGTAAAATAATTTGACTACTATATGTGTTATCATTTTAAAAACTTCAAAATTAATAACAAACATTTACATGTAGTGTACAATACCAATGTTTCCCTAAGCCATAGATATACATGTTATTGAAAACTGCATGCAAACTTATGGCAAATTTACACATTCAAACTTGAGTAAAATGGGCCCCAATAATTTTGGAATAGGGCCAGACCATGAAAATAAGCAAGTTGGAATTGGTAAGAACACTACAGAATTGCAAATATTTGAATACAAAGAAAACTTGTAATTTCTTCAAATCAACTTTGTTTTTTTACCGTATTGAAATTTTTAACTAAGAAATCCTGATTGTATAACTTTGACTTTAAATATTGGAATAGAGGCATAGCACCCACGTTCAGTTAACTTTATGTCAAATCTGTTCTCCTTCCTCCAGAACAAGTGCACTCAGCCTGAGGACTCTTTACATAGAGTAAATGTGCAGTGGTGCATCTCACCAGACAGCCAAATATCTTTCAAGCAATATTTACAGTTACATTGTGTAAATGGTTTAATTAAATAGATTCAATCAAACATGTTGGACCAGAAATGCAGCTTGAATCTTGCTAAGCTGTATTCTATATTCCTTGATCTTGGTGTCCTGAGTAATTTCTTGGGCACTGGTGATTTAAGGAGACTGTTGTTAGCTGCCTGGTGTCTATCCCCGACCCTTTTTTCAAATATTGGTACTATCTGTGCCTACCTCCAGTCATCTTGCCACTGTCTATGGATGTCTGCAAGGTTAGTGTCAAGACTGGAGCTAATTCATCAGTGTAGTCCTGCCAGAATCTTATTATTGTACTACATCCAGTCCAGTAGCTTTGTTTTGGTTAATTAATATTCTGTAACAGTTAGTTACATTTAGCTTTGAGGCTGGACAGTTAGTGTTCAGTATTCAAGTACTGAAGTTACATGTAAGCAACGCTGATCATGGTAAATATCTGGATAGGTGACTGCAGCTGTGTGATATATTCAGCGACCCCTGTGTACATATATGTTATTACTGGTGACAGCAATAGAGAGCTTATATCTTGGATGTTATGGTGAGCGTGATCAGCATCTGGAGTGGATGGTGACCATGTGATAGGCTTGGAGATTCTTATAGACAGTCATTATAAATTCACTTTATTTTTTTTGTTTTTAACAAATTTAAATGCATACTTATTTGATCCAAGTTTTAAATAAAATTAATGTACAGAGTCAGTCCCCTCCCATCCAAGATGCTTGGCACTCCTCTATGGCTGCAAGTTAAAGTCATCAGATCAATATTTATTATTATTCATATTCAATACACCAATGATGGACAATCATCCAGAAAAAATGGACTACATCGTATATTATAATTATAATTACGAGTGTCTGTGCATCGCCCATAAACTGATAAAATGAAAACTTATTAAGCTTAAATAATGTGTTTAAACACTGATTACATATATCGTTGTTTACTCTCTTCTGTTATCAAACCATTTTTTCTGGAAACATAAATGGGCACAGCGTATGAAAAGGTCAGATTACTTCATAAGGTATAAGCCTACCTGTAAACTGTCAAGTTTGTTTTTTCAGGAACATGTGGATAGGGGGTGTGTATTTTCTTACAGTTTAATGAGTTGCTTAATTACCTATACTAACATTTTCAGAAATAGATAACAGTTGTTTTAATATATAGATAAAATGATATTATTTTATCAATGTTAATTCATAGAATTTTAGTTCTCATTACAAATTTTTATGGTTTAATTTTTTAATGAACACAAAAAATAATGGGCACTCATGATAGTTTAGATGCATTACAGATTCCGAACCCGATACTTATTAAGTAATATGACTGACAAATCAAATGTTTGCTTTTCCACTGATATATCCTATATATTAATCAATATATCACTGGTTCTTGGATTATTTGTTTTGTCTATAGGAGTATGAAATGAGATATGTAATCAATTAAAAAGGTTAAATGTACGGGTTCGGGATGAAATATAAACGGTACCTAAAACGTTTGAAAGTCATACCATACTACATAGTGTATTCAAGTGTGTATATAACATTGAGCAACTGGACTCGAGAACGAAAATGACTTTGCTGCTCACACGGTTGCGTTTTCCTTGGTTCACTGATGCATTAACTTGTACTTGTAGGAAAGTGAAAGGTTAAGATTTGATTTCATTCTGGTTTTTTCACTGATAAATAGATCAAACTACATTATTTTTGTCGTTTTGTCCATTAATGGCATGATGACGATTATTCTATAACTACTAACTAGTACCGTAGTAGTACCCTACCCCTAACATGTCGTCTAATTCAGCGCGTCGTCTAATTTTGTGCTCTACTTTATGCTCACATCACCATGTATACAAGTGATATGTGAAACCTAACAGTCGTAACTTTTGCGTAATTAACATTATATATTAGGTTCCAGTTAACCTGAGAGATGCATTTCTTCCTTACTGTGGTGAACTTTAGATGGTCACCAGTGAATATTTATAGAGAATGGACATGATTTAAGAGAGCGTCTGCTTCTGTGCGAGGTTTCAGATACTGCCCGAGTCATCCGATGGCACTAAAGTTCATTCCAAAATAGTATTTATTATTATGACACATTAAAAAATATTTTAGAATTTAAGCCAAAATTATTTTTATAATGTTTTTCTTTTTTTCATATGTTAAATGAACTGAATATTTGTTATTTACCAAGCATGGGAAAATTCTCATCACTCGATTTCAGACGCCATTTGTTGAAATTTTAAGAGACAAATGGGTGTTTATATATTTTCTCAGATTAAACTATAACACTTTCTTGAAACAATCTATATACTTTCCACTCGGGATCTCTGATGATGACCTACATTTACGATGTTGTCGAAGTCATGTATCCTCATGGTAACAAATATGATAATGTTTAATAGATGAAGCATGCAGAATTAAACGACTTCAATAAGGTTGAGGAAACATATGGATATCAGGGTTTAAACCATAATTTTATTGTTGATTCAGCACACACAGTAATGAAATGTGTATCAAGTAATTGCTGAAAGATGACTTCACACGTAAACAATAACAATTTGTTTTTCAAACATCGTAATTTATTGATTAGAGCTTAGGGGTGCAGAATAGGCCGACAGCATTGTAAGTATACTAGGCTATGGCCTATGTAGTCTGCGTCAAATAAGCTGTGTCCACTGCTTCTGTGTCCACTGGTTTTAGCTGATTAAAATTTCAATTTAAATTTAAAAATTAAATGGTAGAAACCTGCCTCTTAATTTTAACTTAGCGGTATTTCAGGTATTTCGAGTAATATATCCATGCCAATGACAAATTAAATAAATCCTTGTTTATTCGAAATATTAACTGATTCATACCCTATTTGGCTACGGAGATTTTCCATGCACAGCGACATGTTTATTTTCATTTTTTGACTTAGAAAAACGAAGTGAAAGAATGGGAGTACTACTTGTATTTAGCCTGGGTTCCTGACCCAATCATTCTTCATCTATAGGGCCAGGCGTAATACAATCTACATGACCAAGGCAACTTATCAGTGCAAAACAGGACTGAAAATTATCACGTGACCAAGACACCGCATATAGATAATGTGCATGTCCATATTGGTAAACAGAGATAATGGCAGTATCCATCTCAGTATTCAAACAGGCAATGACATCAGATTCTTGCAAATGTATTAAACAATATACTTCTTTATGTCTGTGGGATCTTTATTGTGTATTTCTACAATTATTGACTGCAAACAGTGCATACATCATGTGTATAATACGCTGTCAATTATCATATCACATCGATTAAGTACATATATAAGGGCGCCATGTTTGTTATGATTTGATGCTATCCCACAACTCTGTGTAGTGAAAAAGGTAACCTTGTCCAACCAGATAATCGAAGTTATTGTATTCCAACTGGCTATACTAACAGCGCTAGCATCAGTTAGCCAGGATCCCAGACTATAATTGTATCATTTTGAAAGAGGTATATGGGGTATTATCGTAATTATACATGTATGTATAGGAAGAAAAACCAAAACAGAAGTTGTCCCCCTTCATTATGATAAAAACTAATGAAGTCTCACGTGACCCAATTTATTTCTATTGTATGGCTAACATAGAAATTTATTGTACAAAAACTATTTTGATAAATTGAAGTGATCAAACAAATAAGTATACATATGTTATAATGTATCTGATGAAAAGATATAGGATATACTTTTTTGTTTTTTACAAATATCATTATAAATATTTTTATTTTGACGATTGGTTGCTTTACAAATTCATTTTGAAATTCATGACCTAATGTTACTTAGGCTATAAGTTTCGTCCGTACACGCCACATACGTACAGTACTAGTTGGGGACCTATTGAAGCTGAAAGGGGCCAATCGAAAAAAATGTTTAATATGTCATTATTTCGACATACCACATACTAATGACATACTATGTTAAAATAATGACATCACTCCGTCATAATAACAACTTAATATGAACTAAGGCAATGCCTTGAAAGAGAGCGCAGCTCCTTTTACACATGCAGGAAATGACATTCATCCAGAATCCATCTGGTCTAGTTGGGCAACACCTTTCCTGCAAAATGATGTAACAATTAAATTATGACATCAAATATTTAGAACATAATTAGCAATCCGGTGTTACCATGGTAAAAACATTTGATAGTACATGTACAGTAGTTAAGTACGTTGTTAAGCAATTCCGGTGTTACCATGGTAAAAACATTTGATAGTACATGTACAGTAGTTAAGTACCTTGTCAAACTCTTTTTGAAGATGATTTTTAGGTGTTCATGGAGAAAGTAAATGAGACTATAGTAAAGCATTGCATTTTAGGTAATTTCTAATCAATAAGTTTGCTTTGTGAATGCCTTTGGCTGTTTGAGCTGCGCTCTCTATTATTTCAAAATAACAACATATTTTTACGTAAGTTGAAATAACATATCTTGAAAAAACGACAAATTACATGTCTTTTATGTTGAAAATTGACATATTACTTGAATGTCTAAAAGATGACATTGTATGTCGAAATATACCACAAGTATGGTGGTGGATGTAAATTATGTCAGTATTATAGCTTGTTTATACCAAGGGTACGGTGGTGGATGTAAAGTATATCAGTATTAAAGCTTGTTTATACCACTGGTATGGGGATGGATGTAGAGTATGCCTATATTATACCCATTTTATACTATGGGTATGGTTATGGATTTAGATCTAGAGTATGCCTATATTATACCCGTTTTATACCACAGGTATGGTGATGGATTTGGAGTATGCCTATATTATACCCATTTTATACTATGGGTATGGTTATTTAGATCTAGAGTATGCCTATATTATACCCGTTTTATATCACAGGTATATTATAGAGTACCCTATTTTATACCCATCACAGGTATGGGTGATGGATGTAGAGTATATGCCTATATTATACCCGTACCCATTTTATACTATGGGTATTATATGGTTATGGATTTAGATCTAGAGTATGCCTATATTATACCCGTTTTATATCACAGGTATGGTTATGGATTTGGAGTATGCCTATATTATACCCGTTTTATACCACAGGTATAGTTATGGATTTGGAGTATGCCTATATTATACCCGTTTTATACCATGGGTATGGTTATGGATTTAGATTATGCCTATATTATACCCGTTTTATACCACAGGTATGGTTATGGATTTAGAGTATGCCTATATTATACCCGTTTTATACCACGGGTATGGTTATGGATTTAGAGTATGCCTATATTATACCCTTTTATACCATGGGTTTGGTGGTGGATGGATTTAGTCTGTATTGTAGCCATTTTATTTTACGGGTATGCTGGTGGATGTAATGTTTGTCATGTCATGTTTTGTAATGACGTACATTACGGGTATACTTATACTATATGGATTTAGAGTATGCCTATATATTATAACCCTTTTATACCATGGGTTTACCAACATACATTACATGGATCATTATACATGTAGTAGTACAGTCTGTATTATAGCCATTTACATCCATTTATACGGTATGCTGGTGGATGTAATGTTTGTCATGTCATGTTTTGTAATGACGTACATTACGTCCACCACTATACTTATACTATATACAGTCTATAATACCAACATACATTACATCCATCATTATACCAGTGGTATAAACAGGCTTTAATACCAACATACATTACATCCATCATTATACCAATGGTATAAACAGGCTTTAATACCAACATACATTACATCCATCATTATACCAGTGGTATAAACAGGCTATAATACCAACATACATTACATCCATCATTATACCAGTGGTATAAACAGGCTTTAATACCAACATACATTACCAACATACATTACATCCATCATTACGTACCAGTACCTGTGTATAAACAGGCTTTAATACCAACATACATTACATCCATCATTATACCAGTGGTATAAACATGCTATAATACCTACATACATTACATCCATCATTATACCAGTGGTATAAACAGGCTTTAATCTACATGTAGACATACTCTATATCCATCACCATACCCGTGGTAAATACAGGCTATAATACCTACATACATTACGTCCACCACTGTACCCGTGGTAAATACAGGCTATAATACCTACATACATTACGTCCACCACTGTACCTGTGGTAAATATAGGCTATAATACCTACATACATTACATCCACCACTGTACCTGTGGTAAATATAGGCTATAATACTGACATACTACAGGCTATAATACTGACATACATTATATCCACCACTGTACCTGTGTAAATATAGGCTATAATACTGACATACATTATATCCACCACTGTACCTGTGTAAATACAGGCTATAATACCTACATACATTACGTCCACCACTGTACCTGTGGTAAATATAGGCTATAATACTGACATACATTATATCCACCACTGTACCTGTGTAAATACAGGCTATAATACTGACATACATTACGTCCACCACTGTACCTGTGTAAATACAGGCTATAATACTGACATACATTACGTCCACCACTGTACCTGTGTAAATACAGGCTATAATACTGACATACATTATGTCCACCACTGTACCTATGTAAATACAGGCTATAATACCTACATACATTACGTCCACCACTGTACCCATGGTAAATATAGGCTATAATACCTACATACATTACGTCCACCACTGTACCCGTGATAAATATAGGCTATAATACTGACATACATTATATCCACCACTGTACCCATGGTAAATATAGGCTATAATACCTACATACATTACGTCCACCACTGTACCCGTGGTAAATATAGGCTATAATACTGACATACATTATATCCACCACTGTACCCATGGTAAATATAGGCTATAATACCTACATACATTATATCCACCACTGTACCCATGGTAAATATAGGCTATAATACCTACATACATTACGTCCACCACTGTACCTGTGATAAATATAGGCTATAATACTGACATACATTATATCCACCACTGTACCCATGGTAAATATAGGCTATAATACCTACATACATTACGTCCACCACTGTACCCGTGGTAAATATAGGCTATAACCACCACTGTACCCATGGTAAATATAGGCTGACATACATTATATCCACCACTGTACCCATGGTAAATATAGGCTATAATACTGACATACATTACATCCACCACTGTACCTGTGTAAATATAGGCTATAATACTGACATACATTACGTCCACCACTGTACCTGTGATAAGAAAATTCAGAATTTGAAAGTGATAATTGACTACAGAAAATCTCGGTGCCAAGCCAACAGTTTTGTTTGAATTTCTGATCTACAGCAGAATATGATCTCTAGTGTTGTGATTTCTAACCTTGAAAGTCATTTTGTTTGATATCTAGGTGTTAGGAGAGAACATGATCTTTTTATAAGTCTTCTCTTTGATGAAGCACAAAATGCAGGTATATTTTGTATATGTATGTAAATGATGTTATATTTTTGTAAATACTCCAAACAAATTGTTGATTTTTAGCTGAGCTGGCTAAATTCCCCCTCTCTCAAATGATACAAGTCAAGTATTCATTTGTACAACAAAATGTTTAATTTTGCATTAATTGTGAAAAGACCCATTACCACTGGAGTTACATGTAGAAATTGTACCATTAGTTTTTAGTGAAGTGATTGGATTTAAATTGTCATACTTTTACTAACCTTCATGTTGTCCCACTCAACTTAACTTAGTGTTTTTATTTCTGTATAAATGTACAATAAGTGACGGGGCAAATAGGAGGCCTTAAAAAGAGAGGATGGGGCAAAATTTGGGCATGGCAGACAAAAACAAGGGCACCTGCTAAAACCCTCTTGCTAGAAGTAGAATACTGACTTTACTGTTTGTCATTAAAGATAGAATCATCCAAAGTGTACACTATCAAATCATTTTATAGATAAAAATGTGTAATTTAGTGTTGGAAAATTGAGTATTTTAAAATAATGGAGCTATTTGATTTAATTCTCAAATGGAGCCAATATTTCTTTTTCAGACAAATTATTGGTTATTTATAATATAATTTTGTTTCATTTACATGTATCTACGTTTTTATTTTTGTGAATTTTATTTTTCAGTTGGTAGACATTTATCTTTGACATCACGTCTTACGTCAGAAGATAACGCCGACTATAAAGTCAGTCCGCAGTTCACCAACAGAAACCCAAGGTATCAAACATTGCACTTACACTTCTAGTTTCCTTGGGTACATTTCAAGGAAAAGTAGTCTTAAGTCATAACTCTTAAGTCATAAGTATTTAGTCATAAGTGTTAGTTCATCTTGAGTCATATGTCTGAAGTCATATGTCTTGAGCTATAAATCTTTAGTCACAAGTCGAAATTCAAAGTCATTTACAGTTATGTCAAAGTCATTTACAGTTATGTGTATGTATAGGGCATTGTACTGATTTATGATAACTCTCAGAATGCTTCGCAGGTAGGGGACATGTATTGATTCATCAGTACCCTAAAATGCTTCACAGGTAGGGGACACATATTGATTTTTCAATACTCTCAGAATGTTTCACAGGTAAGGGACATGTATTGATTCATCATTACCCTAAAATCCTTGACATGTAGGGGACACGTATTGATTCATCATTACCCTAAATTGCTTCACAGGTAGGGGAAATGTATTGATTCATCAGTACTCTCAGAATGCTTCACAGGGAGGGAACATGTATTGATTCTTCAATACTCTCAGAATGCTTCACATGTAGGGGACATGTATTGATTCATCATTACCCTAAAATGTTTCACAGGTAGGAAGCATGTGTTGATTCATCAATACCTTCAGAATGCTTCACAGGTATGTGACACATATTGATTCTTCAATACTCTCAGAATGTTTCACAGGTAGAGGACATGTATTGATTCATCAGTACTCTCAGAATGCTTCACATGTACTGTAGGGGACACATATTGATTCATCATGACCTTAAAATGCTTCACAGGCAGGGGACATGTATTGATTCATCAATAACCTAAAATACACTACATGTATTGGACATTATTGATTCATCAATACTCTCAGAATGCTAAAGAAATTTATTTTTATTGTTGTTTAGGAATTTAGAGCACCTTAATTTAGCTCGTAAGAGAGAAGGATGGCACTTTCAGTCACCAAGAAAGGATTATTACAACAAGTAAGATGTGAAAAATATTTTATCAATTGATATGCTGTTTGCGGTTTACCAGAAAGCTTCAATTTTGTCATCCATTATTTGTGAGTCCATGATTGTAAAGTTGAGTCAACAACATATCCGCGTAGTTCCTTAAACTGGGATGATATAGAATTGTAATTTAGACTTTTGTCTCTGACTCACTGACCACTTTGAAATTCCTTGTAGGATATTTTCTGAGATTCCATCTGCCACATAAAAAATGACAGGAACTACACTCTGAGGCAAAATTAGGTTCAGTCTTGTATATCATAATGTCATTTCTGTAAATCAGATGTTTTACACAATTTCTCCAGAGATTTAATTCTGAATTTGTCTTAAATACTTTGGCAAAAAAAGTTTATTTTTTTTATGGGAAATACATGTAAATCCCCAGTTTTGGCTAAATATCAAATGAATGAAAGAAAAACCTGATACAATCAGAAAATAGACAATAGGAAATTATGCCGGGAGAATGCAAAGGCAAGATACTCTTCTTTTTGTATTCTTGTATGTATATGTACTGAGAGTATCAACCTGTTTAGAATCCGCTTCGAGAGCTATCTTTATTTGGTGTATTTCATTCTGTTTAAATACAATATTTGTATTCTTATCATGTAAAAGGTGGAAAATGTAGTTTGCATAGCAAGGTTATTTTGTCAAAATAGCAACTCACTTCACTGACTTGAGCAGTATTTTGAGACTGCATGTGATCATCTAGTGGCGAAGGCTTTGACTCAGAAGCAAAAGGTTCCAGGTTTCATTCCTGGTTCCAGGTCGTACCTATAAGACTTTAAATTTTTTTTACTGATGTTCCCTTGCCAGGAGTTCTTCATATATGTAAGAGGTAAAGGTCACAGATCTTTCAAATGAGACTTCAAAGACATTTGGCATGTTTTTTTCAAAGACAAGAGAATTTTGTAGAGGCAAGCAAACATGTTTAAGATTTTTTTAAAATCCAAAGTCAAGTAAGCAAGCAATACTTCTTGACATTTGCTTCTACAAATTAAATCAACACACACCTGACATATTTTATGTTGGAGTTATCTCCCATATACATCACTGATCTTTCTAAACAGATGTTTCTTGCATTTAAAGCTGTCACCTTAACTTTTGAACAAGTTTTGAATTTGAAAAAAAAAATTATAATGCTTTTAAAACACCCCTGATTTATTATTCCACAGGCAGACATTCTTGTTAAATTTTATCAATCGAAATTGGCTCGTAATTCCGCTATAAAAGGCAAGGCCGCACAATGACCGTTATTTCACACCTGTACTCCCAAAGCGAAACAATGGATAGATTACATGTAATCAAAATATACACTTTACTCAAATCATAAACATTCCGCATTAATCTTTACATCAAAGACTTCAATAAAGACACGTAAGAAATAGATTTAATAATTAATTTTAAATTCATTATTTTAGTATCCGTAGAATAATATGCACTTTGAACGTAAAAATAAATACAATCCTACCAGTAATCTGCACCCTTTCCTTATGTTGTTTACATAGCGTCACACATTCTGGTGAACTCGGTAAAGTGAGCAGTCGGTTCATGCGCACTTGACCGATAACAAGGTACCCCTTCTCATATTTTTCCAAAGATGACAACAAATAAACGGTATATGAGACTTGGCTGTGAAACATTTCTATCAAATTTTTCCAAATGGATGCAAGTGGTCCCGTAAAATGAGCCAAATGTTCGAATATATATTTCTGAGTTGACCTTGGTCTGACTTGTCTTTGATTCATTATTTCGGAAGTGAGGCCATTCATATCATAACAGGTGGTCTTGAGCACCTGTTTGTTTATGATTTTAACATTTTCTCATAGGGAATTTGGAATTATGTTTGATATTCTCATGTTTAAACTGATTAATTATATGCTTGTGAAATGTATATTAGTCGGCTAAATGTCAGATAGAGTAAATGAACTTTGTTGATATCAATATTTATTTTCGACATGTAGGTGAGTTATACTCATACTTCATTACTTCACACGTTTGTTCTGTGCGACTGTAGTTAGACCATGACGATTGATTTTGCAAACTCGCCTTTTATATTGGTTGTGGGGGTTTGTTTCTATTCAGAAAACTGAACAAATATGGCGACCAATGGAAGTAAAACACTGGGAATGTTTCAAAAATGATATTATTATTATTTTTATTTGATTAAAATGGTTTAAAAGTTGAGATGAGGAGCTTTAACAGGTATTGGAATAAACCAATAGCTGACTTCGATTTGTTCCTAAAATTATTTTTAGGCATAAATGTATTTTAGGTTTGGTCAGGTCTGAAGAACCAGTAATCAATTTGTCATGGTCTAAGTGAAAAATTCCTGGTAGGATGTATAACAATGATTAAATAACAGTAATTAGATCATTGTCTTTTGGTGTGATAGGTTGGAGATCTTTATATCTAACCAACACATAGAAGCCAGAGTGGTGCACTTTACAGGAATTACCATAGTTTCTGCTTCAACAAAGGAATGGGCCATACGGAAGCACCTGTACAGGTGAGACTTTATTCAGGTGTTGGTTTTGACAAATCATCTTTGCAGTAAACTATTCAGTTTGTTAGGAGAAAACACTGTCAAAACAAACCACCTGTCTAGAGAGACTATTTTCAGATATCTTTATTGCTTATAAAATTTAGCCTAAGGACTCGAACCTTGATGACTAGAGGTGAGAGACTTACAGTTTATATGCTCTATCTATCAAACTACAAAGGCCCCTGGTTGGTTGAGCCCTACAGATGGCATGAGTGGGGGGCATATATGTTTATGAAACATTTCTTGTTTATCTAAAACTACAAAGTTTCTCTCATTAACTTGATCCTTTGATTTTTTATGGGAGAGCTGATGTTTTTCCCATAGTACATGTAAACTGTGTTTTTCTCCCTTCCCCTACACACACTTTGTAATGTTTGAATTCAGTTATTTTCCAGGAAATTGACTAGAAGTATATAAAATTGTCATTGTAGTGGTTATCAATCCTCTGTATTGATTGTGAGCATGTTAAGATGCTGACTCCTCCCCGGTACTGTATCCTACTGTTTATGTCACAAATTCCAGAGAATGGTTGATCATAACTCTGAACTTTCCAGTGATCCATGATAGGGTTTACTATGTCTGTTACTATGCTGTCGGGCAACATTTTCCCTTGTATTGTTTATGAAATACTGGAAGCCTCGTTCTGATGTGGGGCATATTGATTGCAGTTATTACATCCCCTGGTATGGATTTTGAACTCACATCAAACCATCTGCACTCCAACACACTGCTGATATGAAATGCAATATTATGAGGACATTTACAATAGCACCATATTGTTAGTAGGAAGTATCTGATCTTACCACAAAGATGTCAGAAGTGACACTAGGATCATCATGTTTGTGGTGAGGACATCACTAGCTTATAACAGATTTTTTTGTTGTATTTCAGTACATCTGATGTTCCGAGTGCGGAGACAATAGGTCATGTTCTGGCACAGAGATGTCTTGAGTCAGGAATAACCAAAATGTATTACGATAGAGAGAAAGAAAATGAGGCATCAGAAAAGGTAAAAAATTTGTTTTTATAATTATTTAATTTTGTTCATTTGGTGTTTAACACCACACTTATTACATTTACTGTGATACCATGAACATCTTAATGGTTGAATAGAAAACTGTGACATTGTACAGGGGAAGAGACTACCATTCTACCAGCACAAGTAAACTGGCAAACATTATCTCTAATTCAACTTTGGTTCTTATGAACCAACTATGGGTAACAGGGCTAGCCCTGGCCTGGAATTTTTTTTCGCCAATAGCCAATCCAGAAAATGTAATGCTTCACCAATGAATGATTTTTTTTTGCCAACAAAATTTGGCGAAATGAGGTTTGTTAAGTACATGTATATAAAATAGGGTGTTTGTAAAATATTTAGAAAATGCCTTGTGTTTGTTTTTTATACATGTCTTACTCTATCAATATATTTATTCTTATATATGTCATTTTGATATATCTGACTTTGCAATAAAAAGTTTTAACTCCAGTTATGTACTCTGCATAAGGAATCAAAAGAGTTGCTATCACTTTGGTTTAATGATATATTTGCTACCCCTACCCCCAGAGGAAGCAAAGGAATGATCTGACAAATTATCTGGACTCTTTTTTTATATTTTAAATGAAAAAGAAAAAAACGATCCCTATTGCTGCTATATCTAATTATTTTTCATACATTTAAGATAATATTTCTTCTTTTTTAAATTCTTTTTAAAATAAATAAAATATATATTAGATCATTTCATCTCAATATTCCTCTTCTTGTCTATCAGGTAATAAATGTTTTTAAAAACCACACATTGACAGTTGTGATATATGTAATTCACAAATGAATGTGAACATACATTATACCAATACTTTGACAACATACTTTGCCATCAAATGATACACAGAGGTGCCAGATATATAGTTTTTCCTATTTCATATATTAAAATCACTTATAGATAGATGGCATGAAAAAAAAAAAAAAAATGCACATATATTTTTAGAAAGGTAACACATTAATATACAGAGAGTTCTGGCTATTTGTTTTACATGTAGTACTGATTGTACTAAATTTTACTGAATATTTTTTTCTGAAACTTCAATCATATCATTTTTGAATTTGATATTTTCTTGAATATATTACCAAATTAAAAGAGAATATTTGGTAGTCACTTGTTAATATGATATCCTTCCTGTTTTGTAATTATTCAATAAACAAAAAATGGATTTTTTAGTATATTTGTTAAATACACATGTCGAAAAATAAATATACTTATTTGTGCTTGAAAAAATTACTAAAATGCCTAAAATACTGAAACGGGACCACCAAATTAATTGTTAAGTTACTCCATGATTAATCAAAACAAGCTATCAAAAGTCTTAAGTTAAATATTTGATACATGATTTACACTTTGATACAAAACAAGAATAATGTCCTAAATTGATAATCAATTGCCATGATTGAATTTTCTAATTAAGCAGATTTTTTAATGTTTACGTGAATTTCTCCTCACTGTATCATGGAGGAAAGGACAAATTCGAGAATTTCGAAGTCTTCTTACACGAAGTGGATAAAGTCCAAGTACAAATTTGCTTTTGGTTATGACAGTAGACTCGGCAGTATATACCCATTTACAGAATTTTCACCGAGATTATAGCTTTAAAAAGTCAGCAGTGACTTTCTATGTATATTAGGTACTTTGTACGATATGCTTTTACGAGCAGCTGGGAAAATCTAGCAAGAATCCACCTGTTCGTAGACATAGTCTGAAAATTTATGGTAGCCATTTTCCTAATCACGAGCCTGCTTCAAACGATGAATTCAGTCACATAGTGCACAGAACCCCTTAAATAGGATATTTTAGGGTATTTTATATGTACATATATTTTATACCAACATTAAATGTATATATTAAATTTTCTAGCCATTTGAAAACAGCGAAAATTCATTGAGTTTGCAGATACTCATTAACCATATCACCTGAGTCGTTTGACTGCCCTGTCTC
The DNA here is from genome assembly GCA_030159075.1 of Atrina japonica. Taxonomy (NCBI): domain Eukaryota; kingdom Metazoa; phylum Mollusca; class Bivalvia; order Pterioida; family Pinnidae; genus Atrina; species Atrina japonica. The sequence continues at coordinate 374,477 of BROG01000364.1, forward strand.
AATTGATTACCTGAGACAATTTAAACTGATCAACTGTGAAATATACAATCATGACAAGGTAATTGGGGCAATTAACAGATTAAGCCATTTAAGGAATTAAAAGATAGGGAAGAGGGTTTCTCCAACTGTTGATTATTTTCGCTAATAGAATTTTTTAGTCACCAGTCATTTTCGCCAATTGAATATTATTTTTGCCACACAGTTTATTTTTTCACAATTTGCACTATTGGCGATTGGCAGCACAAGCCCTGGGTAGGAAACTTTCTGGTTTAAAGTGTGACGCTATGACCACTTGGCCCCAGAGGCCCTATTCCAAAAAATGAAACGAAGCAAATGGTATACATTAGTTTGGACTTATGATGTAGATAAAATTTGAGACCTTTAATGAATTCTTAAATCTTTTTCTGGCTTTTAATCTAGATGCGAGCTTTACTAGGAGCACTGGAAGAGGCAGATATCCCTTTGTGGGAACCAGATGTCATCAAACCAGTATATAAACCAGGGATTGATTATGAGGCACCAAACAGATACGCGGAAAAGAAGAAGATGAAAGATGATTATCAGATGTAAATTTGATGGGAAATAAATATCAAAAATATCATCTCACATTTTAGTTTTGTTGTTGTCAATGTAATTTGAGCCCTTAATTGTTCTTGTTTGCCTTTTGTGTGAACTGAGGAATATTTACAACTTTTCTATAAATACTCATAATCCGATTGAAGCATTCCCACATTGGTTGTTTTTCCAGTATGTGTATTATCTAGGCATGAACTGATGTCTCCGTGTAAATGAAAAATCTTTGAGAGGGGAACAAGAATACTCTTGTAAACAAAATCTTCTAAATTACATTGAAGACTTCATTCCCAGATCACAGTGATTGCAACTTTTTTCTGAGAATCATATTGCACTTTTTATGGCAGTTCATATCAAAGGTTAAAATGTAGGTCATTTTATCAATACGACAGATGTAGTCGACAAATAAAGCAAAATAAAAATTAATTTACTCTGAGGAAGGAAAACAACCTGAGGAGGTAAAACAACTGATGCAATGAAGCCAAAGTTAATAGATTGGCATAGGATTAATGTATTTACAATAAATCACATTTATTTAGTGATATGTTGAATTCTGTGGCAATTGTTAACCAACATTTTCGTGAGTTCAAACATCTAGCCAATAGTTGTACTAAAGGTTGTGTAAATAAAGTTTAATTGATGTATATCAGTACATATATTTACTTTGTAGCTATCAGAGTGTTTATTACAAAAGTGAAGATCTGCAGCAGATTGTTATTACAATCTTTTTATTTAGAGAATTTAACATGTGAAAATAATGATAAATACATGGTCTTGATGTCCTAATCATTACATCATACCAGACTTATCCTGGTCATGCCTTTCTTTATATACAAGTTCAGTATTACCAGTTGAAGGAAAATAGATTCATTGTAATTATCAACAATGTGTTACTATTCAAGTGTTCCCAAAAAAGTAAAATATGAAAGTATTGCTATAACCGTTCTTTTTTGTAAGGTAGAGTATGAAGAATTCTGAGCGAACATCAAATCTAAATACATTACGAATAGTAACAGAACAGTCTTTCTGTCTCTGCTGAAGTGTAGTCTGAATCAAATAACTTGGCGGGGCGGAGTAGCTTTTTGATTATCATACAGTAGATTCTACTCTGGTTAAGACATTTTTGTTAAGCTTCACAGGAAAATTATTTTATTCCTCGAAGAGTATCCTTTTGTTTTTTTGACAAGTTGGGGCGATTACTCTTGCCAGTCTTATTTTAATGTGAATATTTCATATTACCTAAAATGTAAACTCGTCCAGGTCAAGAAAGGGTTCACGAGAATCCATCCCGCCAAGTTCGGCGTATTCTACTATAATACAGCCATATATAAGATGTTAACACTCGGAGAGTTGCTGTTTATATACTGAAGTGACATTCACACAGACTGTAAAGGACTAGTAGTGCAGTTTATATTGTTAAATATTGTACATAGATTATTAGATACTTATAAAAGATGGACGCAAATTTTTAGTTTATATATTTAAGCATCACATTGTTTAGATAATTTAGCATTTGAAAATAGTATTACATACATGTTCTTAATACTTAAAATGAATTAATCATATAAGAGTCACACTTATATTGCTTTTTATGTGAATGTAGAAGTTTAACACTTACAACTCGTGAAAATTAAGTATTTTGTGACTTGAAAATTGTGAATGTTTGTGTTTGCTACATTTACATTACTGCACAGTATGAAGGGAGCATGACAGACCCCTAGCCCCTCCCCTAAAAAGGATGAAATAAACGAAAAGCAAAACAATCTTTTAAGTTAATATTCTAATTAAATCTTCCTAGTTATTCTATATCACATTCTCGAGAGTACTGACTGTTCTGCCACCAGCAAATCCAGTTTGAGACACTTAATTTTGTGATTCAGTAAAACAACCAAACTAGTAGAAGACGGGAAAAGTAAAAAATGACCCAAAAATACAGAAATTCTGCCCCGATTTAAAGTTACTTCTTTTTAATGTAACTTGACATTTAGCAGAATTTCGCCTAATTAGCAGATACTGTCCTAAGAAATAAATAATTGTCTATCTTATAATAAACAAGGTGTCAATGTTTTAAATGTATATATTAGATATGAATATGACCGTTGCAATCCTGGCAAATTCTGGGAAAAAGTTCATTGAAATAATGTAAAACTAATTTTTCTCTAGAAGAAAGTCTATAGTTGATATTAAAAATATATATGAATGATTATAGTGCAGGAATAATCAAACAATTACAATATATTGTTTTATGTATTCATTATATCGGCAAAATTAACTACAATATAAGTGTGTTGATAAGTAGTCCGAAATAACAATGTGCAATATTTCATATTTGGTCCCTGAAAACCAAGTGTGTTGATAAGTAATCCGAAATAACAATGTGCAATATTTGATATTTGGTCCCTGAAAACCAAGTGTGTTGATAAGTAGTCCGAAATAACAATGTGCAATATTTGATATTTGGTCCCTGAAAACCAAGTGTGTTGATAAGTAGTCCGAAATAACAATGTGCAATATTTGATATTTGGTTCCTGAAAACCAAGTGTGTTGATAAGTAGTCCGAAATAACAATGTGCAATATTTGATATTTGGTCCCTGAAAACCAAGTGTGTTGATAAGTAGTCCGCAATAACAATGTGCAATATTTGATATTTGGTCCCTGAAAACCAAGTGTGTTGATAAGTAATCCGAAATAACAATGTGCAATATTTGATATTTGGTCCCTGAAAACCAAGTGTGTTGATAAGTAGTCCGAAATAACAATGTGCAATATTTGATATTTGGTCCCTGAAAACCAAGTGTGTTGATAAGTAGTAAAAATAACAATGTGCAATATTTGATATTTGGTCCCTGAAAACCAAGTGTGTTGATAAGTAGTCCGAAATAACAATGTGCAATATTTGATATTTGGTCCCTGAAAACCAAGTGTGTTGATAAGTAGTCCGAAATAACAATGTGCAATATTTGATATTTGGTCCCTGAAAACCAAGTGTGTTGATAAGTAGTCCGAAATAACAATGTGCAATATTTGATATTTGGTCCCTGAAAACCAAGTGTGTTGATAAGTAGTCCGAAATAACAATGTGCAATATTTGATATGTGGTCCCTGAAAACCAAGTGTGTTGATAAGTAGTCCGAAATAACAATGTGCAATATTTCATATTTGGTCCCTGAAAACCTTCTGTTCATGACACATACCTATCAATCATAACATTATAGAGTACCTTACCAGGTTAGCCTGGGTTCCTGGCTCACTGATGCTAACGCTGTTAGTATATTGACGAAGTATGATTGGCCAGGAACCCAGGCTACCTACCAGGCATATGATATTTGTCCTTTAATGCAATGAATAATTGAGTGCAAAAATGTCATTTCATATCAGTTTTGTGGTTGTTGAGTTGTCTAGATATGTTGCTGATTAAGACGAGGACTTTTTAAATTTGAATTTGACTTGTCTTGTAATGGGTTACTGTGGCCATTTGATTTGGGGATACTTGCTTCTAAGTAGCACCTGATTCCACCTCCCCTGAATCTCATTGTGATAAAATACGTGGGTATCAGGGTATTTTATATTCATATATAAATTTCCTTACAAACAGCACCAAATGCCAGAACCTCCAAAATATTGGGTCCCACACTTGACATGACGCACTCTTGGTCTTGGTTATTCGTATGAAGCTTAAAAGGTTGGTAGACTTTTTGGTGATTCATTCTACCGCATCAAAATTGCACCTAACCGATTTTAACAATAAGTTTAGTTTGTTATACATTGTTTATCGGGGACATTCGTTTGTATTTTATTATCATCAACAGAAGAAGTGTCTTTTACTAATTTCAAATTGTAATAAATTAAAAATTTGTAATAATTTCCTAATTTATTTAATTCCATCTTTAAATAAAATACAATCAAATATTTCCTAGGACATTAATGCCTAAAATGATATCTTCTTTTTGATATTCATAGTTCGTTAACTATATCGATTGTGATTTATTATAATTATTATTGTTATAATTATTATTTGATTTATTTCATGACTGTAGTTGCTGTTAGCTGTCCGTATGTCGGGTCGTGTTGTATCTGAGATACAATTTGTATTGGTTATATATATCTTCAATTGTTAGGGTGATTACTAATAACTTGTACAGTAAGTATTATTACGACAAATCTGTTTGTTTAGTATGTATCTAATACAATAAATAAATAAAAGGACGCATGTACCAGCCACGTGCTACCAGTGGACTAGTTATTAAAACCAATGATACCAATTATAAAACTCTTAATTCTATATGTATGCCATTTTATAACCATATTATGTGTACTTAGATAGATTGATTGAACTTTGAGTCTTAAATAAAGCGAATTATTATCTTGTAGAGTGGTTCTTACTCAATCGAGATTCTTTTACGTACGAAGGTTTATGAGTCTCAAAAATGCATCCCAACAGAATATTAGATGATGGTAATGATGTATATCACGATAATGATGAAATTGATATTGATATTGATATCTAAAATTATAATAATGATAATTATAGTGGTGATGATGATGATGTTTGTAAGGAAAAATGAGGAAGTACCAATTGATAATCGAAATTCAAGTCCATTAGAACACGAGAAATTAGATGTGTAAATGGTCTCAACATGAAGAACAATTGTGAATCCCAAACGGGATAGGACCAGGTGTCCGGAAGGAGTCAGCGTCCCCTGCTTGCATGTCACACCCGTCGCAAATGTTCAATTGAAATCTTTCCAGTACGATAAAAAGGTCAAATTTGGTGAAGAGGTCAAGTTTGGTGAAAAAGTCAAGCTTCGTGAAAAATCAAACTTGGTGATGTACAACGGTCTCAACATGAACAACTATCGCAAATCCAAAACGGGATAGGACTAGGTGTCCGGATGGAATCAGCGCCCCCTTCCAGCATCCGGATACATCTGGCCGAGGTAATTCTGAAATTCTGAATTATTTATAGACAGGACGTTGATATACCTGTAAGTAAAATTGAACCGAGATGCTTACTGGTTAATTCCTTTGGAGAGCAGAGACAATATGAATACAAAAAGATGTCAACCAAAGAGTTGCACAATTGGTACCCATAGGAATGCCGACATTTTGTTGGAAAACTTTTTCTGGAAAAACCATGAAGATGTTGTCTACTAGAAACCCCAGCATCTTGATGATATCGTTTTCAGTGTACTTGTTATGGGATTCAGAGTTTTCCATCACCAAATAATGTTCTTTATGACCTAACACTGAATATTTATATCTACGATTTCCATTTTTGTATACAAAGGAGTTTTGTATAATAGATGTTAATCTGTTTATGAGTTTTTGATGAGGAATTATTGTGTAAAGGGTCGAAAATAAAAAAAAATTGATGCTTGTAATATGTTTGAAATTTGGAGATTTTAAATGTTCCAACAATTCTTTTGAATTCTTTAGAATCCACATCTGATTGACTCCGCTTCTTGAGTAGGCCGTTGTACAGTACTTCTGAAGAAGTCAAAGGCTTGGTGGAGCACTTAGATGACCCTGCAATGAACTGACATTGCTGGCAGTGTAAATACTGGTTAACTTTGCAGTTTACAATACTGTATAAAAAACGTTTGCTAGCAGTGTTAATATTAGTTAACCTTTGCACTTATAATAATGACAAATTGTGGAATTTACCCCCTAGGCAGAAATCTTTGCAACCGAATCAACTACAATGAATTATGGAACCTTCCGGGAAATACAGAAGTACTAGAAACGGGCTTTGCCGTCATATTTTCGATATTTTTATCTATATTTGCAATCCCAAAACACAGAGAGATACTTTTTCTGTATGTTAAGAGTGCATGGTACATCGATTAAAATTTTCATCAACAATAAATTCAAGTTTTTGAGAAGTTCGACAAATGGACATACGTTTTCCATTATATATAATTGAAAAACATTGAGATCGCATATATATATATATATATATATATATATATATATAATATATATATATATATATATATATAATATATATATATATATATATATATGCGATCTCAATTAGCATATCCTTTGTGCTCACTTTCATAAGTACATAGCACAGATCAAAATCTTTGGCTCTTCACTTACAGATGGTAACGCATGAATGAAAAATCCTGGGCAGAAAGTAAAACAATGAAACAAACTATCTCAAACTTTTATCAAACTGTTCTAACCAGTGGTTGTGTCTATGTGCGTGAGTGTGTATTTTTGTATGTGTGTGTCTGTTTGTGTACGTGAGATCCGTGTGTGTGTATGTATCTATATATGTTTGTATGATGTCCGTGTGTGTGAGTGTATGTGTGTGAGTATGTCTGTGTGGCCCGTGTGTGTGAGTGTATGTGTGAGTATGTCTGTGTGGCCCGTGTGTGTTTGTGTGTGTGTTTGTATGAGTGCTTTATGATTTATTTGAATTATAAATAATAAAAACAACTTCAAAACAGACAATCAAACATACCTACCGATAATAAAACAAACACACAAACACATAACGTTGAACAAACTAAATCTACTGTTAAAATCGATTACGTGTAATTTTGATTCTATAAATAACACTCTTAACATAGAACATGAGCTATTTTTAGACAATATTAGAACTTTTATGTATTGTAAATTTTACCTTCGCGCGATAAAGTAGATTTCATATAATACTTGGAATGTACTGTTTGTGATTTTTGATGTTTACTTGAGTTTTAAACCTTGAACTGACTTCTTTGTATCAAACTTCATATGATTAAGAGTAGAGCCAAAACAATTTACAAAAATTATATTGGAACTTTCTTGGTTATCAAGAATTCACATTCGAATATCAGTGATGTATCGTGTTTGAATATTCGTTTTTGTCCACGTGTAGTTCTCTGTTTTACTTAAATTACCCTAAGTGTATGTTATTACCTGGAAATAAACCAATAAATGACAGTTACTGTTCATGTGTGGTTCTCGGGTATCTGGACAGTTATTGTTCATGTGTGGTTCTCAGGTATCTGGACAGTTATTGTTCATGTGTGGTTCTCAGGTATCTGGACAGTTATTGTTTATGTGATGTCCTCAGGTATCTGAACAGTTATTGTTCATGTGTGGTTCTCGGGTATCTGGACAGTTATTGTTCATGTGTGGTTCTCGGGTATCTGGACAGTTATTGTTCATGTGTGGTTCTCAGGTATCTGGACAGTTATTGTTTATGTGATGTCCTCAGGTATCTGAAGTTATTGTTTATGTGATGTCCTCAGGTATCTGAACAGTTATTGTTCATGTGTGGTTCTCCGGTATCTGGACAGGGTTAGGGTTAGGGTTGTTCTCAGGTATCTGGACAGTTATTGTTTATGTGGTGTCCTCAGGTATCTGGACAGTTATTGTTTATGTGGTGTCCTCAGGTATCTGGACAGTTATTGTTCATGTGTGGTTCTTAGGTATCTGGACAGTTATTGTTCATGTGTGGTTCTCGGGTATCTGGACAGTTATTGTTTATGTGATGTCCTCAGGTATCTGAACAGTTATTGTTCATGTGTGGTTCTCAGGTATCTGGACAGTTATTGTTTATATGTTGTTCTCAGGTATCTGGACAGTTATTGTTTATGTGATGTTCTCAGGTATCTGGACAGTTATTGTTCATGTGTGGTTCTCGGGTATCTGGACAGTTATCGGGTCATCTGGACAGTTATCTGGACAGTTATGTGTGTGTGGTTCTCAGGTATCTGGACAGTTATTGTTCATGTGTGGTTCTCAGGTATCTGGACAGTTATTGTTTATGTGGTGTCCTCAGGTATCTGGACAGTTATTGTTTATGTGTGTCCTCAGGTATCTGGACAGTTATTGTTTATATGTTGTCTTCAGGTATCTGGACAGTTATTGTTTATGTGTTGTCCTCAGGTATCTGGACAGTTATTGTTTATATGTTGTCCTCAGGTATCTGGACAGTTATTGTTTATATGTTGTTCTCAGGTATCTGGACAGTTATTGTTTATGTGGTGTCCTCAGGTATCTGGACAGTTATTGTTTATATGTTGTCCTCAGGTATCTGGACAGTTATTGTTTATATGTTGTCCTCAGGTATCTGGACAGTTATTGTTTATATGTTGTTCTCAGGTATCTGAACAGTTATTGTTCATGTGTGGTTCTCGGGTATCTGGACAGTTATTGTTTATGTGATGTTCTCAGGTATCTGGACAGTTATTGTTTATGTGGTGTCCTCAGGTATCTGGACAGTTATTGTTTATGTGGTGTCCTCAGGTATCTGGACAGTTATTGTTCATGTCTGGTTCTCAGGTATCTGGACAGTCAAAGATCTCAGATTTAATAAATGAATATTAAAACAAGTTTATGCGAATTGAAATTTTGAATACCGAAAATCTGTGAGAGTATCTTTAAATAAAAATATATGTAATCCCATACCAACCTACTTCCCAAAGTGATGCCACGTTGCATGCGCTTTAGACATTTTCCTGAACATTATTAGGACATCGGCAATTTCAAACATTCGCGGATGTTGGAACATTCTAATGAAGATGCAATTAAAACACCAGGACCACTCAATTTACTCAGTACTCAAGCGCAACTAACTTTTAAGGATTGATAAAAGACATCGAATTTAAGCCACAACTGGACATTTTTGTGTTTATATGACACGCGACTGTAAATAATGATAAGTGTTGCAAGATTCACGAAAACTTCAGATATATAAAAACTAATGTGACATGATCAAATTTTCAGTATCAAACTCAAATTTTTCAATTTTTATGAGAAAACAATAAATTTGATCCTATGTGAATGAAAAAATGTGTTTCCTAGTCAGTCGCATCCAGAAATTTAAAATCAACTATATAGACCACCTAACTGAGTGACTGAAAGTGGTCTGTTTAGTTAGGTGTTACATATAGTTAAAATTAAATGTGGAGTTTAAGTATTGAGTAAATTTCGGACCCGACATTTCCAACGACGTGGGTTTCTATAAGGTGTTCAGTTACCATGCCTAAGGCAAATCTCTATGCTGTTCACTTGATAGGCTTAAAACTAAATACATACATACATGCATGCATGCAGACATACATACATACATACATACATACATACATACATACATACATACATACATACATACATACATACATGCATGCATGCATGCATACATACATACATACATACATACATACATACATTCTAGTAAATCAAACTCAAAACGTGTACAGTGTACAGTTTTGGTCGTGTTCCAATAGTTTTTCAATGTTGCATAAATTATGGACATGTTTGACTTATAAATCCAAAGAAGAAGGATATATAAATTAACGAAACTGCAAAATTTATTATTTTGAAATTTATATCATGCAAATAATTACAGTACAATTATTTCCCAATACATGCACATACATATATGTATGAAATACACAGCAGGTTGACAAACGAGAATAAATTTTTTTCTCTAAATATTTCATATAAAACCACATCTTTTCAAATATTAAGTATCACAAAGTCAATTCCTATTTGATTTCAGTATAATTTTCACTATCAAATATGATTTGAAGTTTCCGTGTTTGTTTTGTTATAAATTTTCATTGTTTTATTGAACCCGTACGATGTACAGGATACCAAGTTTAAATGTCTTTTCGTTTAGGTTTACTTTTCTGTTAAAATTGCTCAGTCTTAAAAACACAAAATTTTAACATTATTGATTAACACCAAAAAAATCAGACACTTTGTGGTATAAGTTTAAACAAGGATGCATAAGAAATAATTCTCCTTGAATGTCTCTTATATATATATATATATATATATATATATATATATATATATATATATATATATATATATATATATATATATATATATATATATATATATATATATATATATATATGTATATATATTTATATATATATATATATATATTCGCCCCGTGTTATGTTCGCCCTAATGCACTTGCAAACGGTTTCGCCCCGTTTTAAATTCGCCCAGAGTTTTATTATTAACTATAGATGAATTTACCATTTTGAATGGTATATATATATATATATTATTTTTTCTCTAAATATATATAGTTATGCGAAAAAACAGTAAAACACTCAATATTCACAAATTTTCCGCCCCTTGGCCTTTATCGAAATGAAGACGAAAAATTAAAACAATAAAAGGTCCGAAAATTTCTGAATATATATTCTTTCGGTTGGATTGTAAGAAGAAAACATATATTCATTCATGACTTGAAATGTTAAAAGATTTTCTGTCATACAGATTTCCCTATTTCATTTCTTATCGTGCTTTTGCTGCCACTTTTACTGGTCATTGACATCAAAAGTTGATTCACAAAGTCACATTTAGCTGTTTTGCTTCATTTGGACAAACAAACATTACTGGTTCAAGGTGAAATGTAACACAGGCTTATCAGTCGTATTAACAGTATGCTAACACGTTTAATGCGTCATCAGATCTACCCTTAATAATGATAATATATTGATGATGATGATGATGATGATATAGTCTTCGACTGTTGACGAGGTGATGTTGGTGGATTGTGGTGACGACATATGGTCTTTTCCTGTTGATGAGGTGGTGGGGTAGATTGTGGTTATGACATATAGTCTTTGTGGATTGATGACGATATGTGGTCTTTGACCGTTAATGTGGTTGTAGTGGTGATGACATAGGGTATTTGAGTATTAAGGAGGTTGTTGGATCGATTGTGGTGACGACATATAGTTTTTGGCTGATGATGTGGTGATGGATTGTGGTGACGATATAAAAACCATAATCTTTAGATGATGATGTGGTTTTGGTGATGAAGTGGTGACGATATATGGTTTTCGACCGTTTATGTGGTGATTGTTGGTTTGTAGTAGTTGTAGTCTTTAGCTGTTGATGTGGCGGTGGGTTGGTAGTGGTGACGAAACATAACTTTTGTCCGTTGATGATTCGGTGGTGGTGATGGTGGCGATGGCGATCTTCGGAAGTCTCAAATCAGTCTGGTGCTCGTTGAAAATTGAAAAAGTATCAACGGGTGTACAAATTCCTTTAAATTTACCACATCGTCGACTTTTTTATTACATTATATTCAAAATTGACCGTCCTTGTCTATAGAATACCAAATCTGTTTCCTTTTCACTTCTATACACTTTAATCAGGAGGTGATAGGGATTTTTCCTTACTAAATTTGTGAAACTGAGCAGATTTTGACACTCAGGTGTCTGATATCACGTGCTATTGATATTCCTCTCACGTGTATATTTGTGATCAGCGTATAAAATAGCCACATAACCTTATTATCACTAACATCACCGTATACTAAACAGAGGTTATCTCTTGGTTATTTGTCAAATAACACCTGTGGCCTTCAACTTTCTATGACGAAGTTCATAAATATTTCCCTCATTAATGTATATATATCAAACACGGATATATTGAAATCGAAGAGGAATGAATTATTCTTTCAAATAAAGAATACAGCCTCAAATAATATAGTTTTTATTTGTAAGGCACAGTACTATAATTGTTTAATAGAAGAACTAGGGTTTAATACGAATTCTGGTAATCCTACATACACACGTAGCCCACTTTCAAAGGACGAGATCCTTCAAAATCACTGTACTGATATTGAGCTACTATATTTATATTGGATACCTAAACTTCACAAAACCCCATATAAGCAGAGGTACATAGCAGGACCCAGCAAATATTCCAACAAACATTTACCTTTACTCCTTACCAATATACTAACAGCCGTTAAGGAGAAACTTCAGCAGTACTGTAGAGTTGCATATTCCAAAAGCTGTGTAAATCAGATGTGAATACTTAAAAATTCTAATTAAGTTTTAAAAAATTTGAAGGCACACAATTTTTTTTTCAGATTCACAGTATAAAAACATACGACTTCTTTACTCTTAACACAACAATTCCACATAAAAAATTAAAACATAGACTTTTTAGCATCATAGACAACTATTTTTTTCACTAAAAGTGGTTCCCGGAAATTTAAATATCTAGTGATTAGTTATCATGATACTTATTTTGTCAAACCACTCTGATTCCACACATAAATACACTGAAGTTGATATAAAAAGATGCTGAAATTTCTAATAGACGTAATGTTCGGAGACGTGGTCTTTCAACAAACTGTCGGCATTGGAACCAATTGTGCACCTTTATTGGTTGACCTGTTCCTCAGTTAGCGGTGTCCTTTAATTTCTTGTTTAGATATATCGACGACGTTTTGTCAATTAATAATGATAATTTTCATACATATGTTCATGCGATATATTCCAGCGAACTAGAAATTAAAGATACAATAGACGCTTCATACTTAGACATTTTGCCTACTATAGACACAGACGGGAAGTTGGCAAATAAGCTATACGACAAACACGACGATTTCGGCTTTCCCATCGTAAATATTCCAGATTTAAGTAGTAATATCCCACAATCACCCGCAGATGGAGTTTATATTTCATAAATGATCCGATATGCCAGGGCGTGCTCAACATATGAACATTTCACTGACAAATTATTGACATGGGGATATCGAAAACCGCGTTTGATGTCAATGTTCCGCATATTTTACGGTCGGTATAATAGTCTTGTTTGGGATTACTCTGTTTCACTAAGTGAAATGTTAAGTAATCTTTTCGGTTAGAGGTATGTACCAAGTATGACGAGGATTTGTTGCTCACGTATTTCATTTTAATTTGACTGTGGATTTACGGCGGGTGTGATCGGTCGACAGGGGATGCTTACTCCTCCATAGCACCTGATCCCACCTTTTGATTTCAAGAGGTCCGTGTTTGTCCATTTTTTACCGGATTTGTACCTATATCCGGCACATCCAAATAATTCATACTTTGGTATCTGAGATTTTTCATATTGTTTCAAAATATTCGGGGTATAATGGTAATAACGAATTTGGCCGGCAATAAAATCATTTCATATTCAATATAACATGGTTCAAAATTTGTATTTCGACTGTATATATTATGTACAGTTATTAAGTATCGGATATTTGGATGCTCGATGTCTTCGATCTGACGCTATTATCCTATAACTATTTTCGCGCGCGCGCTTGTGTGTCAAAATGACTGGCTTCAGATTTAGAAACTGATCAACCGTGACAAATTATAACTTTTGTTTTTGTACGGAAATGGTAAATTCAAAATTAACAACCTGACAAAATTTTCTTTACATAGACATGTTATATGCTATTGAAAATTACAATATGCGACAAAACTGACATTTGTTGAAATTGATCGCAGATGGAAGTGGAAAAATGAACACACAAAACAAGATGGTTGTGTAATAAACAACATGGAAATTTATTACTGATGAAATACATATATGTGATCGATTTCACATTACTTTAATCAGTCAGATCTCATAGAATATCAATGCATATTTTGAGAAATGTATTATATATTTTGGTTTAGGCCTCCAAAGTATTCCATACATTGTTTGGCAAAGGCGTATATAGTGAAACACATGTGACATATGCCAATTATTGCAGCATGTATGTAACTTTGACTCACGACTTCCCGCACGGAAGTGAAAACTGCGGCTTCTCCGTCATTGGTTTTCATTTTTAGTCTCTCGCCAGAGTGTAGATCATGGCAGATCACTGTGAATGTTCAGAGGACGTTATTCACTGTTAATTAGACGACAGGTTCTCAACACGTACAGTTCCAGGTTTCTGTAGCTTTAGTATAGTATTTAGATAGGTTTGCAACTGACACTTGTGCCTGGGAAACTGACATCAAACGGGCACTGCACTTTTCTATCATTGAGTCTGCAAGTTTATCAAATAAATCTATTATTTGGCATTTATTGTCTAATTCTAATTCTATATAAGGAATGTCCAAGTGTTCTGCAAATTTCTCCGCCTTTTCCTTTGTTACTTCCCGTTCACAATTGTGTCGGACAGTTCCGACAAGGAATGTTGACAACTGATCTTGGTCAATGTTGTAGTAATATTTCAGATCTTGAACCCTGAAACAACAAAAACGTATAAAGAAATTGAAATAATAGAGTTTGTAATGCAAATATGAAGAATAGAATATTTACGAAAGCATTGAAAGTAACATAAATCTTTTTTTCTACATGTACTTTTTACTTCGGCATTGAAAATATGCCGTTTTAAACCAAAAGATTTCGACAGATATTTGGTAAAAATTATAGAATTTTCTACATTTGTTGTCCAATTATCCTCGCAACTAATACAACGGCAATCTGAACTTTTCGTCTAAAATAGTAAGGGCAGATAATCCAAATCAGAAAGAGAAACTCACTGCCATGTTGATTCAAGTCAATTTTCTAACCCAGATATTAAATCACCATCTTTTTATTTCTTAAAACTATTACAAGAGGAATTTAAGCACTATTTATAACAATGTATTTATATATTCTAAATTTCATCTCCCACTACCAGAATTAAACATGAAGAAGGAAGATTCACTGTTGTTGCACGTTGTTTTATTATGTTTGTTAACATCTCCAAATCTTATTCAAAAGCAAGATACTTACCAATTGCATACATTGTGGAGGGATGTTTCACTGGCGACATCGAAAACTATAAGGCATCCTTGGGCTCCACGATAATACGAATGTGTCAACGATCTGTACCGTTCCTGACCTGTGTAAAACAATGTATAGATATAATTCTAGGTATTCAAAGCCGATTACTATAAGGGTATATAGGAGAGAGAGAGAGAGAGAGAGAGAGAGAGAGAGACAGAGAGGGAGAGAGAGAAATTTTAATTTCCCAAATCAATATTTAAACATGTTTGTAATCATACTCAATCCATTTAAAATTCGAGATAGTTTTATATTATAATATTATACATAATCCGTCAATAATTCTATTTTTAAAACTCAATTTTAAATCATCTTACCTGCGGTATCATTTATCTGTAGTAAAGCTGAGCCTTCTTGTCGTAGTACTTTCTTCTCATACGTGGTAGGTATGTATCGTTGAGATCTGTGCTTAGATGTTACATTTTCATTTTCGTCACTACAATATTTCTCTAATAGAGACGTTTTTCCCGTATGAGAATCTCCAAGTAAAATCACTTTCAGCATGTATGACAGTGATTTGTGTTGAGTACCTTTCACACTTTTTCTGCTATTGGAAATTGAGTTTGAACTCACAGGACTCTTCTTCTCCATCGTTGAAATAATGTTCCGTTGAATGATGTCGGTGTCAGCGGTTATGTATAATCCTCGTGTGAGCTTTAATTGTACTGAACAATGTCACGTAATACAATATTTATTGCTGTTATATTTGTTACTTTGTATATACTGTTATACACACTATGTTTAAATCACACCGTTCAAAGTTAGAATGAAATATATTACACTGATCAAGCCTTTTATAGCAAACACAAGGAATGCGAAGATAAAGAATGGATCAATCCATTGTAAATTTCCTGATCATTGATATGTAGGCTTAACATGATTGACTAATCTACTCCATCAACCCTGCGTACCCTGTGAGATACCCGCTTGATACTTTTATGCACTACAATGAACCAGTACTTATAATCCTGCGGTGTTTTGACGAGGCGCAGATAGAGTTCGTGACCGAAAGGTTTACAGGTGATTAAATTTACATGTCACTTCATAATGTTTAAAAAGAGCTATAGTCTACATATTTTACCGACAAACATCGATTACACACATTCCGATTTTTCAGACAATGTTTTAGATACAGCTGCAATAAGGGATTTTTTCTTCTACCAATAACATAGATTAAAATTCCGTGTTATAAACTGGTGTGTATATATGATTTTGTCCTTCACCTCGTTAATAACAATGTCACTATTTCTGTTTCTTTTGAAGAAAAACACAATTGTCATTTGTCTTTTATCTAGATCATGTATTAAATTTTGTATATTTACTTTCAACCAAATGAACTGATAAATAAAAAACATGGCAAAACTATAAATAGCTATTGCTTTAATGGGGAAAAGATTACATTGCTTAATTATGGCTTTATGACGTCATTTGATATCACGATACGTATAACAAGAAATCACTGGATCTTGTCGTAGTTTTCATGAATGAATGAATGAACAATTAGATTAAATTATCGACATGACTAGTTTAACATGAGCGTATTTCAACTGCAAGTAATTTGTAAAATCTAACTTTGATAAAAGTAATGAATACAACAATGAAAGAACGAATATTAACTAATACTGAATCGTTATTTTGCTTCTTTTATCGTTGTTGTACGTCCCGACGATTTTCCCATTAAATGGTGATGCCTCCAGCTATTGGTAAATTGTCTCAAATCTTTACCAGTGCCATGACTGACGCTAATACAATGTCACACCTGTCGTGATAAGGTACATAGATTTGATGCAGCATCTTTAAACCAACTTGTGACTCTTATTCCTGAGAGCCGACGTGGCTCAGTCTGTAGCGCGCTCAACTCTTGATCGTGAGTTCGAGTCCAGCGGGCGGCAGGTTGGTTTCCTGTCCTTCGGGTGAGACAGTAAAAACTGAGGTACCGTGTCACAGTAGGTGTCGGCATGTTAAAGAACCCTCACTGCTAAATGACTGTAAGTGCGCTTACCGAGGGAGTAGTCACTAACAGTTTTAAAGTCTAGCGTATAACGCGGTACTAGGATTCACAACTTTGTTATATATCGAATGATTTGTGTCAAGGTATAATTTTAATTTTTGCTTTAAAAATGTTACCGAGCATTGGACATAGTAGCAGTTAGTTGTTTTTGTGTATAACGTAAATATAACCACGGTATTACGACAACAATGCGTAAATCAAAACATCAGCAAAGGTGGAGTAATGTTCATACGTATTCAAATAATTTCTATATGCGCAATTAATCAATATTTTAATAATCTTGATTAACTCACAACATTGAAAATTGAACAATAATTCAAACGTCATTCGGCGCATCGTTTTATTGCCCAGAGGGCGTTAGTCGATCTGTTAGAAATATACATGTTTATTCAGTTCCCAAAATCACTTTATTAAGTCTGATGATTAATATTCAATATATTCGGCCATATTTATATCGCTGAAGTCATAGCAAACATTTATTATTTATTTATTGTGGTCTTGGAAATTTACAACAGTTATAAATAAATCGATCTAAGTAAAATAGGTAAGTGGAATGTAAAAATGATTACTAGATAGTCCGTTTTATTGATAAAGCTTGTTATATCTGACAGCGACATTAAGCCGATTGCTATAAACATTTTATAAAGGAAAGTAGGTGTTGGTGTACGGAAGCCTATAAGGGTCACTCTGAAAAGAAAAAAAAATATTTATGTCGTTTTAAAATTTTCTTGAAACGCGGTAGTTATCTCGTTAAAACGCGATAGTATCCTGGTGTATCTCGTTAATTTCCGTTAAAACGCGTTATTTATCGTTAAAACGCGATAATTATCTCGTTAAAACGCGATTTTTATATCCGTTAAAACGCGTTATTGTCTCGTTAAAACGCGTGCTAGTCAGTTAAAACGATAGTATTTTGGAAGTGATCTTTTTTCTTATGGCTGTGAAACTATCGAGTAAGGGAGTTTTACAAGTATATTTTAGAATATACGTAATTTGCACGTGGTATATATCCCTAACCCCCTCATTCCACCTACTCCCAAATTCACCTATACTCCACCCATTTAACCCTCAACTACCCCCTCCCCTTCATCGGAACAAGCGCAAATAGGGCAAATGAAACCCAATTATCCGCTAATGAATTTCTGTGCTACTTGTCACTTCAATGCAAATATAAACAAAAATGTGTTTTTGTTTGTTTGTTTGTTTATTGTTGTTTAACACTCAAGAATTTTCACTTATATGGAGAGGTGCCGGTGAAATTTTGATGTTCGGCATGATTGAGCAGTGATTTCACACGGGACAACATCCGAAAGACAGGAAACCAACCTGTCGATGAACTCACGACCTTCCAGAGTCGAAAATTATAAAAATGTAATGGTCTTGCATTAATTGCATTATAACAACATTTAAAGAACTACAAATCATTTTGGCATTTACGGAAAATGCATTTTAATGCTAAATTTTACTAACTGACCTTACATCGCATTTTAACGAGATAACTATCGCGTTTTAACGAGATAAATAACGCGTTATAACGAGAACTTTTCGAGATATTATCGCGTTTTATGTTTTAACACGCGTTAACGAGATAACTGATAATTAACTCGTTTTAACTTTTTTAACGAGATATGATGCGTTTTTATGATTTCAACACCAAAAAAATTAACGACATAAATATTTTTTTTTTCTTTTCAGAGTGAATATAGGCTTCCGTAGTTGGTGTAATTTCCATCGTTTTAATATCATTTATTTGGTATGATGATTATGATTTTTGTAAAATAATATGGTAGATTTTGATGTAACACTTACTGATAACTTTGATGATGATGATTTCAACACCAAAACGATTAAATACGGTTTAATATCATTTATTTGGTATTTATTATTTTTGTTTGGTAGATAGATTTTGGTGTGTGTGTGTGTGTGTGTGTGTGTGTGTGTGTGTGTGTTTTAGACTTTAAAATGACACTTAAACCTAAAAATGTCATACACAATCGCGAAAAAATATTGCAATTACACAACAGTAAAATAAAACAATAACAAGATAAATGTAAATAAACAAAATTTATACAAAGACAGAAACAGTATTCAATGTAACTTTCATGTATCATACCGATACTGTAGTTAACCTATCATCCGGGCAATTGCATTCAGCATTGATTTATTTTTATATTGTCGTGTACATTACTGCAGGAGTTTTATCATTAGACTATCAAAGTATACCGGACAGTTGTTGACCAGGTACAGTCCAAGGACAAATGATTAGATAATGTGGCAGTTCTGACCTTTTTGTATCTATTATTCATTTAAAATGATCGTCTTTGAACATTTGTGCTGCAAAAATGTAATGATCTAAAATATCATTCAGCAGGTTTATCTGTCTTGTTTTATTGCAATCACTGTAATATGCATCTGTAGTTTAATGTTTATTTAATAATGTTTTAATTAATAAGTTAGAGACAAAATATGCAAAGATCTGTGTATGCCTAGAACATAAAATATAAAGAAAAATCGAGACATCACAGTAACACTGGAATTTTGTTTACAAATCTTTTGAATCAAATCCCGAACTTCGTCTTCACTATAAATTTCATCTCGTATCATGTCTAGAGTTTTATAATAAAATGTTCAGGGCGAAAACCCGTCACTATATTGGAGTTTATAGAACATGGAAACTGGTCCGACATGCCGCGAGCCCAAATGAAATAAGCTAAATGAATATAGCTAATTGTCAGTACAGCCTATATAGCTAAATGTCTGTACAGCATACACCATATATCTTAATGTCAGTACAGCATACACCATACAGCTAAATGTCTGTACAGCATACACTATATAGCTAAATGTCAGTACAGCATACACCATACATGTCAGTACTAACATGTATAGTACATGTCAGTACACATAAATAAAGCTAAATGTCAGTACAATATACACTATATAGCTAAATGTCTGTACAGCATACACCATATATCTTAATGTCAGTACAGCATACACCATACAGCTAAATGTCTGTACAGCATACACTATATAGCTAAATGTCAGTACAGCATACACCATATATCTTAATGTCAGTACATCATACACCATATAGCTAAATGTCAGTACAACATAAACCAAACAGCTAAATGTCAGTACAATATACACTATATAGCTAAATGTCTGTACAGCATACACCATATATCTTAATGTCAGTACATCATACACCATATAGCTCAATGTCAGTACATCATAAACAAAACAGCTAAATGTCAGTACAAAATACACTATATAGCTAAATGTCTGTATAGCATATATAGTTAAATGTCAATATAGCTAAATGTCAGTACAGAATAACCATATAGCTAAATATCAATACACCATATAGCTAAATGTCAGTACAACATACAGCTACATGTCAGTACAACATACAGCATACAGCTAAATGTCAGTACAACATACAGCATACAGCTAAATGTCAGTACAGCATACATCATACAGCTAAATGTCAGTACAACATACAGCATATATAACTAAATGTTAGTACAGCATACAGCTAAATGTCAGTACAACATACAGCATATAGCTAAATGTCAGTACAACATACAGCATATATAACTAAATGTTAGTACAGCATACAGCTAAATGTCAGTACAACATACAGCATATAGCTAAATGTCAGTACAACATACAGCATATATAACTAAATGTTAGTACAGCATACAGCTAAATGTCAGTACAACATACAGCATATAACTAAATGTCAGTACAGTATACAGCATATAGCTAAATGTCAGTACAGCATACACCATATAGCTAAATGTCAGCACAAAATACACCAAATAGCTAAATGTCAGTACAGTGTACAGCATATAGCTAATTGTCATCGTACTTGGTGAAGAATGTGATCCTGGCAATACCGCTGAAACAGCGGTAATCTCATACTAAGGAACGACACAGTTATTTTATGTCATCCTTGTCTTTCCCCTACACATTCATTTGTATCTATATCATTGATATTACCCGTTACCACCCTATAAGTGTATAACATTACACGGACGATTCATTGACATATATTGATATAGTCTTACAGAGAAGTTCAATCTTTTCTCTTAAATTGAACTAAGCCTGCTTGCTAGGATGACCATTTAGGGAAAGATCTTGGAAATCAAAGCCGTTCCACTGCTTCGCACATGGAATTGAAATCATATACGCTTGTCTAGTTAATGTACAAGACAGTTTGTCACTTCCTCTGTCTCCACCCCAAAACCATCTTTAAAACAATGGAAGTCTCCCTTTCCATAATCACACAACAACACAATTTTACATGGCAATTTTATTACGTTTTCATGGAATTTTCATTAGGGCGGTGCCTTGGTATTCATTATGTTCAATGGTGAACAAGATTTCCAAGATATCAATATACACCGTATCGGGATCCGCTATTAGTAAACTCTAGAAAATTCTTACACAGCTTCTTGACTCCTCACCGACTCACTGTGATACAAAATGTCACATTGTACAGTGCGATGTTCTCATCAATCATCTCAGAGGCTTTCACGGAATGTTGGTCAGTAGATCGTAGAGAAACTCGATAATACTATGTCACAGCGTCCAGTAGATACTTAACATACATATAGAAACCAACGTATCTGTGTCAATGCACGAAGGGATGCGCGTGTCAAGTCATCTATCTGCTATAACAATTATCAGTATGTATCACAGCTCCCTACTGGTTTGTAGGTAAAGTGGAATAGTCTATACTTATGATGTATACTGATACCTAAACAATACATACATATGTATAATATATATGCATATATACAAATCACATCTAGTCTATAACGTAAAACTACGATATGACAATAGTTTCCCCTTAAGAGAGTGTGAAAGATCTCAATAAATAAAACTACACAAATATATCTGTCCGTATCATCAGACTGTACGCGATCGTTGTAGCTGATGTATTCAACGAGACTTTTAGTAGAATTTAGAATTTTAAATTGTGTTATCAGTGCGAAATACTTTGGTATAGGAAATACTATCAAAAATTAAAATTTTGTATTATTTAAAATCCAATAAATCGTGTGTATCGAAACAGGTAATTATAGCGCTAAACGGGTAATTATTGGTTAATTAATTTACAATTAATTCGCATTGAGTAAAGAGTAACTTTGATCATTGTCTTTTGGATGTTTGTTTTATACTAGTGTAGGAACGTCTTGTCCTTTAGATGTTTGTTTTATACTAATGTAGGAACGTCTTGTCCTTTAGATGTTTGTTTTATACTAGTGTAGGAACGTCTTGTCTTTTAGATGTTTGTTTTATACTAGTGTAGGAACGTCTTGTCTTTTAGATGTTTGTTTTATACTAGTGTAGGAAAGTCTTGTCTTTTAGATGTTTGTTTTATACTAGTGTAGGAACGTCTTGTCCTTTAGATGTTTGTTTTATACTAGTGTAGGAACGTCTTGTTCTGCTAGAAATTTAAGACGATATTATTTTCGACCGTTTCATGCAGTTATGCGTAAGAGTTTGAGATAGAATCATGATCATTTACGATATAAGTCAAAAGAAAAAAATATCAAAAAAATTGGGTATATAAATCGACACGATACATAATATGTACCTATGTATAAATGATCTGAAAGGTTTGAACAAGTCGATTCTAATATACTGTTGTCTATCAATGGGACTATTGTCAATATGTATTACACTATTCAAGATTGATGCCCCAACCCCGAAAATTAATATACCAACAAGTAACCAAACAAACCAAAAAATGAAAAAATATATGATGTAATTTGATCACAGAGATACTTCTTGATATTCGGGTAGCATAATTATTGCCTTTTTTCAACTGAAAATCAACTAAAAACATCAAGACAGCACAAAGTTAAATGTGAGCATTTTTAAATTTTGGTTTTGTTTGTTGTAGTTTGTTTTTTTACAGTGGTTACTCTTAGACGGATTTCAGCTATACCTTTAGAGATATTATTTGGCCCTGTATGATGCCATTTTATCTTTAGAAAAAATCACATACTTTTCAAATTGGAGCTCAACTGATGAAGTCTAATTGACAGAAACGATATCGTCTTGAGCACTGTAACTTTGGTATTATGTTTATAATATTTATATGACTGTTGTATTATGTTTTACAACGACTGGGTTGGTGCCACTGCTGGTGGACCATTTATTCCCCGAAGGTATGCATAGTCCCGGTACCTGGTATTTCCGTAACATTCCGGATATATTCCGTGTGGGTATAGGAAAATCCATATAACCTGGCGGTGTGGAGTCTTGTGAACCCTTTTTTGACCTGGACGAGTTTAAAGTTTAGGTGATAAAGCTAACATTAAAATTACACAGGCTAGAGCCATCGTTCTTGCTTGTCATTATACATGAGAGAGTATCAAGTGAGGACTAAAATATTTTTCCGTGCAGTTTGTCATAACCTAAAAGTCAGTAGAATCATCCGTATATCAATCAGAAGGTTTCTCCACCCCGCCATCTTATGTGAATCGGACAAAAGCACCATTTAAATTTTAAAATCTTCAATAGCTAAGATGTTCACCTTTTGGCAGTTGTTACTCTTAGACGAATTTTGGCATAGTACTTAGGTTTAGTTTTTTGCCTTGTATTATACCCCATCCTCTTTCGGAACTATTTATCTATTTCAAATACAAGCTCAAAATATACAAACACAAATATCAAAGTATTAATCAGAAGAAATAAATCAGGTGAGTATAAGACACACAAAGCTAGTTGTAATAATAATTAACTATAGGTTAACCCTTTTGAGGGCAAAGCTCTTCTATGAAATGCAGAAATATGGGTCAGTAAAGCAACAACATGGACAGATGTGACATGAGCCATCGCTGATCTACTGTGTCCAGGCTCCCTACCAATTTCATCCAGATATGATAAGTTTATCTTTTGTCATGTTGATACAGTTTAAGACTGTAAAACAATAACCCGATGTTATCGCAATAACACTGGGGGTTGGGTATACTTTGGACCTATACGTTAACGATAGAAATGCAAGTGTTCTTAAAAGAAGTCCGTCAAATACAATTATTTAAATGATTGAATAATTATATAAATGGAAAACAAAATCCTTATTGCTTTGCATGCGAACTGCTCGTGGAAGGACCTGTGTCATTTCAAGAATATTTTGAAAAATTATAGTGACTGTACCTTCGCCAAACGCTCGGTATATGAAATGAAAGTCACGGGTTTTTCGGATAAGACTTAAAACCAAGGTCCCGTGTCACGACATACGTGGCATGTAAAATAACCCTCACTGCACTGACATCAGTCCATAGCATAGGTCAAAATTTCTGGCACTTCACCTAAAGTTGGTGACATTTCAATATAAGTGAAAAAATATGACGGGATGTAAAACAACAATCAAACAGACAAACCAAAGCTTTGCTTTGGACAGATGACTTGTGATACAAAATGTAACATTGCGCAATGCATTGGTCTAAGCAAGAATCTTGGAAGTTCCGTGAAATCTTGGCCCGTAGATCATGGAGATACTCTAGGAAAACTATGTCACAGCGTCCAGTAAATACTTAACATACATACAGAAACCAACTTATCTGTGTCAATGCACGAAGGGATGTGCGTGTCACGTCTTCTATCTGCTATACCAATTATCAGTATGTATCATGGCTCCCTACCAGTGTGTGAATAAAGTGGAATAGTCTATGCTTATGAAGTGTAGTTATATCTTAACAATATACATAAAATTCTCATCTCACGTGTAGCTGGGGTGTGACATCATATATTGGAGAACTTTTTCCGTTAAGACAATGTGATAGAAGGTTATCCCTTTCCTAAAATTAGCTAATAGAAATTACACATGATTATTACTGAAATTATTTGTTTTACACCCTTAGGATTTCGCTGAACAAACAGAGTATTGGTGATTT
The DNA here is from genome assembly GCA_030159075.1 of Atrina japonica. NCBI lineage: Eukaryota > Metazoa > Mollusca > Bivalvia > Pterioida > Pinnidae > Atrina > Atrina japonica. The sequence continues at coordinate 399,528 of BROG01000364.1, forward strand.
TGGAAACATGTGCCCCAAACCAAATGTTATGCTTAATTAGATAGTTATTGTTCTGAAGCAAATTACTTGAAATGGTAAAGATGCATTATCAATTCTCTTTAATAAATTGATGTATGATTTTTATAATTTTGTTAGGCGGCGGAATGTTTATCTTAATAAAGAACACTGCAAAATGTTCACAATATAAAAATCACAGATACAAAGGAACTGAAGTTCAGGAGGTCAGGAGTATACAAATTTGACGAACATTTTACATGACATGGAATGTTTTGTTTTATAATATTTTATTGTTTATGTCGTAAGGGCCCTTTTCTCACTGAGGTGTTGCCACTGCTGGGGACCGTTTCAGTTCCCGAAGGTATATGCAAACCGAGTACATGATATTTCGGAAACATAACATTCCGGGAATATTCCGTTTGGATAGCACCATTTAAATTCTAAATTCCAAAGAAGCTAAGATATTCACCTTTTGGCAGTGGTTACTCTTGGACGAATTTGGCTATATATTTAGGTTTTGGCCTTGTATTACACCCTTTCGCTTTCTGTTTTAAATTCAAGCTCAAAATATATATAAAAAAACACATATAATATAAAACATCTCAGATACCAAAGTATAAATCTTTAGGATTTCCAGGACACAGATACAAATCCTGCAAAATGGACAAACACGGACCTCTGAAAAAGCATGTACAACCTATTTCTTGTTGTCTATTCTGATATTATGTGTGTACATGTTTGTATATATACAACCTTTGACTTGTGTATTCTGATATTATGTGTGCACATGTTTGTATATATACAACCTATGACTTGTGTATTCTGATATTATGTGTGTACATGTTTGTATATATACAACCTATGACTTGTGTATTCTGATATTATGTGTGTACATGTTTGTATATATACAACCTTTGACTTGTGTATTCTGATATTATGTGTGCACATGTTTGTATATATACAACCTTTGACTTGTGTATTCTGATATTATGTGTGTACATGTTTGTATATATACAACCTATTTCTTGTTGTCTATTCTGATATTATGTGTGCACATGTTTGTATATATACAACCTTTGACTTGTGTATTCTGATATTATGTGTGTACATGTTTGTATATATACAACCTATGACTTGTGTATTCTGATATTATGTGTGCACATGTTTGTATATATACAACCTTTGACTTGTGTATTCTGATATTATGTATGTACATGTTTGTATATATACAACCTATGACTTGTCAATTCTGATATTATGTATGTACATGTTTGTATATATACAACCTATGACTTGTCAATTCTGATATTATGTGTGTACATGTTTGTATATATAATCAACCTATGACTTGTGTATTCTGATATTATGTGTGTACATGTTTGTATATATAATCAACCTATGACTTGTTGTCTATTCTGATATTATGTGTGTACATGTTTGTATATATACAACCTATGACTTGTGTATTCTGATATTATGTGTGTACATGTTTGTATATATACAACTTGTGTATTTGATATTGTGTGTACATGTTTGTATATATACTGACCTATTGACTTGTGTGATATTATGTTGCACATGTTTGTATATATACAACCTTTGACTTGTGTATTCTGATATTATGTGTGTACATGTTTGTATATATACAACCTATGACTTGTGTATTCTGATATTATGTGTGCACATGTTTGTATATATACAACCTTTGACTTGTGTATTCTGTATTATTCATGTTTGATACCTATGACTTGTTCTGCACATGTTTGTTTGTATATATACAACCTATGACTTGTCAATTCTGATATTATGTGTGCACATGTTTGTATATATATCAACCTATGACTTGTGTATTCTGATATTATGTGTGTACATGTTTGTATATATATACAACCTATGACTTGTTGTCAATTCTGATATTATGTATGTACATGTTTGTATATATACAACCTATGACTTGTCAATTCTGATATTATGTGTGTACATGTTTGTATATATAATCAACCTATGACTTGTGTATTCTGATATTATGTGTGTACATGTTTGTATATATATACAACCTATTTCTTGTTGTCAATTCTGATATTATGTATGTACATGTTTGTATATATAAAACCTATGACTTGTGTATTCTGATATTATGTGTGTACATGTTTGTATATATACAACCTTTGACTTGTGTATTCTGATATTATGTGTGTACATGTTTGTATATATACAACCTATGACTTGTGTATTCTGATATTATGTGTGCACATGTTTGTATATATACAACCTTTGACTTGTGTATTCTGATATTATGTATGTACATGTTTGTATATATACAACTATGACTTGTCAATTCTGATATTATGTATGTACATGTTTGTATCATACAACCTATGACTTGTCAATTCTGATGTATGTGTGTACATGTTTGTATATATAATCAACTATGACTTGTCAATTCTGATATTATGTGTGTACATGTTTGTATATATAATCAACCTATGACTTGTTGTCTATTCTGATATTATGTATGTACATGTTTGTATATATAAAACCTATGACTTGTGTATTCTGATATTATGTGTGTACATGTTTGTATATATACAACCTTTGACTTGTGTATTCTGATATTATGTGTGTACATGTTTGTATATATACAACCTATGACTTGTGTATTCTGATATTATGTGTGTACATGTTTGTATATATACAACCTATGACTTGTGTATTCTGATATTATGTGTGCACATGTTTGTATATATACAACCTTTGACTTGTGTATTCTGATATTATGTGTGTACATGTTTGTATATATACAACCTATGACTTGTGTATTCTGATATTATGTGTGCACATGTTTGTATATATACAACCTTTGACTTGTGTATTCTGATATTATGTATGTACATGTTTGTATATATACAACCTATGACTTGTCAATTCTGATATTATGTATGTACATGTTTTGTATATATACAACCTATGACTTGTCAATTCTGATATTATGTGTGTACATGTTTGTATATATAATCAACCTATGACTTGTGTATTCTGATATTATGTGTGTACATGTTTGTATATATAATCAACCTATGACTTGTTGTCTATTCTGATATTATGTGTGTACATGTTTGTATATATACAACCTATGACTTGTGTATTCTGATATTATGTGTGTACATGTTTGTATATATACAACCTATGACGTGTTCAATTCTCTCGGATCGTTGAAGTCCCCAAGGGTACACATGGACCGAGTACCTGTTATTTCTATACTAACTGATTATTCTATATACCATTATTTCATATCACAATGGTTAGAGTAAATTAAATTCTAAATTCCTCGAAAAGGAAGATCTTTTCACTGTGGTTTCTCTTCGACGGATTCGGGATTACATTTAAGGTAATTTCTTGGCCTAGTACTTATCCACTTTTTGTTTCGGATTGCCACATTTATTTTGAAATCGAACTCAACCGATCAAGTCTTATTGACAGAAAAGATCGTTTTGAGCATTTGTTTTTGGCTTTTCTTTTGTTTTTGCATATTTAAACTTTGTATTATGTTAATATTATTTAAACTTAGTTAGTTATAAAAGAAAAGTAACACCGGTGGTAACACGTATATTTACGATGTACACAAGTGGAACAATTAAGAAAACCCACACATAATAATACGATCACGGTAACTATACATACATACATACATATACTATCTTATGAAGTCAATGCTCTACTATGATATATAAAATATGGGTCACTAAAGCAACCACATGGACAGAAATGAACCACCACTGCGTATGATAAGTTTAATCAGTTGCCATGTTGAAACAGTATAAAACTGTGAAACAATAATCCGATGTTATCACAGCAACATGGGGGGTTGGGTATACTATGGTCCTATGTGTCAACGATCGAAATGCAAGTTTTAGTGGTTTTTTTACAAATCAAATTATTTAAATGGCCGAATGATATATAAATATAAATTATATAATATAAATTGACAACGAAATCTTAATTGCTTTGCTTTTGAGTTACCTGCGGAATGTGCTGGTCTATTCTTTAAACATTTTTAAAAATGGTAGTGACTGTTTCTTCATATTCTATAGCACAGGTCAAAATCTGTGGCACTTCACGTAAAGTTGGTGACATTTCAATATTATGTAGAAACTTTGATATACAACAACAAACAATCAAAAGCTTTGCTTTAGAAAATTTACTTATATAAATGCCAAAATGTACAGCACGATGTTCTAAGTAATCATCTCGGAGGCGCTGTGGAATGTTGGTCAGTAGATCATGAGGGTACCCGAAAAAAACTATGTCACAGCGTCCAGTAGATACTTAACATACATACAGAAACCAACGTATCTGTGTCAATGGACGAAGATGCGCATGGCACGTCTTCTATCTGTTATAACAATTATTATGAGGTCAAAACTCAACTATGTGATATAAAATATGGGTCACTAAAGTAACCACATGGACAGAAATGACATGAGCCACCGCTGATCTACTGTGTTCAGGCTCCCTACCCATTTCTTCCAGATATAAGTTTATCTTTTGTCATGTTGAAACAGTATAATCTGTAAAACTGATGTTATCACAACAACACGGGGATAATTAGATATATTATGTTTCTGCATGTCAACGATCTAAACTCCTGTTAATGGTGTTCTTTTATAGAACTCCATCAAATCCACTTATTATATCTATTTTTCCCCTCTATAAATAATTGTGTTTATTGAAAAACAAAATACCTACTATTGCTATGTTTTGTCCATTTGGAAGTACAGGAGTGAAAAAGAGGTAATAACGTTTACGATGCCGACCCAATACCGTATTAAAGCAGACGTAGTTAAGATCTTTGAAAATTTTTATTTTGATAAAATATAATTGAAATTAATTTGTCACAGAGTGATAGTATATAAATATTACATTCATAAGAAGGTTACATTGTATAAATATAACATTCCTGATCGGGTGGTAGTGGAATTTGTCACCCCGAGGAAATAATTCGACTCGGTTGACAATGATTTTCAAGGGGTGACAATTTCCAATATTATACCTCTTCATAAATTCTAGCGATTTCATTGGACAATAAGCGTTGAGTATATTCCAATGCCTCGGTCATTCCAGGGTGATATTCAGCAGGGTGATATTCATTAAAAATATCACATGTGTAGACATGGATGCGTATGTTTTTGCTATGTTGTAATTAGGTGTAACCTCTATATGAGTTAAATGTAACATGCATTTCTTCGAGGCAGACTGGAACCGAAAGAAACAAAAACCGAAATGAAATGATTTGACAGAATTGATATATCATTATCAAATATATTTGCTGAAGTCAGCCAAACAGACATGCTCGCTTGAGGCTTGAGATTGAAAATCGACGCAAAGAACGGTTTCGGTATCGAAGGCAGTTTGTATTACGAACGTGATGGACTTACGTACATGTAGATTTTTGCATGAATAAAGTATAAAAATAATACTGCTATTGCAGTTTATTTTGTGTTTTAAGTAATTCAATGCGTCAGTATTTATGAAGAGGTATAATATTGCAAATTTTCACCCCGAGGAAGCAGTTTTGACCGAGGTGAAGCATAGGTCAACAATGCTTTCCGAGAGGCGAAAATATACAATATCACCCTCTCATGAATGTGAAATTTATTTTATTATACCGAGTGTCATATTTGTTTGCTGTAACATATCATCATAGATATTTTACATCTCAACTATTAACAAACAAGCTAGAAAATACAAAACAAAAGTTCTGACTGTGACGAACCGCGCATATGTGACATTGTTGGAATGTCACCCTGGCTCACTGGGACGAACCGTAAACACATAACATTGGCACATGTGACATTGTTGGAATGTCACCCTGGCTTACTGGGACGAACCGTACACACATAACATTGGCACATGTGACATTGTTGGAATGTCACCCTGGTTTCTTTATCTTTGTTAACTTAGCGGATGACATTGAAAATTTCCACATCTGTATCAACCAATCAGATTACGAGATTTTAACAGAAGGTATAATAATGTAAAGTATCAGATTTATACAATTGTGTTATATACTTGTTAAATTTATAGTTCAAAGGTTTGGAGCTAAATCCCTATACTAGTAGCAATACATCCATCACACGGTCGCATATACTCGTACGGCTGTAGCACGATTCCGAAATTTATGGCTTGTCATTAGTAAAGACAATTGGATAACTATTCTTATAGTAATCGTCATGGATGTGGTGTGTACTGTATCAATTGATATTATGATTTTGTAATTACCATTAACATGTTAACATCTCCTGTAGTTTGCATATGTCATATGACTTGAATATTAAGCGTACTTAATGATATTATAATGTTAAACTTCGTTAGGTTATTTGGAGATTTAGTTTGTAATATTAGAGCGACCTCTTACGGAGAAGTGACATAGATTAATTTTACGCCACCTGTGTTCTGACTCCCTGCCAACTTCCACACAGTAACCATTATTATTCCAAATATTATAAGTTCATGATCATTTTTACGAGTTGGTGTTGCATCAACTCAGTAATGTTATGGTAAGTTCTTTATTGGGATCAAGGCAAAGCACATTTTGCAGTATGGGGTTAATAACACATTACATTGACGGGAAATTACACATGCATGTGTATTTCAGCGACATAATCTCAACTCAAGACTGTAATTTCAAAATCACACTTTTATTCGTAAATTTTTGCTTTTCAAATTGACGAAATTAAAGTAACAATTCGCTGAAAAATATAGGTCCATGAGACTTGTTGAAATATACGCTATTAAAAGTAAGTTTGGCGTCCTTTATGAGTTTTAAGAAATTATAAAATTGCGTTAGAATGTTACTTTTCAATTATTTTTAACATTATACACTTGTGACAGAAATGGCGTGTAAGGCGTCATTTCACTGAGTACGATCTGGAAAAGTCGCACGCGACCACTCACGACTATGATCGCCGCTATGTTTTCCTGTAGTTACAGGTAAAATCCGTGCGACCTTAACCCATTATGTTCTGTGTACGCTCTATGTTCGATGTTACCTCGTTCGACATTCGATGTGTACGCTCTATCTGCGTCCTATACGCTCTGTAGACGCTCTACATACGCTCTTCTTGCGTCTATCCACTCTATCTGATGCAATCTTAACACGACCAAGGCTCGTTCTGTTTGACTAATCTGTGACATAGCGTTGATCTCTTGGCAATCTATCCTCGCAAGTGCGCGACCTCGGCCGATCTAGCTACGTACGACTTGCAACGTGCCCTCGATCAATACGATTTAGTTGCGATATAAAATTTCTAGCCTCGCTCTGTACGCTCAATTCTCGATCTTTTCTAGACAGATTATCGCCTGAGCTACGCGCAAGTTTGTTACTGTCGCCCAGATTTGCTTCCGGCCCACTGCGACCGTATAAAAAAGCCCGGCGATCGGTGGCTGACCAGTTTTTACCAGCCTCCACAGGCACAACATGAACCACATTGCTCTGCATCATGCTATATTATTACAGCACCTTGTCCTGCAACTGCAGTACATACATGTAGTCAATACACAGTCAATACATAGTAAACCATACATGTAGTCAATACACAGTCAATATACAGTCAATAGTCAATATGTAAATAACTACAGTTACTGCTGCCATAACATTCATTATGATAACGAATCCTTCATCATCATCATCGAAAAGAAAAATGTAAATAAAATTACAATCTCAAAAAACTTAATTTTTTTACCTGTTTTACAGTCATAGGTATAGGTATTGGGGAGGGCGGAGGCCGTCTCCACTTTTTCACAAACTATTTTTGTATTATCAACATATCTGAAATCAAGGAAAAGGCTTTCCAAAGCTTTTAAGAATCAAAACATTTCTGGACTCTCTCATGATGTTCATGTATTTCTGTTTGCTGAAACTCAATTCATTTTGGATAAATGATAAATCTGTCAATTTAATGCAATATTTGACCAATTTAAAAACGAATGGCAATGTGATAATTAAAAACTCAACAATTAAAATTGAATATTTCTGGAAAGCATACCCTGGACCACGGGGATATGGTGATTTTGTGTCTGGAAGCTAGAGAATAGCCTAAAATGGCTTCCGAATCAATCTATTAACGATATATTTTTAACGCTGTAGAGGTCATAAATCAATATATGGAGGATTCGCGCCCGTACTTCTGTCCGATTTTAAGAAATCTTTTTCCTGATTTAACCTTCTTTTGAGGCAAATAATCGATGTAATTTATTAGCGGTTTGCCTAGCGTATTTTTGCGTCTGGACACATGGAAATGCATCCACTGGCTTCCAAATTTCAATACTTAAAAATGCGTAAAACCCCACCCCTTACGATATATTGTTTCACAATTAATCCAACACTTTGAAATATATGCAGTGACCAGGGAGAGCATCCCCTTAAAGATGATGAAATATGTGTAAATCCCTTAATTTTTCTATAAAATTTCGGGAAATTAATAACAAATTTCAAAAATTGTTCGTGCCTTGCTCCACTCGGACGAATTTATTCTATATTTACACCCTGTCAATTTTTAAATCCTCAGTCTGCCTTGGATTGGGTATCCCTTGTACATGTATAACATTTTAAATAGGTATACTTTATGACACCAGCCTCAGAAACACCATCCGTTTTGATTTTTTCTAGATCGGCAAATGTTGTATATGTTAATCACATAATCAAAAGGCATATGAGACATTTTTTACAGCAAAACATTTTCTAAAACCAAATTGGCCCACCCACTTTTGGTTTGCTTCATACGCCACTGACAATGGCGACCCGTTGTGGATTAAATGCTATTGTTGTAAAAAGAACAGTGCGCCATGCCTAACCCTGACGATACGCACCAAACTAAAGACAGATATATCATAAAGAAACATTTGACAAATCATGAATTAACATTTTAAAAACAAGGAAATGGATTTTCAATTTCCTCAAGTGGCATGCAATCACCAATACCCGTAACACCACCCTCGCTTCCCTTGGTGTAGGGAGCGTTTAAGATCACCCCATGGTTAAATTCACAGTGCTGAAGTACTAAAATGTAAAGTCCAGGACAATCTGAGAAAGGAACAGGTCAACATGAAGATTTGACTACTTTATTATCCCTGCCATTTCGTTAGTAATTTTAGTGCTTAATATAATTCGTTTCATGAATTGTATCTGTTTGCTTAGATCTGACACCTTCGGATATATAGTGATGTTGGTTTTAGTGCGATTATATATACATATATATATATATATATATATATATATATATATATATAGATATATATATATATATATATTGTATATTAGTGAACTTTATTTGAACGCTGCTAATCGTCGTATTGTTGAACTTGACATTGAACTTGAACTAATTCCTATGTTTACATACTATTCTATCCTCACTTTGTTTAAATATCAGTATAAATGTCCCTGTACAGACATAAACTTGGGGTTTAGGTCAACATACTACGAAGGTTTATGCTAGGATTATGTACAATTTTGTAAGTTAATATATATACTTATCTGTATTTGTATCAAAATATGAACTCTCGAAAACAGTCAGCTACAAAAGACACGATACGTTGGTATTAGCTTCAAATTGAAATCACTGGCTAAAGCTAAAAACTTAACTTTTATCTATGCTGAATCTTTGTTGAAAGTAAGCGACAAAAACAAACAAACAAACACCCCCCCCCCCCCCCAAACCAAAACAAATCAAAAACAAAAAAGTTTCCCTACAGTTACGGTATAGGTACAATTAAGCCGACCACGATTTCGGACAACTTGCGCTTCGGGAACCTGAAGTATACACAGTTTACGTATGATGACACCATTGATTAATATGGACGCTTTGATAGTATCTTTAATTTACGCAACAGGAACTGGCAATGGCTGACGTATTTGAACAGTCTTCGCATGCTGAAACCGTTTGGCTACATGGTGGCTTTAGAAGGATTTTGCGACATAAAAGTTGTAGAACCAGTAATGTTTCACCTGAATCCACATTAATTACCATTGTTACATTAATTCAGCAACTGCTTATAAATTAATGTAATCAGCTGTTGCTTCATACATTCACGTGATTCAATGTGTCATTGTGATAAAGGACCATAAATGGAAATAATTTTCGGATTCTGACTATTACCATTTTCTTTGTTTTATTAGTTCCTTTATTGTATTGCATTCCATTTGAATTTACAACTGGCTTTAACATAAGGGTGACACGTGACCTTTTGAAGATCTTGAACATTAATACCACTTTTCTAAGTTTGAACCACAATTTCAATACCATGTATTGTTTGTATCATATATCTAAACATTCAACTTCAATAAGTGCACTACTTTTTAAAAATATTGAAGGTCAGAGGCAAGTGGTCCGTTAAATGATAACGTCTTGTGTTTTGATTGAGATTAACACAAAACGTAATACAGTTCTATCAACCGTACCCTTACGTTGGTCTTTACACATATTAACATATTTACAAAAAAGATGTAGAGAGCTTGTGAATGCTTACACCTGCTACATTTACAAAGGTGAATTATGATACGTACAACAGTATCTTCGGTCCACGTACTGTCTTCATGGAGTCATAAAGACAGGACATGATTTGATCGTAATCACATGTCCTGTTCTATGTAAAATGGTCTAAAGCCGTTACTATGGTTCAAAGACATGGTCTTTGACTGATGAAAACGTATCCCAAGATCACAAGAGCTAATTTGAGTCCTAAGTCGAAATTTCAACTTTTTTCATAAAATACTAATTTACTACTCTTAAAAGCATAAAGTAATGTCTGCGTTTTACGAGTTCCAATGATCTTGATAATTCATTTTCCGTTATATGGTTTGCTAAACAAATGATATAAACATAACAGTCTTGTTTGCGAATACTCTTTTTCACTGGGTGAAATGTTGAGTTGCCTTTACGTTGGCGGTTGTTGAGACGTCTGTACTAATTGTGACTAGGATTCGCTCCTCACGTATTTCATTGGGACTTGACTGTGGACGCACGGCGGGTGTGACCGGTCGACAGGGGATGCTTACTCCTCCATGACACCTGATCCCACCTCTTGGTTTCCAGAGGTCTGTGTTTGTCCATTTTTGCCGGAGTTGTATCTGTGTCCTAAAAATTCTAAAGATTTATACTTTGGTATCTAAGAGGTTTTATAAACGTACGAGTACCAAAATTACAGGTTTACAAAAACAAGGGATAAAACAATTGCTCGTGGCGATCGTTTTTGTCTTTAAGACTTCATGAGATGAGCTCGAATCTAAAATAGATGCAGAGTGCCGAAACAAAAAGTGGTATCATATAAAATTGAAGAAGTACCAATCAATACTCAAAACTCAAGTCAATTATAATACGACGAATTAGATGTGCAAATGGTCTCAACATGAAGAACAATTACGAACCCCAAACGGGATAAGACCAGGTGTCCGGAAGGAGTCAGCATCTTCTGCTGGCATGCCACACCCATCGCAAATGTTCCATGGAAACCTTTCTAGTTCATACAAGGCACCTGAATGTAATCCCTAATCCGTCAAAGGGAAGCCACTGTAAAAATCAATATGGTAGCTTTTGGAGAGTTCAGAGGTCAAAGACAACTAATTAACCGGGACATTGGTTGGTTGAAAAAAAGTGTAGCAGAGCTGCTATTTTGAATGTAACCTGGTGCCTGATTGCTAAATATTGTATCAATGAAAATATTTTTGTATTTTTTACACAGCAAAAATGAAACAAAATAAAATAAAAACAAAATAAGACAAGATAAGTCAAGATTAACAAGATACATTTATCATTTGTGAACAGATCCATGTAAAATGTTTAGTTAACACTCGCTAAAGATGAGATATGCAGGAAAGGGTTGTCAGTGTCGCCTATGGGAAACTACTTAGTTTTTGCACTGGAGCTTTGTACTGTGCAGACTTAATACTATGTAACTGATATACATATTGTCGTCTTTCACTTGATAAAGGCCAAGTGGCCGAAAATTTGTAAAATTTGAGCGTTTTTCTACTTAGTTGTCGTTTATCTATAGGGAAAAGTGGCCATTTGTACTGAGGTCATTTACAATAGTTTCTGTATGTTGTAACCTATTTTTACATAGTACCCAATAAGACATGGCTTAGTTTTATGAAAAAAGAAAACTTAAAGAAGTGATTGTTTATATATATTTGTGTTTTGTAGGAAATGTAAAAAATAAACAGAAAGAGGATGAGGACGGAAAAACTAGTTTTAAGTAAATTAGAGCTTTTTGCCCATATTTCAACAGCTGATTTAGTGAATAAGGGTTACATACGGCAGTAAAATTGTACATAGGGGCAAGGTGGTGCCAAAAACCTGTCTTGCAGTGTATAAATAACAGAATACTATTCTGGTCAATTCTTATCATAAAAAGGTGAAAACATTAAGAATATGAAAATCCAAATGGCCCAGTCTCAGTTTTTTTTTAGAAAAAAGTAAAAAAAATTATGATTTTTTAAAGGAGTTGGTACAAAAAAATTGTAGTCTGTGACACTTTGATTTTCAGTTTTGTGATGTAATATAAATTAGTACTATCATTACAATAAAAACTTATATGGATTTCTAATCAGAAATGTTTTGGAAAAAAGTTCAATTTTTCAGTATGGTGTAGTAAAGGTAATTTTAACACACGTTTGGCATGTTTTTATGATTTTAATGATATGGTTATAATTATATGTTAGTGTATTTTAATTTGAAAGTAAAAATTCCAGAAAAAAAATTGTCAGACAAAAGAAAAAAACAACAAAAAAAGAAACCGGAAATTTATGGGTTGAAAATGTATAGCAGAGCGGCTATTTTGAATGTAGCCTTGTGTCTGATTGGTATATATTGTATCAATTAACATGTTTTACAAAGTAAAGTGTGAAGAACGCTGAATCAGCATAATTTTTACTGGTACTTTGATATATTTAGAGCTAACTTTTACTGGTACTTACTAATATAATTAGATTTAACTTTTACTGATACTTTGATGTAATTAAGCTAACTTTTACTTTTCTTGTATTTACTGATATGATTAGTGCTAACTTTTATTTGGTACTTACTGATATAATAAGTGCTAACTTTTAATGGTACTTACTGATATACTTAGGTCTAACTTTTACTGGACTTTTGATTAGCTCGATCGATAGAGCACCAGACTAGAAAACCGTGGATCCTAGGATCGAATTCAAGCAGAGGCAGTAATTGTCTATGTTACAAATGCCGCAAAACGTGGGTCCTAGGTTCTTCCTGGTAATGTGAAAGTAAATTATCCTTAAATCGCCCTCAGATGATAACTAACTCTAAAGAGAGTCGGACGACTCTCAATGGAGGGGATAATGTGGCAGGGTTAGTTATGTGGTGTTCCTAATAGCTTGAACTAGTGGGTTTCCCCATAACCTCGATAGGTAGAGCACCAGATTGGAAACCAGAGGTCCAATGTTCGAATCCAAACAGAGGCAGTAATTGTCTCTGTTACATTAGAGCTAACTTTTACGGGTACTTTGATATAATTAGAGGTAATTGTTACTGGTACTTTGACATAATTAGAGGTACCTTTTACTGGTACTTTGACATAATTAGAGGTACATTTTACTGGTACTTTGACATAATTAGAGGTACCTTTTACTGGTACTTTGACATAATTAGAGGTACATTTTACTGGTACTTTGACATAATTAGAGGTACCTTTTACTGGTACTTTGACATAATTAGAGGTACCTATTACTGGTACTTTGACATAATTAGAGGTAACTTTTACTGGTACTTTGACATAATTAGAGGTAATTGTTACGGGTACTTTGACATAATTAGAGGTAACTTTTACTGGTACTTTGACATAATTAGAGGTAATTTTTACTGGTACTTTGACATAATTAGAGGTACCTTTTACTGGTACTTTGACATAATTAGAGGTACCTTTTACTGGTACTTTGACATAATTAGAGGTAACTTTTACTGGTACTTTGACATAATTAGAGGTAATTGTTATGGGTACTTTGACATAATAAGAGGTAATTTTTACTGGTACTTTTATATAATCAGAGCTTCTGAAAAGAAGTTTTTTATTTCCTCGTCATCTAAGTCATGTTAAAAACAATTCTTGACGGATATAACATTTTGTCTGATAATATGTGTATCCATGAAATTTAAACCTTTCAAATGTTTACTTGGTGAGATATTTTACATTTAGACTAATACCAATATATCGTATATTTCTTGTTATCTATTAATGTTTTCACTTATTTACCAATTAAATGTATTGACCTTGTTGATAGAATTACACCCAATATTATTGAAAAGAATTGTAGAACCAAATACGGCAGATTCAAACTATGGTCTTGTTTTGATGTCAGATTTAGTCCAGCATGATTATGTAGGACCATAGATGGGTAACCTTTCACATTATAAATAAAGGTGTTAACAAAATAAAATGTTGACATATTTGGCGATAAACTAATGACCACATCCAAAATTAAAATGAATTATCAAGAAAATTAGCATTTATCTCACGTTCACGATATTGAGCAAGTTATCGGTGTAGCCAAGCATTCAAAATTCCACTCGACACAGAAAGTGAAGGAAAACGAACAAGATGTTCTCTTGATCGCTGTGACTTTAGTTGAAGAACAGATAAAATTACTGTAGTTTAATTATAGATGGTGAATATAGCCGCAACAAATTGAAAATATAATCGGAGTGAAGACGTTAGTTAGTTTTACAGCTAACAAATGAACATGACAACCTTAGGTTTATCTATCAATTTGTTACAATACAGAATAACAGCATACATGATATAAACGTGTTCTTCGTTTATACAGCCTTTTTGCACTTAACATACATTGTATTAGAATTATTTAATTCTTTCTGAGTAGCATTCCTCGGTCTGTTTAACCTTTTTGAACTTGTATTTTGTTAAGTCTGATACGATATGTAGCCGTGAACTTTTTAAACTTCACCTGTCTACTTGTTAAGTATGTATAATGATATTTACCTTGTTTTTCGTGTTTTTAAAGTAATTTATTAAATTAGTAATTTTCGGACATCGATTCTAGATTAATTATGGCGGTAACCAGTTATTATACAGACATGTTAATCTGCCTGATCATTTTATCCTTTCCCAGAGAGTCCGTATTTTAGAAAAGATATATCAGCCTACAAATAACCCCAACTTAAGCACCCCTTTTCGACGAAAACGGGAAGAACACTGGATTCGACAGCTGGAAACTGCTGCATCATATGGATGCAACGACCATGTCGATAGCGTAGGGAATCTTACCAGTCCTGGATGTCAATCAGTAAATGTTTTAAACCTATTTGTTCGAACCAGCAGGAGACATGACAGCAATGGCTCAAGGAAATACAACAAGCCCGAGATTCATAATGTCTCATTCGATTGTCTTCTACCATTCGTCAATCGTCAATTAGGTCTGCATCATATTCGTACAAAACTGTACTCACTCCCGTTGAAAAAATTACATGACTTGTACAAATCTACGATAACAGTATGTTTTACCGATGCTGGTTCTCCAGAGTATCGACTTCATTGTATCATTTTGGACATTTCATACAACTGATTATTCAAAGCTGTCAGGACTAATGAACATAAAGAAATAAGTAATCGCCTGTTCCTCAAGGTCAAATTTGCTAATAAGGGCATTGACGCTTTGAATATAAGCAATATTTTGAACCAAAAATCAGTCCAAAGTAAGATCCCGCCATACTTCCAATACAAAGATTCACCATGTAATTTCTATAGCTATTCGCGTTTAGTTGCCACAAATCTACAGCAACTCAATTTACCCAGCCTTTCCAGAACATTCCGCCTTGTATCTGTTCTACATCTGAATTCATGTACTCTCCATTTGGCCATGTTGTGACAGGTGATCTCAACATTGTTCGCAACAGCAAACTGATAGATCTTTTATGCAAAAGCCCAAAATAAAGGGTACCTGTATCGTTTACAGGCGCCAAAACTTTGAAATTATTATTGACGCATGTGAAGAGTACACCATACGCTGGGCTAAGAAAGAAGATGTCGGATCGATTCTCTTTCGGAGTGGATTAAGTCGATCAGTAATAATCAACTTTTACAAAATTCCATTACTAGTCTGTTTCATTAAGAATTTGCATTTTTAACTACATCAATTGTATTTATATAAATATATCCAATGAAAGCTGGGAAACGTACAATCATATTTTATTAAACATCAGTTTTGTCCAGTGGACCAACCTTTCACATCCGTTATTTATCAATTTCGATGAGTTCCTTGTCAGTATATCGTTCGTTGAAGATACGTTACTTCCGTAGCATATCTGGCAGTAATCCGGTCTTATATTAGGTCCACCGACTTAAGAACGGATGCAAACGAACATGTACAGAATAAGTAACGCACGAGTAACGAACAAAACGCATACCAGCCCATTGCTACCGTACAACTTTGTACGGTGGTGTACCAGATGGAACGTAGATGCCGCATAAGAAACGGAAAATAAACGTGTACGGAAGTACATGAACAGATTGAATATTTTGTTATACGTTCGATATCCGTTAGTGCTATACGGTGTAGTGTGACAGTCACTTTAGGTTTATCTATCAATTTAGAAAAAACAAAAAAACAACAAGAACAAGAACAAGAACAAAAGCAAAACTAGCGGTGTCCTTTAATTTCAGATATATCGACGACGTTTGGTTCAATTGATAATGGCAATTTTCATACATATGTCAATGCAATAAATCCCAGCGAACTAGAAATTAAAGATACGTTAGAATCAAGCACACACGCTTCATACTTAGACATTTTATTTACTATAGACACAGACGGAAAATTGGCAACTAAGCTATCCGACAAACGCGACGACTTCAGCTTTCTCATCGTAAATTTTCAACATTTAAGTATTAACATCCCACAGTCACCCGCATATGGACTAAAATTTTACAAATGATCCGATATGCCAAGGCGTGTTCAACATATGAACATTTCATATACAGGTGTAAACTACTCACTGACAAATTATTGACACAGGGATAACGAAAACCGCGTTTGATGTAAACGTTCCGCCAATTTTACGGTCGGTATAATAGTCTTGTTTGCGATTACTCTGTTTCACTGGGTGAAATGTTAAATTGCCGTTTCGTTGGCGGTTGTTGAGACGTATGTACCAATTGTGACGAGAATTCGTTTCTCACTTATTTCATTTGGACTTGACTTTGGACTCACGACGGGTGTGACCGGTCGAAAGGGGATGATTATTCCTCCATGGCACCTAATCCCACCTCTTGGTTTCCAAAGGTCCATGTTCGTCCATTTTTGTCGGATTAGTATATGTGTCCTGGGCATCCTAAAGATTTATACTTTGGTATCTGAGATGTTTTATATTTGCTACAATACAGAATATAAACTTGTTTTATCCTTTATATAGCCTTTTTTGTACTTCACATACATTGCATTACAATGATTTTGTTCTTTCTGAAAAACATTCTCCGTCTTATTTAACTTTTTGAACTTGCCAGTTTTTTTTAACTTGCCAATTTAAGATGTGTATGCGTGAACTGTTTACTAGGTGAGATATTTTACATTTACACTTATACCGACTTATCGTCTTTTTATCGCTATCCAATATTATTTATAAGAATAGTAGAACCAAATACGGTAGATTCAAACTATGGTCTTGTTTTGATGTCAGATTTAGTCCGGCATGATTAGTTTGGACCATAGGTGGGTAACATTTTACATTATAAATAAAAGTGTTAACAAAATAAAATGTTCACATATTGGGCGATAAACTAATGACCACATTAAAATCATTTAACAACAAAATAAGCATCTCACGTTCACGATATTGAGCAAGTTATCGGTGTAGCCAAGCATTTAATTATTTCATACCATTCCATTTCTGTGACTAATGGTATGATGGAAAATTCTGTAGTGTAATAATAATAATAATAATAATAATAATAATAATGATTATAATAATAATAATGATAATAATAACATCAATCATCTTTCTCCATGTGTTTATTTTTATGAATTACCGATATCTATCTACTTATTTACCAATTTATTTGTAATCCAGCCAGGGTCGCATTCTAGTCATATTTTACATATACAGCCCTTAGAAATTCACCAAACAGTTTATAAACGATATCAGAATTACATATCTCCTTTTTCAGAATATTTCTAAATCTTCCGTAATTCAAATTTTAATAATTACAGCGCCCTCTTACGGCAAGGGTGAAAACAATGTGTTGACTAAAGAGCACAATACAGCGTGTATTTACCAATTGCTGGCGACAATTTAAACAATTATGCACAATTGTGATTCCCGGCAGGTAAGGAGGTCGTTAGCTATTTATTGGGAATAAAAATATGTTCGAATTAAAAAAGAAACAAAGATACTTAATTTTCTGTATATTGCAAATAAATGACAGGGAAATAGTTGTAATGTTACTATCGTATAAAATCATATCATATAATTTTTGCCTTGTACAATATTATAAAGATTATACCATAGTTATAATGTAAGTTAGAATGTGACGTCACAAAATTTTGACGTAACTTATTATGACTTCACAATCTGGCAAAGTCAAAATTTCTTCCAGTTAACTTGTTTTGATTGGGTAAGCTTTCAGGCGATAATGTTGTGATCGAAGAAAGCATAATATTACAACTGAATCATTCGGGTTAGTATTGTAAAATATTTTGTGACATACCTTCCGTTTTGTATAAATACTTTGTGAAGTAATTCGAACCATCTGGATTGTAAAATATTTAGTGACGTAATTCAAAGCTAACGTATTGCATAAACATTTTGTGACGTAATATGAACCTTTATTGTATAAACATTTTGCGACGTAATATGAACCTTAATTGTATAAACATTTTGTGACACAATATGAACTTTTATTGTATAAACATTTTGTGACGTAATATGAACTAAATTTTTTGTATAAACATTTTGTGACGTAATACGAACCTTTATTGTATAAACATTTTGTGACGTAATACGAACCTTTATTGTATAAACATTTTGTGACACAATATGAACCTTTATTGTATAAACATTTTGTGACGTACTACGAACCTTTATTGTATAAACAGTTTGTGACTCAATATGAACCTTCTTTATTATATCGATATTTAGTGACGTAAATCGTATCTTATTTAGTTTATAAACATTTTATTACTGTGGGTTATATTTCAAAATTAGGTTTGATCTGGATATCCAATGGCAGCAGGTGCGACTGCTCAAAAGATGTACACTTCATCCAGACACATGATATCACATCGGAGTTTGTATTTGTCTACTGTTGTTCATGCTGTTGTTTAATAACTGACGAATTTCATTATTAACTTCTTTTTACTTCGAATCTTCCTCGAATTCGATGTGTTTTGTTTTTTAATTGACAATTTTGAACTTGTGTTACGAATAAAATATGGAATGGGGTTTTGCCCAATCTATTTATACTCCCAAATAATTTTCTTACCATTATATGTCCTTCTGACCTTACTGGACTTGAAATGCATGAAAACATTAAAAACAATAAAGTAGTGATGACAATAGCATTCAGTTTTCTGTACACTATTTCTTCTATTATTGAGACCTTTCTACACTCAGTATTGTAGAATGTTTCTTAAAAATAACTAGGTTTTATCTTTGAACTGTTGAACTCAACATAACACTAAAATATTATTCAGTTTAAGTATATTGTCTGCTTAAGACTTTTGTAAACTTGGAATGTTATTCATTTAATTTAACAGCATTTAAATTCTAATTTCTTCGAGAGTACCCCCCCCATATATATATATATATATATATATATATATATATATATTTATATATATATATATATATATATATATATATATATGTGTGTGTGTGTGTGTGTGGGTGTGTGTGTGTGTAATGCCAAAATTATAATTCTCAAGACGATATCGTCTTGAGCATTATAACTTCGGTAGTATGTTTATAATATTTGTTGGTTTCATTAACATTTCGTTATATTGTTGGTAGCTTGGTTTCACATTAACACCTGACAGAATGTTCGATGTCGATCTGGATCACCGTTAAACATGTAGTTTTTCATTTGTTTTAGGTGTGTGTGTGCACACAGGACGTCCCGAAAATTTGGACTATTTTTCGTCCGTGTCTTTAGTTATTTTAGTGTTTTATATTATTCTTGTATGACTTGTATCTATTTGCTTAGATCCGACATCTTTGGCTGTATAGTATTGTTGGTTTTAGTGCTAGATAATAATAATAATAATAATAATAATAATAATAATAATAATAATAATAATGATAATAATAATAATAATATGTATATATATATAATTAAGCAAAGATAGATTGTTATTATCTTAATCTCGAGCGGTTTCCGTGGAATGTGGCGTGCTGGCAGGAATCTCTTGCGCATGGTCACACTCCATTTGGGATTTGCAATCGTTCTTCGTGCTGAGACTGTTGTTATATTGACCTTTTCGCCGGGCTTGGCCTTTTTGTCCCAATCCTGAGGTTTCAATGGAACATTTTGCGACAAGTGTGACATGCTGTTTTGGCTTCGCAATTGTTCCTAATGTATACCGGATTTGTCGTGTTTCAATTATCCATGGGTACGTCTTCATTTTTACTTTTTAAATTATGTGTGATTTCCCGGATCTCCAGTCAAGTCAAGACATTAAGAACATAAACAAATTTTATTCTCAAAAGTTAAGACTTTACTTATCTGAGTAAAAAAGTGAAAACTCGCGGACCATTAAACGATATAAGAATTTTCTCAACTGAGGTAAGATTGTTAAGGGACAGTGTAAATCTAGTCGAGCACATATGTCCCAATTTATGTCCCGATTCACTTAACTTCGATGTTTGAACATTATTCTGACCTTAACCTATGATTAATTATTTAATAAGAAACCAAGAGGTATATACGTGTAAAATCAAAAGGTGAATGGGTATAAACCTTTTAAAAACATTAAAAAAGTCTTGTTTAATGCCAATACATGACCGAAGTCAGTATTTTTGATGTATTATGTATATCATAAACGGCATTCAAGACACAAGTAAATTAGCATAAGTACATTAGATAAGATAAATGACTCGGGGCATGCACTGGGGCACATGTACTTGTCTAAATTTACATCGCCCTTATTGTTAATGTAAACAAACGTCGCATGGTCAAAACAAGGCAACAGAGAAAGAAGTGTTGGTCTCCAAAACCTATTTCGCTCAAATAACACATTGTTTTCGAAAGCCAAAGGATTAACCATGTCCCGAAATACTCTAGGGCGACAATGACAATGACGTTAGGGTTTATTTATCTCGAGGCGAACATAGGGGGCGGTCATCTTTGCTGTTTAAGCAGCACAAGAGGCGTTTAGGGCGTGATTTTTTTCTTTAAGTGATAATATAACCCTATATAAAGAGATACAAAGTTATCATTAATTACACCTATACATATTGGCTTGTTTAAAAGTGTTACCAATGTAAAACTAATAAATATTATAAGTGGGCATGTATAAGATCAACAAATGGTATATACACTTTCGGGATAACTGCGTTCCTAGTAATCTCACCCGCGCACAGGCACTTCCGAGTGGTATCAAGTTTCGAACTCAACACAAATCATACCCAATAAAATTCAACTCGTACACAGGGAACAATTAGTCTTTAAATGGGTACTAATTGTCAAGGGTAGAAATGTTTTAAGCACGAAACTTCTTGATACCACTCGGAGGTGCTTCAATCTCAAAGATTCATCTG
Organism: Atrina japonica; assembly: GCA_030159075.1. NCBI lineage: Eukaryota > Metazoa > Mollusca > Bivalvia > Pterioida > Pinnidae > Atrina > Atrina japonica. The sequence goes on from BROG01000364.1 coordinate 421,301, forward strand.
AATTGGTTCTAAAAAGAAATTTTTATGGGCAATTCCAATAATTGAAGTAAAAAATTCGAATTATTGAATTAACTTACATTTCATATATATACATATATATATATATATATATATATATATATATATATATATATATATATATATATATATATATATATATATATATATATATAAGTTTAAGCTATTAATGATTCTTGTTTGTTTGTTTATTGCTGTTAACGTCCCACTCAAGAATCTTTCACTCATATGGAGACATCACCAAATGCCGGTGAAGGGCTTCAAATTTTGGTCTATGCTCGGCACTTACGGTCATTGAGCAGTGAGGGTTCTTAAACGTGCCGACATCTACTGTGACACGGGACCTCGGTTTTTACTGTCTCATCCGAAGGACAGCTATTATTGATAATTGCTTTTAAAATATTAAATTAGCCAAGCAGGCGTTCTGATGTAATGTAAGGAACTAAAAGGGAGCTTATGCTTTTGTAATTAAAGAGATAATGATGAAAATGTGGTTTTGTGAGGCCCCATCCTCATTCATTCTACCTGGCAATTCAAGAAGTAAACATCTAGGACCTGGTATTTCGGTACAGCTGATAATCTAAAGTAATATTTGGAACTAATAACACCATTTAAATTCCAAAGTTTTCTAAAGCTAAGATTGTCAACTTTTTACACTTTTAGATTTATTATTTAACCTTGTATGATACCACATTCTCTTTAGAAAATACATATACATTTTAAACTGATGAAGTCTAAATGACAGAAACGATCTTCTTAAGCATTATAACTTTGATATTATGTTTATAATATTTAAATATAAAAAAATCTCAGATACCAAAGTATAAATCATTAGAATGTCCAGGACATAGATACAAATCCGGTAAAAATGGACAAACACGGACGTCTGAAGAGGTGGGATCAGATGCCATGGAGGAGTAAGCATCCCCTGTCGACCGGTCACACCCGCTGTGAGTCCACAGTCAAGTCCAATGAAATACGTGAGGAGTGAATCATCGTCACAATTGGTACAGACGTCTCAACAACCTCCAACGAAAAGGCAACTCAACATTTCACTTGTATGCCAAAGTACCACATCCTGTGTCCTTTGGATGAGACAGTAAAAACTGAGGTCCCGTGTCATAGTAGCCCTCGCCACCGAGATAAGGTCAGGTTCAGTGGCATAGGTCAAAATTTAAGGCCTTAAATGACAGTTGGTGACATCTCCATATGAGCGAAAGACTCTTGAGAGGTACGCTAAACAACAATACAAACAAACAAACAAAACTGTTCGACATCTTACAGTAGTTAATCCACATATTTTTAGTCGCTATAATTTACATTACGCTTTACTTGGACCCACAAGAAAAGCAGCACAGACAAACACCTGTTGAATGATGAACAGAAAAGAACTTTAATCCTTTGTATAAACAAAGTCTTAATTCCCTGGACTACTATTTCTGTGTCAGTTATATTGACATTAAATCCTCCTTATGGGCTTAAGTGTACAAATTTTATTCTCTCTCTCTCTCTCTCTCTCCCTCTATCTCTCTCTCTATCTCTCTCTCTCTCTCTCTCTCTCTCTCTCTCTCTCTCTCTCTCTCTTCATTTCACACACAAACAATTACATGTATAGTTACATTTATCTAAATATCAACACCGGATTATCCGACTTTTACTATAATAAATGCATATACGCGGGTACACCAATATAAAAGTAAATAAAATATAAATGAATACATTCATCTCCAAATACATAACGTGCGTTGGTTGCAAGGTATGTATTTGATAAGATTCCAAGGATATAAACAATTAAGTGTTTCTGCATAAAGCCTACTGATTACATTTTCCATAATATTATCCCGATATCAGTTAGAATCTTTATCACAGAATCTCGTTAAACTATCAAATTTCATATTTTTTTCTATCAGATTATATTTCCATTTACTTAACTCTTTTAACACTACAGACCATAATGGTCTAGTTATAAACAAAACAAAAGAACATTACTCTTGGACGATTTTGGCTACACGTTTATATTTGGTATTCGGCCTAGTCTGCTACCACTTTTTCTCTAGAAAATCTGTTTAAAATTAGAGCTCAACTGATGAAGTCTAATTGACAGAAACGATCGTCTTGAGCATTATAACTTTGGTATTATATTTATAATATTTATACCACAAGGTCGTTAACAATGCTGATGGGCCGTTTGAGTCCCCGAGGGTATACATAAACCTAGTACCTGGTATTTCGGTACCAGCTGATAATCTTATACTAAAGTAATACATGACACTGATAGAACCATTTAAAATTCTTCTAAAAATAAGATGGTACCAGCTGATAATCTTATACTAAAGTAATATGGTATACCGACCTGCCACGTTATGTGAATAATACAAAAATGCAAATTAAAATTGGAATTGGTTATCATTGATTTTGTTTTAATTTTATTCATGCGTTCTAAACCAAAAGTTAATTGGTGAATGTAAAAAAATCTTTTCAAAATAGAATTTTGCGGAATTCGATGAGTACTAAGTTTACCACTACTTTATATTGTCTAATTGACATAAAATGGTGGGGCGGAGTGACATTTTGATTACCATACGGAGGATTCTACTGGTTGGAAAAACGTTTTATTCTTCACTGGAAACTCGGAGACATGTATGGAAGATTACTCTTGTCCGTGTCATTATGCATACATTTTAAACTCGTACAATGTAAAGAAAGGGTTCACAAGACTTCATCCCGCCATGATATATGGATTTGTTTAATATAAAAAAATCTAAGATACCAAAGTATAAATATTTAGGGTGTCCAGTATTTAACCTAGCAGATATAATTTTATATTTACACACGCCATTGAGTCGTCATTACAAGCGCGTTTTAATGAAGTACATGTATGTCACATTGTACTGGACATTAAATTTTCGTGGTGTCTGCATAGTGAACCTTTGCGTTTAATTTTGACCTTCATAAAATACCAACTTTTATTTTTCCATCTGAGCTACGTGTAGCCAAAAGGTCAATGTATAGTAGGAAAACATGCTTTGCTGAACATTATTTCTGAAGCTTCCAAACATTGCTATAGATATGATAGAATTACTGACCTTTTAATAATGGTTTAAAATTCAAAATCACTTCTGATATATTTACACTAAGTATTTGGATTAAAGTAAACAGCAAGCAAGGTCAATGTATTGGTGAAACGCGCTAATAGGACAGTGTCAGTTATGTGGGGCGCTGTACCAGCTGACAGCTACATATATGGATATCAATATATATATAGATATTAATATAAATATTGTTAAATGGTGTTTAACGCAAACCTATTTCCCAGTTATACAGGAGCAGACTGTTTTTCAAAATTGGAAGAGAACATCCGGATACGAAGAACTGAGGAAAAACACCTGTCGTCCTCAAGTTCACATTAGGTTCCAGTGGGATTTGAACTGGCGTTGACTGTAGGTTCAAGTCTTAATGTATTAAAGTGTGGTGCTTGGATACGGAATACCCACCACTGGAAACGGTATCGAATGAATGTCCTAAATAACGTAACGCCGATTACTCTGTTTCACTGGGTGAAATGTTGAGTTGCCTTTTCGTTGGCGGTTGTTGAGAAGTCTGTACCAATTGTGACGAGATACGTTCCTCACGTATTTCATTTGGACGTGACTGTGGACTCACGGCGTGTGTAACCGGTCGACAGGGGATGCTTACTCTTCCATGGCACCTGATCCCATCTCTTGGTTTCCGTATTTGTCCATTTTTGTCGGATTTGTATCTGTGTCCTGGACATTCTAAATATTTATATTTTGGTATCTGAGATGTTTTATACATTTGACATAGTTGAAATATTTATGATTTGAATTGAAAATTATTATCAGTATCAGTAACTTCTGTGTGTGTGTGTGTGTGTGTGTGTGTGTGTGTGTGTGTGTGTGTGTGTGTGTGTGTGTTCAACATTTTCCCATACGCACCATGATAGTACTTCAATGCCAGAAACATCATCATCGGCCAAGAGGAAATGAACTGATACCATCAAAAACTAACTGTTATAAGAATAAGCATCCCATTTAAATGTTCCTGATCCAAAAATTTAAAAATTGAATCCGGGTTCTTTACATCTTATTTTGTTTCTTACTAAAACGCTGTCTGTATCATTAGACCTTTAAAGAGTCTCAGTCTGTGGTTCAGGGTTACTCTGTTACTCATGTTGGTTTTTTTTTTGTGTGTGTCGGTTTTTTTATTATTATTATTAGTGTAGTTCGCTAAAGTAAACACACTTTTACGGCAACCAGTTTGTAATGGCGAAGGAACTAACCATAGACAATAATACTCAGGAAAAGATCGACGACTTTACTAAAATAAACTAGCTTACTTCCCCATACAATCTGTGTAGTGTCCAGGAGGAGTTTGAATCCGAAGGTATGTTGTATATGTTCAGTTTGGAAGACCACCTATTTTTCATTGCGACGAGTAACTTTTGAGTTTTATTCCTGCGAAGTAGGCAATAATCAGAAAACTTGTCTGTAAGTTCAGTTCTTTTGATTGCAATGAGGGACACCCATCATCAAAAACCCAATGTGTCACATGTGAGATGATAGTACCCCTGGATTGTCAAAATATCCGTCATGTTCACAGTCCCATTTGCCGTACGAAATTTGATTTTTAAAATACTGGCGAGTAATTTTAGTAAAGTTGCTTCTGTAACGAGTGTCAACCAGTGTCAGTGTTAATGGCATGCTTATGTTTAATGTTTTTTTCGGGTACAATAAACCCGGATTATTTATTTCACCATTTACATTGCATGGCATCATTTTTGCTGGGGAAAAGTAGAGTATGGTGGTAAACATGATAAAAACAAAAATGATCTCCTTTTACTAATCGTCCACTCCCACACTTCAATTAGAACACGGCGACTAGATAATTGCCATGAAGAATCTATACACGTGGTGTGGATCACGTGTTTACGTAACCTGGCCGAGTAAGATATTTTGTGACAATGACCTTACTATTCAATACGGCAGAGCATCAAAAAAGAAGATTAAAAACATTTGACCTGTTTCATGAAAAAAATTCAAGAGAATAATGAATGAAAAAAAACAACATAGGAATGTATTTGTTCTTATATTAGTTATAAGGTTTTTGCTCTTTGTGAAATGAACTGAGAAATGTATATTTGTAATATTGGTCACTGATCAGTAGCGGTCATAGTTCAGATGTAATTTGTTTTGTTTGTTTGTTTTTTTTTCTTTGTTTCATGTTACACACTACTGACAGACTTTTAACACGTGCATATCACTGACTTAAAGTTAACGACCCGTTCGCTATGAAAACAAATGTACTTTGTTCGTTGATCTATTTATGTTTATATTAATTGGTCGATCATGTTTAGATGGCGGGAGAAGGTATGAATCGAGGGCTCGTATTAAATAACAAAAATGTACTTCAAAATTAGAAAATCATCACAATTCCTAGGAATGCAACGAAACAAATTTCAGAATTACTTAACTGTTTTGGTATTTTTGAAGGCTTCATTATGACACGAGGTTTTTTTCTGTCGGAAACCTTATAGAAGCTGCAGATATCAAAGTATCAACCGTCAGATGGCCCAAAAGATAGTTTACAAATCTGTGTGTTGTGTAGAAGATGGTTGATGTCTAGGTACTGAAAAACCCATTTGTAATTGAATAGCTTGGATGCGATGCTAGGTGTATAGCTATATGAAATGCAAGGCGTGGTCTTTTAAAATATGGCGGAACACAGGACTGAACTTTTTTGTGATTTAGAACATTGCCAATGTTTAAAGCGTCCATACCTTTATTTGTAAATTAACGTTTTAGGAAAAGACGTTTCTGTTCAGAACAGTGAAATATCTAACATATAGGGATCTAAGATCGTCACGTGATCATTGGTCCTGGTGACGTCATTACTTGTGGTAGTCCTTGTATAAATAAAGGGTTTTTGTTGTTTGTTTTGATTTTGTGATGGAGGTGACGTACAAAACTACATCCTTGTGAATTAATGACTTTTTAGTCCCCCCACAAAGTGAAATTGAGGGTGGAGAAAATTTGTTTTTGTCCGTGTCGGTTCGTCACTCTATACGATTAAGGGTTTGGTTAAAGTTTTGTAATAACTTATTGTTAACTTAATTATGTTTTTGAGTAAACACAAAATGCTTGTTTTCATTATGTAAATGTTAGTGGATTCACAGTCGATACTTTTAGACAGATTTGGCTTTATTATTTGACCTTGTATGGTACCAATTTTTCTTTTGGAAATAATTGGAGCTCAACGGATGAAGTCTAATTGACAGAAACGATTGTTTTGACCATTTGTTTTGGTCTCTTTTGTGAACCTATTACTTTGGTGTCGATAATGATATTTATATCATTGTATATAACATAAACATACATGTAAAACCAGCATTATGGTTGTGTAAACTAAAAAGCCAAACTAATGCTCAAGATAATCATTTCTGCTAATAAGACTTCATCAGTCGAATTCAAAATATATGTAGAGTTCCGAAAGTGAATAGGGTGCCAAACATTAAGTATAAATGAATTGCCAAATCCTTCTAAGGGTATGCACTGTAAAACGATGACTCTCGCAGCTTTTGAGGAGTTCAGAATATAAGCAATGGGCCATTCATACGAATTATTACTTTTATATAAAATTATCAATCATCCCACCTCTTGGTAAGATGAATAATCAATGGTGCTTTTTTGAATAAAGTATTTTGTTATTTATTTAGCAAATGCAAAAAATGTTTAATTGAGTAAGAATATACGCCTCGATGAAATATTAAATAAATACCCTCAAGTTGCAGACTTCCATAGATTGTGAGCATGTCAAGATATTTATCTATTTTATATTCCTATTTCCTTGTAATAACATGTACATTTATTTTCTAATCAATGTTGAACGCTTATTGGCATGACATACTACAATATATGGCCTAGCATCGCGCTTTGAACCATGAGGTCTCTCATTTCTGGTCAGCGCAGGTTCGAACCACACTGGAACCTTAGTTGATTTTTGTGAGAGTTTGCCAGGTTACTTGTGGACGGTTTGCGATCTCTTCCCGAGTACATTATAACCGGTTTGTTCTCTCCTACACCATTAAAAAGTGGCCGACACCATATAACTGAAGAATCGTTAAGTGGGGCGATAAAAAATAAAGAAAGAAAGTACTGTAACACATATACAACAAAATATTTCACTTTTCCTTGTGCTGGTGTAATGGTATGATTGTGTTAAATTTACCTCTCTTTGTAAATCGAAAAATGTCTTATTAGAATTGCTGTCAGACAAATTTCCTGTTCCGCTGTCTATAAGGACAGAGACGAGCTTTTGCTCATAGTGTTCGAAATATATTTTAAAGTTAATCTAGCTTAATATTCGAATGAAACGCCAGATTTGAATAAAACATATCCTAATTAGATTTTTTCTAACGCATTTCTGAAAGATGTTTAGCACCAAACTCAAAAGTTTTTTAGCTATATGGTGGCAGCTTTTAATGATACAGGAGGGTTGCAATATATATCTCTGAAGAAATCACCAGCGTTCAGAAGCAATGCGCTAACCACTAGACCACATAATATATATACATATTATGTCAAATTATTCTTTTTTATATTCTGAGGACCTTTAACCGAACAAATTATTTTTATCATTATTAACAATTGTATGCAATTAACATTCAGTTTTGACATAAATTCAATTACAATGAAAACAGAAAAGTATAGTATTAGTAGTGAGTTATTTCATTTGCTGAGTTTGGGGCTCAGAAATAGTTTAATATCAATAATGTCTTACTTATAGTTTTCCATGTGTTGTATTTCGTTAGAGTTATTCCCCTTTAGCAATCATATTTATTGAGGATTTTTCTTCTGAAAGCTGAACTAGGATCATTAAAAGCTTTTGAACGTTTAATAAAATAAATTGTGTTGAAAAAATTGTTTTGAAACATTTCCACTTCATCTCCCCACACGCAGAGATATTTGTAATTGTAGGCATAGATGATTGTTTTCGTTGAAAAGTACATGTAAGACTAATGAGTCCGTGAGTTTAATTCAGCCTCTGGGACTTCGCACGTTTGGCGTTGCGAGTACAGATATACAAAGACGACTGGTATAACTAATTCGCCTTTTATACCTGTTGTGGGACTTGTTTTGTGGTGAAAGAATTACAAATATTCTGCTGTGTGTAGAGATGAATTGGGAATGTTTCAAACACAATTTCTGTATTAAAAGTTCAAAATCTTTTTAAGATCTAAGTTCAGCTTTAAAGAAACTAAATTGAATTACATTACATTAGTAAAAGAGACATCAGAACATTATCAATGAAGACTTTGTAAAATATTTTTGGCCGAAATGGAACTTTTCAAACCAAAACCCTTCACTTAAAGTCTTTTTGATAAAGAAAAAATATATATATATAAATTGAAATATGATATATTGAGTTTGTTTATTTGTAATAATACAACCACAAAAACACACAAAAGGCAAAAACACAACCACAAAAAACACGAAAAAGGCAAAAACACAACCATAAGAACACACAAAAGGCAAAAAAAAGGCAAAAACACACAACCATACCCAACCACACAAAAGGCAAAAACACAAGCAAAAATCACGAAAAAAGGCAAAAACACAAGCACAAAAACACACTAAAGGCAAAAACCCAACCACAAAAACACACAAAAGGCAAAAACACAACAACAAAAATCACGAAAAAGGCAAAAACACAACCACAAAAACACACAAAAGGCAAAAACACAACCACAAAAACACACAAAAGGCAAAAACACAACAACAAAAAACACAAAAAAGGCAAAAACACAACCATAAGAACACACAAAAGGCAAAAACACAAGCACAAAAACACACTAAAGGCAAAAACCCAACCATAAAAACACAACAACAAAAAACACGAAAAAGGCAAAAACACAACCACAAAAACACACAAAAGGCAAAAACACAACCGCAAAACACACAAGAAGACAAAAACAATCAGTGCTACCAACATTTGCTTAATCGTTTTAATCTGATAATAATTTGTATGCGTTTATTCAGACATTTTATAGCAGGAAGTAGCAAATTGATATATTACCGAAGAACACAAATCGTACATCGACGGACATGTCCGGACTTAATAACCCTGAAGTTAAGCTGTTAACTATTTTGCCGTATCCGTAGAATTACTGGCGATGATGGTGATATATATCAGTATGGAACCCCTCCATCTCACAGTACATACTCATAATCATAATACAATTAGTTCCAATACTTTTACATAATTCCATAATCACAAGAGAAAAACCAAAGATGCCAGGTGTATGATATGTATCAATACATTACAACATCTCAAGTTAAGGAAAAATGCACGTTTTTACATATGCATATATACACGTGTAATGTACGTAAACTAGAACATGCAGTTCAAGTGAATGATAGTAACTCATTTGTTGTACAAATCTTATAGCAACTGTATCGGAAAGTACATTTCATACTATACAGAATAACCAAACAAAATTATACTTTTTTAAAAATGTAAAAATTAGTTTGCCTGGCCAGGACTATGATCCTCACGAATCTTAAATGCTCAAAAACCACAGAAATGTCTCCAATACTGTGCACCACTGACCAGACTGAAAAACTTAAATGCTCCTATCAAAAACCACAGAAATGTCTCCAATACTGTGCACCACTGACCAGACTGAAAAACTTAAATGCTCCTATCAAAAACCACAGAAATGACTTCAATACTGTGCACCACTGACCAGACTGAAAAACTTGTCAAGTACGTCCAAGTGATTCATATTAACAGGTGCACGTAGATTTGTCATTTCTGAGCTCATTATACAAATTACGGGAACATATGAAATGTAACTTCAAGTAAATGTCTGTTAAAACATTTAAGTAGTAAATACATAGTCCGTCTCAATCTTCCTATTACAATGGCAAGATGGTAAGTCCAACTTCTCAATCGTGCTGAGATAGCACGCATACACTTATTCTCATCTTGCAAACAAAAGATAACTTTAAATTTCCTATAGATACTTGTCAATATCATTTGGCATCACATAACAAGATTGTACAAATGTATCTTTTAATCTAATTCTAACATTTTGAAAAAGTAAAATGAAGAAGTACCATTCGAAACTCAGGTCCATTAGAGAACGACAAATCAAATGTGTTAATGGTCTCAACATGAAGAACAATTGAGAATCCCAAACGGGATAGGACCAGGTGTCCGGAAGAAGTCAGCGTCCCCTGCTGGCATGCCACACCCGTCGCAAATGTTCCATGAAAATCTTTCAAGTTCGATGAAAAGGTCAAATTCGATGAGAAGGTCGAGTTCGGTGAGAAGGTCAAGTTCGGTGACAGCACGATTGGCGAAAAGGAATCACTGTTTGTGGTCGTGCATCAGAATACTATCTAATATTCCTGAGTGGGGGACTTCATATTGATTAACAAGATCCCCGTATGGACCATAAAGCAACTCAAACGACGATTTTAAGCGTTCAAGAACGTCACCTTCAGTAAGTAGTTTATGGGCAAGTCGTTTCGATCTTAGGATAAAAAACATTCATAAGAAGAGCATGCCCTGGCATCACGTGTAAGTTGTTAAATGAAAACGCCATAAACAGGAAATGGAACATTACTACTTAGAAACGGGAAGTTCGTAAAATGGAAATTTAAATCGTCGCGTTTGTCATACAGGGAGGTTTGAAGTTGACCACCCTTTCCAGTCGACATGTGTAAATCTAGATAAGAAGCAGATGTGTTGCTATCTGTCGTCTCGTTGATCTCAAGTTCAACAGGATACATCCGACCGAAGTATTTCTGAAATTCTGAATTATTTATGGAGAGGAATAACTGCATTAAAACCAAGAATGCCAAGTAACCTAAGTAACCCAAGTAGTTCTACCTGCATTATCTAATCCAAATAACATGTCATAGCAAGCCTTTGGATACCTTACATATTATCTTCAACCAGTACTTTACCAGCCTCATCATATAAATAATATGTAGAGAATATATATAGCACTAAAACCAACAGCAATATATATCTTAGGGTGTCGGATCTAAGCATTTTTTCTGTTTTACAGTAGAATGCGAGCTGTACGAATTAAATCAAACTCCAGGATAAGTTGGACACTCAAAAATCTTTCATAAAGGTTTAACAATCAATTTACAAAATATTGGCAATGCATTCAATTGTTTTTGGCAATCAAATATTAATTCATAATGCATTTCCATTTCTATATTTAAAATTTTGTAGCGATATGACATGTAAACATTTTCTCAGATATATCTGTGAAACTGAAACAAATCAATTACACAGTAAATCTATGTCATCCATATGTAATATTAACGGAATCATTATAATTAAACTTTTTTTTCCAAATAGCAGTAAATGCAAACATGGGCTCATTTATTTCCTCTATCTATCTTTCTATCTATTCATTTATTTGTTTCCAATTATCATTCGTGTTGAATATACCATATTAGAAACCACTATCGGGAAAATACTGCAACGGAACCTTACAACGACCTTGGCAGTATTACCCAGGGATTGAAAGAGGGTCCATGTGAATTTCTGATGCGTGGAATGGATATTCGGAACAAAATAACTTTCGCTAGCGGTGAAAATTATAGTGGAAAACTGGTAAACGGCTTGATCAGACGCACCGTATATACGGGACTTCATGACTTGGCAATACGCCAAGAATTTCGACCTTTGTTACAAACTGGATCACCTGATGAACAACTTCTTGAAGGACTTACGCAAATTGTTTCATTTGAAAATGAACGGAAATCCAAACCCATACGGACATCAAACAAACGAATTGAATTGAATATGGTATCACAAAGTCACGTGTTAGATAATGAATCAGCAGAGGCCAAAGTTAAGGATAGTGCTCCGCCAAAGGAGAAGGGACTAGCATCTAGCGGTATGTGGGAGTTAATTACAAATACATTTGCGAATACATTGGCAAGTGAGCCACAGTATGGGTAGCGACAACGAATACCTCAACCTAGAGCATTCGGATCTATGGCATGCTATAAGTGTCAAAGAAGATCTGAACGGAGTTGCTATCGTTGCTGCAAGTGTGGAGTTGATGTCCATATCGTGAGGAATTGTCAGGTATGGGGTGACAAGAGACAGGGGAACAATTCCGGGCCACCCCAGATTGACAAGTAGTGGCCCAGATGATATTTAGAGGTCCCAATTGTAGAACTGAACGTCATGTGAACAAGAAAATGAAAACTTAAAATTATGTTCTGGTTGTAACGTAGCAAAATATTGTTAAAAATAATGCCAAAAGAATAAGTGGATGAAACATAAAGTAAACTGTAAGGGAATTCAAAATTCTTACAGTTTACGGAATATAACTCATTTCAGTAAAATTATTCTGAATATTAAGGGGCATGTCTATGTTTTTTCTCTAAATACAAAGAGCAAGCTAATTAAGTTTGTTGGTGACCCCTGTGTGGTTACTTGTAATATTAGTGGTGTACACTCAGATGTTTTATGGGACACGGAGGCTCAGGTTTCACTTGTCCACCATGACTGGTTACATGAACATTTTGCTAGAACGGATGTGGAGGAAAAAATGAAACTGAGTTTGGTCTTGAGGATCATGTCAATCATCTTCTACAGGTGCTGAAACGACTACAGGGTGCTGGAGTTAAGTTGAAACTAACTAACTGTAAGATGTTTACCCAGAGTGTACGTTATTTGGGTCATTTAGTTACTCAGGATGGCTATAATATGGATCCTAGCGACCTTGAAGCTGTCAATAGTTTGAATATTTCGTGAGATTAAGACAGTAGGTGATGTGAGAAAACTCATCGGGTTCATTTGGGTATTATCGTCGTTACATTCCAAACTTCCAGACGTGCTAAAATTTATGATGTCCTACGGGATGATGGAGGCGCAAAGAATTCTCACAAGAAAACAAAATGAAGAAGGCCAAGACTATTCTGGAAGTTTTAATTTATTCGCTTATACACCCTATCCAGATTTTAGTCGTTCATTTTGGTCCATATAGATGCTTCACAGGGAGGTCTGGGTGTCATTTTATACCAAGAGCAGGTAAACAATAAGTTGGCAGTTGTGTCATATGGTTCTAGAACGTTGAATCCATCAGAACAAAACTACCACATGCATTCTGGTAAATCAGAATTTATTGCCCTCAAGTGGGCCATAACCGAGAAGTTCAGGGATTATCTATACAATGCAACTGACTTTATTGTTTTCAGTGATAACAACCCTCTCAAATACATAATCACATCGGCAAAGTTGGATGCAGGCGACTGAGATGGGTACAAGATCTAGCTGCTTTAAGTTTACCATTTGGTACAAACCTTATAGGAAAATTCAAGATACAGATGGTCTAAGTTTTTGGATGTGGAACAAATTGAAAGTCAATTTCCACGGATATGTAAGCCCGATGTCATTGGAAGTGTGGCAAATACTCTGAGTACAAAGGAGAGGGCAGCCTTTTCTCCATTTACCTTATAGTCTCTTAAACAAGAAGAAATTATGTTGGGTTCTATGACCATCGAATCGTTGGAACCACAGAAAGAGGATAAACCAATTGCTATTGCAAGGTATTTTGTGGAACGGGGGGGGACTCCATTCAAATTAGATAGAAGGAATTTCAATGTTGAAACAAAGGTTTTATTATG